>JAOPUD010000009.1:23987356-24004131 GCA_027122715.1 Trisopterus minutus
CACACACACACACACACACACACACACACACACACACACACACACACACACACACACACACACACACACACAGTTGTGTCATGTCTCTTGTGAGTGAGTAATGTTGTAGTGTTGGTAAAAAAAAAAGTATAGGTCTTTAAACATCTACGTTTAGGCAATGAAATGACCATTAGTAATGGTCATTTCAGGTAATGAGGTAATGGCATCACCCTGGTAATGAGGTAATGACATCACTCTGGTAATGACATCACTCTGATAATGAGGTAAAGACATCCCTCTGGTAATGAGGTAATGACCACCCTGATTGATTAACCTCCTTGTCCTTGAGGTGCAGCTGGTTGAGGCGGTCCAGGAAGCGGTGACCCCCGGCCACCCACTCCTTCTGGACCAGGCTCTGGAAGCCGGTCAGCGTGCGGTAGAAAGGGTCCAGCATCAGCTGGGCCAGGCTGGAGATCACACAGCACAGGTCCGACCCACCCTCCTCTAGGAGAGGAGCATCACCATGAAACCACGTAGCATCATTTACCATCACCATATACCACGTAGCTTCGTTTAGCATCACCATGATACCAACGTAGCAGCGTTTAGCATCACCATGATACCGTGTACACATAGCATCGTTTAGCATCACGATGTAGCATTGCTTAGCATCACCATATACCATGTAGCATTGTTTAGCATTACCATTTACCACGTAGCATCACTTAACATCACCAGATACCACATAGCATAGTTTAGCACGACAGAGTAGCATCGTTTAGCAGGAAAATAGTCCATTTAATAGTATTATTTATAGTTCAAGTTGTAGTTTTAACAATAGTCCAGGTTGTAGTTGCATTATTAGTCCAGGTTGTAGTTGCATTATTAGTCCAGGTTGTAGTTTTATTAATAGTCCAGGTTGTAGTTTTATTAATAGTCCAGGGTATAGATTTATTGATAGTCCAGGTTGTAGATTTAACATACCCATGATTAGGACGTTGGCATTTTCCTTCTCCAAACACTCCACCACCTCCATCGCCTTCTGGAGACACTGCCTGGGGTTCACCACAAACATTAGCATCCTAACACCACAGGTCAAAGGTCAGGGTTCAACTTATACACAACGAGGTCACCTGATGATGTCCAACCAGCCACAGCTGTCCAGTGAGGACAACCACTTCACATCAGAGACCCAGAAGTCTGTTGTGTTTTCTGTGTGGACAAAGAAGAGAAGGTGTGAATAACAGGTCACAACCTCACATTGTGGCGGAATAATCGTTAAAAAGGTGACATGTTATACCACCAGGAGTGAGCGTGATTAGCCGTTAAAAGCTGTTTTGAAAATCTGCCTCTTCTGACAGCCCAAGTGGGCGTGTCCACCTAGATGCGTGCTGCATAGATCGGTCTACCAGCCTACCCAGTGCACTGTAGCAAACTTTGTTCATCTATCAGCCATACATCTAGCCGGACACCTAACCGCCCACTTGGGATGTTAGAAGAGTGTCAACCTCACACTCAGACCTGGCGGTATAATAATAGTCACCTTTTAAAGAAAGACATTTGATCCATGACTTTTTGCACTACCACCAATTAAACAAAACCCTTGCCTTGTATTTCTGATTAATATGGCTACATTGTACTCTCTCTATCTGGTACTGGTTCCTCAGGCTGCACTGCCCTCTCTCCAGCTGGTTGACTGATTCCTAGGGCTGCCCTCTCTCCAGCTGGTTTCTATCTAGTGCAGAACTTGCTTTGACTCTTCTCAGCCTCACTCCCAAGTGTTGGCTACAAGACGCATGCGTTCTATTGGTTTTCCCACTGACCAATGAGGAAGAAGTGTTTGAACTTGTTGTAGGCGAGCTGGAGCTCGGCGACCGAGGGCAGGGTGTCCGAGAGGTCTTCAGTCTTCACCGAGAACAGGTAGTTATGAGCCACAGCGGTCAACATCCTGCACAGAGGATGAGCATTGTGACCAGGCAGGACACTACCGCCACTTCCTTCCTGACGACTTCCTGTCTCACATAAACATTTTGAAAATTTGAGTCCTTGTGGCGATCAGAGCTGTGTTTAGGGTTAGTGTAGTGTTGAGGTGGGGTTAGTGGTGGGGTTAGTGTAGTGTTGAGGTAGGGTTAGTGGTGGGGTTAGTGTAGTGTTGAGGTAGGGTTAGTGTAGTGTTGAGGTGGGGTTAGTGGTGGGGTAAGTGTAGCGTTGAGGTGGGGTAAGTGTAGTGTTGAGGTGGGGTTAGTGGTGGGGTAAGTGTAGTGTTGTGGTTGGGTTAGTGCTGGGGTAAGTGTAGTGTTGAGGTGGGGTTAGTGGTGGGGTAAGTGTAGTGTTGAGGTGGGGTTAGTGGTGGGGTAAGTGTAGTGTTGAGGTGGGGTTAGTGGGTGGGGTAAGTGTAGTGTTGAGGTGGGGTTAGTTAGTGGTAGGGATTGATCTTACTTTTCCATGTAGGCCTGTGCGACCGAGTCCTCTTGCAAAAGAGCGGCGGGCAGAGAGGAGGTCTTGAAGAGAGCACAGCCGCTAGGGTGGGACCAGCACCACATCTGGAATCACAGAATGACAACATGTGTTAATGATAACACGAGTTAATGATAACATGAGTTCGTGATAACACGAGTTAAAGACAACACGAGTTAATGATAAGCAGGTCATTAAGGAGTCCACCAGCGGGTCCGGGGGTCTTACTGGAAGGCCGTGGCCCTGGAAGGGGCTGAGGTCGGCCTCAGAGACGTTGGAAGGAACGATGAAGAACTGAGGCAGGCTGCAGGGGAGAGTAATGAATCATCATCCTGTTGCAAGATATCAATCCTATTTGTTTGTTGTTTGTTCCTTATTTATTTTCTAGTATAATAATGGTTTTAACAGCTCATGTTTCAGATGCTCACCGGGTTGAAAGGTGAAACTCTGCGTTCTCAGCGACCAATCGGCAGGCTCCCCTGAGGCGGGCCATGTCCTGGGCCCAGTCGTCCAGGACATCGAACATCAGCGTCCTCTGCTGCCTCTTCATCTCTGAAACAAAACACCAGCAACACACACACCTCCTCGTCACAACACCTCATCAAAACACCTCCTCGTCACAACAGCTCATCAACACACCTCCTCATCTCTGAAACAAAACGGCTCATCAACACAACTCCTCATCTCTGAAACAAAACAGCTCATCAACACACCTCCTCATCTCTGAAACAAAACGCAAACACCTCCTCATCTCTGAAACAAAACAGCTCATCAACACACCTCCTCATCTCTGAAACAAAACACCAGCAACACACACACCTCCTCGTCACAACAGCTCATCAAAACACCTCATCTCTCTCTCTCCTCATCTCTCTTCATCACTCTCTCTCTCTCTCTCTCTCGTGTCATCTCCCCTGGAGGCCCAGAGGAGATGACAGCAGCCACAACCCTACTGTAACGCTCTGGAGGCCCAGAGGAGAGCTCCCACCCACCTGGGAATCTATTGACCTCACAGAAGGAGAAGGCGAACAGGTTCCTCAGAGACTTGGGCTCCAGGCAGTGGTGAGTGATGCCCTGGAAGATCTACGGGAGACACAGATACACATCGAGCACTGTTTAACACAAACACATAAGATCACTCTATAACACACACAAATAAGATCACTCTATAACACACACACACACAAAAAAAGAAGTAGTAGTATCTGTAGTATGTAGTAGTATAAAACAGTATGTAGTAGTAGTATATAGTAGTATTTAGTAGTATTTAGTATGTAGTGTAGCGTGTAGTAATACTGTAGTATGGTCCTACCCTCTTGGCCTCCTCCACCAGGCAGTAGGTGAGGGTGAACTGAAACACTCGCAGGTCTTTGCAGTGGATCACAAGTTTAGAGGGAATCTTATTCTTCACGATTCCTCCGGTGATCAACTTCCTTTTGTCTTCATACACTTGAAGCAGAGAGACAGGTTGACTATAGAGAGACAGGTTGCCTACAGAGAGACAAGTGGAGAGAGAGAGACAGGAGGCAGTAGGAGACTTCCTGCGGAGGAGCCCTACCTCCATAGATGTTGTCCACACAGGCCAGAGGGATGTCGTTCTCTCCGTACAGTTTGTTCTTGAAGAGGTTCTCCTGCAAGCGGAGATATCAGCTGAGTTCTACCAACTGTCTCTAGAAGCACGCTGAACACAACTATTGAGCCTCAAGGAGAACCCTACTGAGGGTCGACGGTAGTCTGGCTATTGCCAGACCAAGCTCAATCGTAGATTGAACGTTGGTCTGGGGAAGCTGATGTCATTTTCTTCAGCACAAGAGGCGTGATCAACGGGTGGGGTTAAATTGACTCTGTACGCAATTGGCTTGCTTGCCGTCGCTGCCCTGTCGTCATCGTGTTAAACCAGCCAATAGCGCGCCAGGGGGAAAAGCCAGCTCGGTTGATTGGCTCCTGCAAAAACGGATCGAAACTTGAAAGAAACGTATTGCTCTTCTCCATACCCTTCTGCCGGGCGAACTCAAATCACGGGCAGAACGGGCGGGGCGACCCGGTCTAGGTGGACGGTTCCTCCACCGCTTCTACCACCAGTGGTAGAAGCTGTTTCTAGAAGCTGTAGTAGACCCGTGGTAGAAGCTGTTTCTAGAAGCTGTAAAACTGTCTCTAGAAGCTGTAGTAGACCGGTGGTAGAAGCTGTTTCTAGAAGCTGTAGCAGAAGCTGTAAAACTGTTTCTAGAAGCTGCAGCAGACGTCTCACCAGTTCCTCGTTTGGGGCCTGGTCGCTGACGAACGCCACGCGGAAGTTGGTGCAGACGAGCGTCCCGAACAGCCCGTGCTGGGACACATCATCTTGGGTGTAGCGCAGCACCTTGGAGGCGCTGCAGAACACCACCTCCCCTACACGACACACACCAACACGTCACACACCAACACCACCTCCCCTACACGACACACACCAACACGTTACACACCAACACCACCTCCCCTACACGACACACACGTTACACACCAACACTTTACACACCACCTCCCCTACACATCACACATGTTACACACAAACAAGTTACACACCACCTCCCCTACACAACACACGTTACACACCAACTCCCCTACACACCACCTCCTCTACACAACACACGTTACACACCACCTCCTCTACACATCACACAAGTTACACACCACCTCCCCTACACATCACACACGTTACACACCACCTTCCCTACACAATACACACGTTACACACCAAAACCACTTCCCCTACTCAACACCCACGTTACACACCAACACCACTTCCCCTACACAACACCCACGTTACACACCAACACCACTTCCCCTACACAACACACACGTTACACACCAACACCACCTCCCCTACACAACACACATGTTACACTACACACCAACACCTCCTCCCCTACACAACACACATGTTACACACCAACACCGCCTCCCCTACACAACACACAGGTTACATTACACACCAACACCACCTCCCCTCCATGACGCACACATTACAAACATGACACCAACTAACACCAACTCCCCTATACACACACATAACACCCCCACCCTACAGAACACCATCTCCCCTGCATAACACACACATTACACACCACCTCCCTAGAAAACACCACTTCCACTGCAGAAAACACACTCTGCACACCCAACACCACCGCCCAAGAAAACACCACCCAAGACAGCACAGGTCTGCAGAACCGAAAGATGAGCTTGTTTCCATGAGACCCACGAGTCAAGCGTTAATAAAGTGTTGGCTTCACCTGGCAGGAGGTTTGGCGTTTTGTCCTGCTTGCCAAAGTCTTTCTCTGCTTTGATTTCCTGAAACACAAACTTGCACGTAAATCACCTCCAACTCACTCTGTCAATATTTAAAGACTGATGAGCAGCATTATTTTGAGTTTTTTGTTTTGTTTATTTGTTTAGAACAAATACAACATCAGTGCAAGGCAGGAGCGAAGCCTTTGCAGGCTTGTACAGAGTTCCATGCCTAATTATGGAGTAGTACTAGTAGTACCTACTATTAAAATAAATGAACAGATTGTCTCTGAAATACACTTTGAATAGGTGCAAGTGTGAAGAACAACATTGTTAATAATCGTGCAATATTGTAGGCCTCCATCATGTGAACACAGTAAAGTAACAGTAATGAATGACAGCAGAGTGGACTCATGTGAGCCCTCACATGACACCTATACAATTAAGCACATTCCCACCAACTGTGCATGACAATAGTTAGTTAGTTAGTGTGTCGATAACACATGTAAGTGTGTTCTAAGTGGAACACATGTTAACGTGCTCTAGGTTGTGATACCACATCTGAGTGTGCTCCAACACATGTTAATGTGTTGATAACACATAACAGTGTGTCGATAACACATGTGAGTGTGTTGATTACACATGTTAATGTGGTCTAGATTGTGAAAACACTTGTTAATGTCTGATGCCCGGAAGCAGAGACGTGATGATTGACTGACCTCCGGAATGACGTAAGAAACGAATGAAGCTTTGGCCACCTTCCCACCGGTGGCGCCCAGCGCGGACATGTTGGCCCTCCCGCCGAACCCGAAGAACGTGCAGAACCCGAAGAACGTAAAGAACCCGAAGAGAAAGTGGAGAACCGTCTGACACCCGGACTGAACTTCCGGGGCCGCCGCTGTTCCCTGACCAAGCGCTGCAATTGGTTGGCTACGCCCGTCCCTGACCCAGCGCCGCCATTGGTTGGCTACGCCCCTGTTTCCCCACCCAGTGCTGCCATTAGTTGGTTACGCCCCTGTCGAATCTCCCAGCGTTGCCATTGGTTGAATACGCCCCATGCGACTCTCGCATGTTCTTATATTATATATGTTATATTATTGAAGTAAAGTGTGAACTGTTTCCCAGAGAGGTAAAGAAAGCGGATTAATTGGTAAATGTTTAATTCTTCTGTGGCAGAGAACACATCGAGGAGCAGACCGCAAACCACAATTACAACATCATACTTCTTCTATTGTAATCACTTTTTAACTTAAAGATCTTCATATGAACTACAGAGCATTAAGGAGACTTCTATATTAAAACTAAAACCAAAAACACATTGACGGGAGCCATGCTTCAAAACCAAAGCTTTCCATGAGTAGATTATAGGAATATTACAATATATCAGGTCCCATGAGGAGCCTTTCTTCAGCAGAGAACACGACCGCCTCTTGATAAGCTCACCCAAACATGAGAAATAATATCAGACCGTCAGAGGAAAACAGGGGCGGACAGAACCCATTTTAGAGCCCACGGCCCCGAGTGACAGCTGGGAGTCGGCACCACAGCCGGAACCACAGCTGGAACTGAAACCACAGCTGGAGTCACGACCACAGCTGGAGTCGGAACCACAGCTGAAACCACAGCTGGAGTCACGACCACAGCTGGAGAACCACAGCTGGAGTTACGACTCTCAGCTGGTCTGCCGGGCGGCTGCACAAAAACTCAATAAAATAACTCATGAAAGGATAATAAACAGTAACCGATGACTGACGGTGCGGAGGACAGGAAGCGGGTCACCACACACTTCACAGACGTTATCCGACGCTCATCAACCAGCTTCAATACACTGAGGAGGCTCAGAAGCCCTCGAAGTCCTTCTTGTCCTTTTTGCCTTCGCCCTCCAGGCTGTCCGTGCCCTCGCTGTTGTCGCGGCGACGCTTGCGCTGGTTGCGCACGCTGAAGCGCGGGTTCATCTGGGGCAGCGGGTCCATGCAGAGGACCTTGTGGATCTGACGGAAGGCCAGGAGGCGCAGCGCGAACTGGAAGGGAGCAGCACACGTCTGAGAGCTCCGCTAGAACATCTGGAGTCAATAGAGCTCCTCTAGTTCACCTTAAGTCACTTTGACCGGAGAGCGCCTCTAGAACATCTGGAGTCAGTTTGTCTGGAGAGTGCCCCTAGAACACCTGGAGTCAATAGAGCTCCTCTAGAACATCTGGAGTCCGTTTGTCTGGAGAGCTCCTCTAGAACATCTGGAGTCAGTTTGACTGGAGAGCGCCTCTAGAACATCTGGAGTCTGTTTGTCTGGAGAGCTCCTCTAGAACATCTGGAGTCTTTGTCTGGAGAGCTCCTCTAGAACATCTGGAGTCAGTTTGTCGGGAGAGTGCCTCTGGAGTCAATAGAGCTCATCTTGAACATCTGGAGTCAGTTTGACTGGAGATCTCCTCTAGAACAACTGGAGTCCGTTTGTCTGTAGAGCTCCTCAAGTTCATCTTAAGTCTGTAGAGCTCCTCTAGTGCTTTAGTCTGTAGAGCTCCTCTAGTTCTTTAGTCTGTAGAGCTCCTCTAGTTCTTTAGTCTGTAGAGCTCCTCTAGTGCTTTAGTCTGTAGAGCTCCTCTAGTGCTTTAGTCTGTAGAGCTCCTCTAGTTCTTTAGTCTGCAGAGCTCCTCTAGTTCATCTTAAGTCAGTTTGTCTGTAGCGGTAGATATCAGGCTGCATCAGATGAGGTGAACCCCGGGGGTGTAAAGGTGGGGGGGTCTGAAGGTGGAGGAGGAGGTGGAGTACCTGAGCGCTGGAGGTGATGTCCTCCCTGTGTTGCTCCTGCATGGAGGTCAGTGTGTCACTGGGATTCTTCTCACACGGGTCCAGCAGACCGGGACCCCCTGTAGGACACCATCATTACATCACCCGCATCATTACACCACCTGCAGGACACACACACTAGGACCTAGCAGGAGGACCTAGAGGGCCTAGTACCTACCAGGAGGAGGATCTAGAGGGTCTAGGATCTGCCAGGAGGACCTAGAGGGTCTAGTACCTACCAGGAGGAGGAACTAGAGGGTCTAGGACCTACCAGACAGGAGGATCCCGGAGGAGATGCACTCAAACACCCGGCGCAGCGCGTCTCCGGGGCTCAGCGGGCCGGAGGCGCTGCTGATGGCCTTCTCCACCAGGAGCTCCATGGCCTGGAGGAGCAGGAGGAGACGGAAGACACCGTCAGCCATCCACCCAGATCTCCGTCGTCAGAGGGCGGGGAACCCCCCCCCCCCCCACTAATATTTACTCATGTTGATATTAATGGGACCATTGATTCATATCTGATTATTCTGTTCTTCTGCGTGATGTTCTCCCCACTGGGAACCAGACACCGCTCTGAAAGGAGACCAACACCTGCTCCCAGGACCCCAGCAGAGCTCAGAGGCCCCCAGGACTAGAGAGAGCGGCTCCCTACAGAGATGCTCCGCTCCAGAAAGCGGCTTCTTACAAAGAGGCTTTGGTCCCTACGAAGAGGCTCCGCTCCCTGCAGAGTGGCTCCCTGCTCTTGTCTCCCTAACAGGTGCCATCAAAGATCTTTTTGATTCAGCCATCAATTCAGCGCTCAATTCAGTTCTTTTGCTCAGAAAACATTAAGAAGCAGAAAGATCTGGTGTTGGTTCAGAGGTTAAAAGCAGTGAGAAGATGTAAGGATCAGTGAGGAGGAGGTGTTAGAACTGAGGAGGTGTAATGAGCAGTGAGGAGGTGTGAGGAGGTGTAAGGAGCAGTGAGGAGGTGTATTGAGCAGTGAGGAGGTGTAAGGAGCATTGTGGCAGTGAGGAGGTGTAAGGAGCATTGTGGCAGTGAGGAGCACTCACCCAGCCGGGGAAGGAGGACCAGGTGGGGACCCTCTGGCAGAGGTCCCTCAGGATACGGATGATGATGACGCAGGACTGGAGGCCATTGGCTCTAGCCTTGTGATGCAGTACACAGTTAGTTCGGACCAGTGAGGCGTGCACACTCACACACACTCACTCACACACACACACACGTCACTACTGGTATCAGAGCTGCTCAGCTGGTTTTAGAGTAACTAGTAAAGAGTTTACTAGTTGACATTCAGCCACCAGTCTCAGCACCATGGCACCTTGTCGTTAGTATCAGTTCAAAGTTTGCAAGATGTTGAAGGAGGACGAAGCCTTCCTTGGCATCTTCTAAACTCTGACCACAGGTTGTCCCAGTAGCACCCAGGGCCACACTGGGGTGGACCTGAGGGAGGATAGGGACCGGGGGGGAGGACATCGGGTCACTTTGCCTGAGGTCTGCCATCCAGCGACGCCCGGCAGACTGACCCCTGCGCTCCCTCAGTCCCTATCCTACCGTCGTCACAATACAGACATGAACTCTTATCCATGAGACTTATCATCCTGCAGCCTTATGGAATCATAGCAGCTACAATACGTCCTACCAATGGCAAGAAGGGGAGACAAGGATGCCAGTCATGTTGTAATGCAGGGATTCATGTTCATGTTAGGCGGCGGTTCACTGCAATGGTGTGAAGACCTTAACTTGTCATGTTTTAAAAAGCTTTAAAAAAAAAAGAAAAAAGAAAAAAGGTGGCATCCTTGAATATATCGTCTTAGAATAAAGTATTTTTTGGGGGGTTTCAATCGCAGTGTTTAAAATGAAAAAGACCAAAATGTAAAGAATGAAAGGCGGTCCTCATCACATAAGGCTACAACAAGGAAGTAAAGGAAGCTCCAACCTGGAACCACTTGGCGTGACGCAGGGCGGCCAGAGCCGAGAGGCATTTGTGCCCGTCCAGGTGGGCCGAGTCGCTCCCCGTCTCTACAACACGGATCCAATTGTCAAGAGGGGTGAGGAAGAGGAGGAGGAGGAATGGGTGTTTGACCAGGTCCAGAACAAACATGATGAAACACTTTGCCACACATACCAAAGAGTGCCTGAGTCGGATCAGTGTCTGGTGCACCTAGCATGGTACTAACCCCGATCCAACTAACCCATCACATGTCTCGTGGTACTAACACATCACATGTCTAGTGGTACTAACCCCGATCCACCATAGTACTAACCCCAGTCTATCTAATCCATCACATATCTAGTGGTACTAACCCCGATCCACCATGGTACTAAGCCCGGTCTAACTAACTCATAACATATCTAGTGGTACTAACCCTGGTTGACCATGGTGCTTACCCTCGGTCTAACTAATCCATCACGTCTAGTGGTACTAACCCTGGTCCATCCCATGTCTAGAGGTACTGAACCTAACCCGCCGGGTCTCGTGGTACTAAACCTAACCAACCAGTTACACTGACCCACCAGGTCTGGCCTACTAACCCACCATGTCTAGTGTCTACCCTAACCCATTGCAGGTTGGGGGTGATGATGGAGGATGCGTGTGGTGGTGTGGTAGCAGCAGGTGTGGTGACGGTAGGTGTGGCAAAGTGTTCTGAGGGGTGATTGGGGGGACCTTGGTCAGAAACCCTTCCGGAGACAGTGGGAGTCACTTAAGGTTTGTTTGAGAGGCTTTAGGCTGGACTAGGAGACACGAGGCAGCGATGCGTGCTGGAAAGGAAAGAACACTTTAAGGCCCCAGCAGGCGCAGGGTTAGGAGGTCGCTGCATGCACACCCAGTCAGTCGTCAACACGTCAACACACCCTCCTTTACAACCCCCTCGTCCTGGATCACCTGATGGCCCGTCTTAACCTCACCTGATCCTAACGGGACACGGTGCTTTGTAAGCAGGGCTTTCAGTGTTGTTTGAAAAAAAAGGGGTTCATTTGGGAATGCAGCCGTTTCTGATTCAGAGGCCTGATTGGTGCGAGGTGGTTGTGGTGAGACTGAGGGAGTGCTGCTGAGCGCGTCCAGCGGTCGGACAACGAGCTACATTCGTTTCCTGCGGAGGCGCGACCCCCGGCTCCTTACATCCTAAGTGGAGTCCTAAATTGAGAAAATGGTGCACAATTCAAACTTTTGCACAAAGCACAATTGGGGAAACTTTGCACGATTAAGAGTGAAGTTGGAGTTTCACACCAGTGTCTCAAGTTAAGATGGCCTCTGGACTCCACCGGAGTGTCTGTGGACGTCTAGAAGCAGCTCAGATGCATTAGCACTACGAGGAAACCGAATCCCAGGAGGTCTACACTGACACAATGCAGACACTGATCATGCTTGGTTTCAGGAGAGCATTTACGAGATAAATTACAGAGCGGGGACCTAAGAGCATCACTGCTGGCACTGTTCAAACTGCACATTCTACGTCTCATTGAATAGGTAGAAATAGGCATTCAATATTGATAGCAATAGTCAGGGTTCATGAGTGGAGTGTAGTCCGTGCATATAAATGCTTTTAGTTATCACACCTGCAAACTCGCGATAGGGTCAAAAGGATGAGTTCACCGAACATCAAATGTGCTCAACTCGCGATTCTCATCCTTCTTTTTTACTGCCTTTGTAATCGCAGTACTGCAAACAAGATGTCGGCAGGTGAGTCTACAGTGACCTGTTCCAGGTTGAAGCTCCTGGGAGACCAAAAAGGAGACCTCAGCCATCAGCATGGCTACACAGGCCTGGGGGTTTAGAGGTCATACCCCATCCGTTCACCACTCTTAAACCACGTGTTGGTTGAGTCAATACGTAATGACAATATGCTCCACACAGACACCGTCAGTGTGGAGAAATGTGGTCAGGATTTCATCGTATAAAAATGGTACAAAATTTATCAAACTTTTCTGCCAACGTGGTCGTTTCAGCGTAAGGCGACGAGTTTGCAGGTATGATGAAGAACGGGGGCTCCATAAGAAGGTCCAGACGCTCTGAGCCTAAGGGCATCGCCCACTGCTCCTAAGGGCCTCCTGGAAGCTTCTCGTTGTTTACAGTGAGAGCCTGACGCACACGCATGAGAAGGAACTAGAGGAGATAAAATGGAATGTGACGTGCCACCAGGGTGCTGCTCTTAAGAGTCTGATTCAATACATGGACCCATTAGATCAGATTGAGTTTGATATATATAGAGAAAGATATCTATAGATAGATATAGATATAGATATAGATAGATTGGGAAAGAAAGAGAGAGAAAGAAGGGGGGAGAGACTGGGGGTGTAGAGAGAGAAGGGGGGAGAGACGGGTGGTGTAGAGAGAGAAGAGGGATGAGACTGCGGGGACGTCTCCAACCTCCTTCCTGGACTCCGTCCTCTCTTATGACGGGCGACGTCAGAGTGATGGTCACTTGCATCTTGGGCTCTGAACAGGAAGTGAGGATGATGGCGGCTTCCTCGACGGAACCCTTCACCTCGTACTTCTCTGGCGTCACCACCTGCAGGACCGCAACGACGCGCTTGAGGATACGACATTCCTCCGCATGCGAGCAACAACAGTTCTCGCAATCTGCAGGCGACAACATCCAAAGAGTTGGGCCTCGTCGATATGAGCGAACCACCCCCTGGCTGAAGGAGGCGACCTTTGACCTCTGCAGCGGGTCAGCCGTTGAGTTCCTCCCCAAGCAGCTCGTCCAACTTCACCTCAACACAAGGGGGACTGACCTCCGCACCTACTCTAGGTTCTGCTTGTGGTTTGTCCCAACTCATGAAGATGTAACTCATTAAAAGTTCCCATGACGTGCCACCAGGTGCGGTGTGATTAGCCGTTACAAGCCGTTTTGAAAACCGATCTGTTATGACATCGCAGGTGGGCGTGTCCACCTAGAGGTGTGCTGGCTAGATCACCACCAGCCTACCCAGTAAACTGTAGCAAACGTTGCTCATCTCTCCGTGACACATCTAGGTGGACACGCCCACCTGTGATGTCATAACAGACTTGTAAAAGCTAATCACACCACACACCTGGTGGCACTTTTAAAAGGTCATGGGACCTTTAAAGCAGGGGTAGCGATCGAATTAAAGCAGGGGTACCGTGAGCTGCGCTGGCAGGTGCTCCACGATGCGGGTCAGCAGGCTCTGGGTCGGCCGCTCCGAGCAGAGCAGCACCAGGTTCACGTTCTGATCCCCGCGCAGGAGGAGCCCCTTAGCCAGGACGTCCACCCTCATCACCCCCTTCAGGGCTCTGCAGGCAGAGACACAGACACAGACACACACACACAGTTATGTTTCAGTTGACCATGGGTCAGTACCTCAACAGCACTTCTGTTTCATAGCAACCCTGTGACACGGCGAAGCCTCACCTATCTTTGGGCGAGTCCGTCTTCTCCTGGTTCTTCTCGGTGCTCTTCTCGGTGCTCTTCTCCACGCTCTTCTCCTGGTCCTCCTCCTTGTCCTGGTCCGTGATGATGTCAGACACCAGCTTGAGGGCACGCTCCGTGATGGAGACGATCTTCTGGATGGCCTGCAGCTCGTCCTCCGAGGGGTAGATGGCGGCGTGCTTCGTCATCACGTAGCGGTCGTCAGAGGAGTCTGGGCGTCGTGGGGGCTGCAGGGATCACCGCTCATCAATGCCACACTAGATCGTGATCCATATGACACTAGAGCCACGAGATCAATAGATCAATACAACACTAGAGCCAAGAGGTCAATACCACACTAGAGCTTGATCAATATGACACTAGAGCCATGAGATCAATACAACACTAGAGCCATGAGATCAATAGATCCTGTTCACTGAGGCAGTGAGACGAGGCTCATTAGGGCAGTGAGGTTGAAACGAGGCGGGGCGTACCATGGGCCCCAGAGGCTGAGGGCCTGGCATGCCGGGTCGGACCCCCAGTAGCCCGGGGGGGCCGGGGGGGCCCTGCAGGTAGCCGCCGTCTGGCATGCGGCGCCGGTCGTCCCAGTGGTGCTGCTCCTCCTCCATGCGCCTCCAGTACATGTCCTCCTCGTACCTCCTGGGAGAACCGCAGCTAGATCAGTACATTGCATGGGGAGGCCCACACTCCGACCACTACACCATCCACCACCACCCAGACCCATCTCTACCTCCACCTCCACCCAGACCCATCTGTACCTCCACCCAGACCCCTCATCCTCCACCCAGATCCATTTTCCCCTCCACCCAGACCCACCTCCACCCAGACCCATCACTCCAGGCAGTATCCTCACCTCATCTCCATCCTCCAGCGCTCCTCCTCCTCGCGCCTCCTCCAGTACTCCTCCTTCTGCATCTGCTTCCTCATCTTCTCCTCCTGGACCTTGCGGGCGCGGATGCTGGGCTTCACCTCCACCTGGAGGTCAGGGTTCACCTTTTTCTAGAAAACACAAAACACTGGGTCAGCCTTCCGCCCGCAGAGCTCCCGGTGAGCCTCCTCCCGGCACACAGGGAGGCTCCTGGTTCTCCTCACCTTGTACTGCAGGCGGTGGCGCCGGCCCTTCAGGTGCATCTCCTTGGCGTTGGGGTCGTTGAAGCTGCACTCACACAGCTTACAGTGGAAGCGGATCACTTTACCTTCGTCGTTCCGGACCTGAGAGGAGGCAAAGGGATGGGGTTACGACGGCTCTAGAGGGGAGTTCTGCCGCAGTGTCCTTGGGCAGGGTCACACCGCAAGACACACAGGACTCGTACCGGTGAGTCATCGCCGCGATTGGTAACGTGAATATTTGTTGATGATCAAATATAGTCCCAAGCCAAGTCCCAAACAGCGACTTTCAAGCAAATCTAATAGGAAGTGTGTGGCGGACAGCTTCCTAGGTGTGTGTGTGAGGGACGGCTCTCAGGTGTGTTTGTGAGGGGCGGCTCTCAGGTGTGTGTGTGTGTGAGGGGCGGCTCTCAGGTGTGTGTGTGAGGGACGGCTCTCAGGTGTGTGTGTGAGGGACAGCTCTCAGGTGTGTGTGTGAGGGACAGCTCTCAGGTGTGTGTGTGAGGGACAGCTCTCAGGTGTGTTTGTGAGGGGCGGCTCTCAGGTGTGTGCGTGTGAGGGACAGTGTCTCAGGTGTGTGTGTGTGTGTGAGGGATATCTCTCAGGTGTGTGTGTGTGTGTGTGAGGGACGGCTCTCAGGTGTCTGCGTGTGAGGGGACAGTGTCTCGGGTACCTCCTCCACGTAGTCGTGGCCCACGGGCTGCACCTCGCTCTGCAGGGCGGCCAGCGCCGCCAGGGACTCCGCCACCTCGCTCTTGGGCTCGCTGGAGATTGCGGGCGCGGTGGGCGCGGGCTTGGTCACCGGCGCTCTGGGCTCCTCCGCCTTGGCCGTGGTCTGCAGCTTGCTCCCGCCTGAAACAAGACAGGACCGCGTGACTCAGGAGACCTCGTCCAGGACCGGACCACCCTTCCCCCCAGGCTCCTACCTCTGGATTAAAAAAAACAACCAAACATCAAAAAAACAACAACTCACCGACGAAGTGGATCTTGGGCGTGGCGACCTTCTTCACAGCGGCAGTGGAGGCGGCGGTGGCGGCGATGCTGGGAGCCTTGCTTGCCGCTCCGCTCACCATGGCAACGGGCTTCAGGTAGGTGCTGGAGGCCACCTGGGTGGAGGAGGCGGAGGACTGGGCCGAGGAGGCGGCGGCCCCCAGGCTGGAGGTGGAGGTCTTGGTGGAGGAGGAGGAGGAGGTGGCGGCGGTGCTGGTCTGTGTGACCACGCTGGGCTCGGTGGAGGGGATGGGCTTCCCCAGTTTGGTGTGAAGCTTCACCACCTGGTGGGAACCAATCACAGGTCAGCAGGGGGCTAGGTGACGGGGGGCTAGGAGAACAGCACTTCTTGTTGTGTTTAAAAAAGTGTTGTGTTAATAAAGTTACCTTCTGGTGCTTGGCCCCGCGGATGTGCGCGGCGTAGGCGTCCGCTCCGGTGCAGGACACGTCACACAGCTCGCAGCGCAGCTGGTTCTGGGTCCCACGCGCCGGGCCGGCCCCGCCCCCCGCAGAGGAGGCGGAGCTCTGGGACGCCTTTAGAGCCGCCTCCTTCTTTTTGTGCTTCTGACCCTCCAGGTGCTCCTTGTACGTCTGTCAGAACACAGGCTACTGGTGAGCTCTCTGACTGTCTAACCCCTACCGGCTCCTTAATGACCCGTCACCGTACTGTCTAACCCCTACCTGCTCCTTAATGACCCGTCACCGTACTGTCTAACCCCTACCTGGTCCTTAATGACCTGTCTCTGTACTGTCTAACCCCTACCTGCTCCTTAATGACCTGTCTCTGTACTGTCTAACCCCTA
>JAOPUD010000009.1:24007980-24023398 GCA_027122715.1 Trisopterus minutus
CACACACACACACACACACACACACACACACACACACACACACACACACACACACACACACACACAGACAGACACACCAACCATCAGCCAATCCCTGTATGGCTGCACTAGCACATGTTCGACCTATAGGATCATCTGAGCAAACCAAACCAGGGTTGGTTTATTTCTCCTAAACGTAGTAAACATGAGCAGGTGACCCCTGACCCTAGCTGTGCTGCAGGTGACCCCTGACCCTGGCTTTGTTGCAGGTGACCCCTGACCCTGGCTGTGTTGCAGGTGACCCCTGACCCTAGCTGTGTTGCAGTTGACCCCTGACCCTAGCTGTGTTGCAGGTGTTAGTGACCCCCTGTCCTGACCCTAGCTGTGTTGCAGTTGACCCCTGACCCTAGTTGTGTTACAGGTGTAAGTGACCCCCTGCCCTGACCCTAGCTGTGTTGCAGTTGACCCCTGACCCCAGCTGTGTTGCAGGTGCTAGTGACCCCCTGCCCTGACCCTAGCTGTGTAGCAGATGACCTCTGACCCTTGCCGTGTTGCACGTGTTAGTGACCCCCTGTGTAGCCAGTGACCCGTGACCCTGGGTTCACCTGGTAGTTCTGGGAGGTGACGGGGGGCGGCGGTGGGGGCACCTCCGCCTGCCGCTGGGCGTAGCCGTAGTCTGTGGCGGCGTGGGCGGGCTGGTAGCTCCCGTAGGCGGCGGCGCTGGCTGCCACGGCGACAGGGGCGGGCCGGGCTACTGCCACGGCGCCGGCGCTGGGGGCGTAGGCGGCTGCCACGGTGTGGGCCGCCACCGGGGCCTGGTGCACCGTGTAGCTGGCCACCGTGGAGGGGTGGGTGTAGGCCACGCCCCCGCCCGGCTGCTGGCTGAAACACAGCAGGAGGGGCTGTCACTCAAAAGGCCTCGCCGAATCAGAGTTAAGGGGTTGAGCTGGAGGGGGAGTTTGTCTACAGAGAGTGTAGCGCCGCGTTAGCTAAAAGAGTCGGATGAGGCGGGCCGAGAAATATCCTGTGATAACGACATTTCAAAGACTCTTTGAGCTAGACCCGATAAGAAAACACAGTGGTCGAGCTAAAAGTACCAACGAGAGGAGAGGAGGACAGAGGAGAGGAGGACAGAGGAAAGAGGAGGCAGGAACAACCCGCATTCCCCGCTTACGGCTGAGGCTTTCACAGTCAATACCGGACTACTCTAAAATAATCATTGTCTGCATCGGTCCCGTACACCCTAAGTGAGCAGGGAGAGGTTAGACAGTTTAGCAGGGAGAGGTTAGACAGTTTAGCAGTGAGAGGTTAGACAGTTCAGCAGGGAGAGGTTAGACAGTTCATATCGTCCAAACAAAGAAGCTATCCTGACAGGCCTGAGTATGGTCATTACTTTTGTCCCACAACATCCAGCCGTGCTCCTTAATTTGAAAAGAGTAACTCACTGTAAAAAAAAAAGGTTTGAGAGTTTGCAGAGTTGTTTTTTTTTGCTTTTTTTACAGGCAGTGTCTCCTCATCTTTCCTCTCTCCTCATCTTCCCTCTCTCTTCAACCCCAGCTTTTCCTAGATCCAAAAACGATCTTCCAACAACCAGCTGGTCCTTCAGGGGAGTAGGTTACCTACTCCAATTACCATCCTTTTTCCTTCCCTCACAATCCATCCACCGGTAAAAAGAAAACCAAATGAATGGTTTTAGAAAAGAAAAGCTACAAGGGCTATTGGACAGGAAATCTACTGAATGTAGCGATGGAGCTCTTTAGTGGTCGGACTGACTAATGACTGATAGACTGACTGATTGACTGAGGTTACTACGAGTCCACATTTATGTGAGCCCACAGCGGTCTGAACTGGTGTGGTGGCCTGCTCTCTTCTGTGTACGATGGCCAAGCCTCTACTGTGTACGGTAGACTCTACCGGCCTCTACTGTGTACGGTAGACTCTACCGGCCTCTACTGTGTACGGTAGACTCTACTGGCCTCTACTGTGTACGGTAGACTCTACTGGCCTCTACTGTGTACGGTAGACTATACTGGCCTCTACCGTGTACGGTAGACTCTACTGGCCTCTTCTGTGTACGGTAGACTCTACTGGCCTCTACCGTGTACGGTAGACTCTACTGGCCTCTTCTGTGTACAATGGTATCTACTGTGTACTGTAGAATCTACTGTATTAACCTCTTCCCCAGACCGTTATTTGTGAGATGGTGACTGAGAAACAGACTGATGGACGGATCATTTATTCATTCAATGTGGACAGTACAGCAGTCAGAATGAAGCATTTCAATATTAAGTGGCTAATAAGGGCTAGGAAAAAAATAACAACTACAAATTGCGTTTAAAAAAACGACTAAAAATATAAATACAAATTAAAAAATATATAATAATGAAGATTCATCCACCAAACCTTTATAAACCAACAGCTCTCACCTGTACTGCGCAGCCGCGCCGTGGGTGAAGCCGAAGTAGTTGCCGGTGGCCATCTTGGCCTCTTCACCGAGCCGGCTGGGCACTGCGGGAGACGACAGGCTCAATGCAAAGCTACACACTGAGCTACACGCTAAGCTAGACGCTAAGGGGACGAGCTAAGCTCCCGTTAGCATCAGGCTACATCCCATCGGAGACCCCTTTATATGCAGCCAGGAATCATGGTGGCGCTTCTTCCACCCTCACCGATATTACATGATAATAATAGTGCAGATACGTACCATAGGTGAACGACACCACGGGACATATGGGGATCATTGGTCTTTTTCTCGTTTCAGTCCGTCTCTCTTCGGCAGGAGGTTTATCCACTGTCGTCGCACTCGGATATGTGGTGTGTGCGCATGCGCAGACCGCATTGACGCATTGTTATTGTAGTTTTCTTGATGATGTACGACTCGCGTACATTCATCCAGATCTGGACCTTGTTATTATTATATCCATGTATCATTACATGAATATAACCGTCAAACATCACCGAGAAGGAGTCCGCAGAAGGATTAAGAAATAAACCCCAGAACCACACTGATCACACCAGATTCTAGCACACCTGTAGCCTACAGTATATAATATATGCATAAGTAGAAGATACATTATAATACAGTGACACTGCAACCAGTAGAGACCAATCATGCACCTCTACTGTACATTATAATACAGTGACACTACAATCAGTAGAGACCAATCATACACTTGTACTGTACATTATAATACAGTGACACTACAACCAGTAGAGACCAATGGAGACAGACATGCTTGTCTGGAGACAGACTAGCTGTTCTGTAGACAGGCTGGAGATTGTGTGGTAACCTCAGACTCCTTTACAGATAGAAATATGAAACAAAAAATATAGAAGAGGATCTACGCTATGGCAAATAGCTACTGTAGAGCTACAGCTACCACAAGGTGGTGCTCTAGCACAAAGAGAGAGACTTTCTCTCCAGGCTCCTGGGACAACAGGGTGATCATAAACCCTAAATATGTTGATTTGTAATTTATTGGTTTTTTTACATTTTTGTTTCTAAGTCATTCTTATATTTGAATTGTCACAGTAAACCAGTGAGTAAAATAATATAGAACCTGTAAGCTGTCCATCTATCTATCTATCCATCTCTCTCCCTCTGTCTTCCTCCCTCTCCTCCTCCTCGTTCCCTCCGCCTACCTCTCTCTCTCTCTCTTTGTCTGTCTTTCTCTCTCCTTCTTTTGAATTTTAATTTCCTTCATTCTGGGGAATTCTTTGCAATCATTTGTGCAAAATGTGTGGACACATCTTTGATTATGTAAAGGAAAGACAAAGACCAGTTGGTTCCTCTGCAGGTCAGCATGTTCACACTCACACAGGGATGAGATGTTCTGTATTAATATAAACTAATAAACCACCAAATGCAATAACATCAAAGAAACAGTGCAAACCAATCATAAATTCGATAACCTAGCCCCATTAACGAGATACAAAATACAAACCAAACCAGCATTGCTGGCCCAGAAAATAGGTTTGGGGCATGTGTTGTGTAGTTTAGTATCGTGTAGTGTTCTGTTGTGTAGGGTTGTGCAGTGTAGTGTAATGTAGTATAGTGTTCTGTTGTGTAGTGTAGTGTAGTGTTGCGTGGTGTTGTGTAGTGTTGTGTAGTGTTGTGCAGTGTAGTGTAGTGTTGTGTAGTGTTGTGTAGTGCTGTGTAGTTGTGTTGTGCAGTGTTGTGAGGTGCTGTTTAGTTGTGTAGTGCTGTGGTGTTCATGGT
Organism: Trisopterus minutus; assembly: GCA_027122715.1. NCBI lineage: Eukaryota > Metazoa > Chordata > Actinopteri > Gadiformes > Gadidae > Trisopterus > Trisopterus minutus. The sequence goes on from JAOPUD010000009.1 coordinate 24,012,179, forward strand.
GGTGTGTTGTTGTTTTGAGCCATTAGTGGCAAAACATCATGGGTACAAACAAAATGTGTGTGGGCGGGGAAATCAGGTCAATATTCAACAAAGCTGTTTTGTCTCCCCTCTCTCCTCTCCTCCCTCCTCTTCTCCTCCCTCTCATCTCCTCCCTCCTCTCTCCTCTTCTCTCCTCTCTCCTCGCCTCTCCTCCCCGCTCCTCTCCTCTCTGTTCTCCTCCCTCCTCCCCTCCTCTGTCTTCTCCTCTCCTCTCTCCTCACTCCTCCCCTCTCTCCGCTTCTCTCTCCCCTCTCCTTGATAGATAGGCTCCTACTTGACTATATGCTTTTTGAAAAAAGAGAGTTTGAACTCTGGTCCAGAAATTGGTCTAGTACCTTATTTAGGACCTGATGTAGGACCGGGTCTAGGACCTGGCTTAGTACCTGGTCCAGGACCTGATTTAGGTCCTGGTCTAGGACCTGAACAGTAGGGTTGCCATGTCAACACTGCACACCTGGGCAGATGTTCACAGGAGGAACGCTTGGCTCAGTTTGAAGTGCATGTGCAGATACCCGCTCACGCGCATACATACACACATGCAAACACACAAGCGCAACCACGCACACACACATACATACACACACACATACACTCACACACACACATAAACACATGCACACACTTACACACACACGCACACACATGCACACACACACACACGCACACACACACACACACACACATACATACACACACATTCATGCATGAACACACATACACACACATATATATATAAATAGATATATATATATATGGGGTACATTGCATGTTATGTGGTAGCAGAATAGAGAGAACAGAGAGAGCTCCTCTGCAGGTATTGACCCAACATTTACCTTTCTGCTCAACAACCAAACACCTCCACCCTAGTGATGCTGTCACGACATGCAGCCTGTCTCCCACACACACACACACACACACACACAAACACACACACACCCACACACTAACACACACAGCTACACACACTGGAGTTGAGTGTTTGGTGTTGCGTGTTCGGAGTCTTGTGTTCTGCACGAGGCCTTGGGGCTGTCGTGCTGGCGGTACAACACACTTACCTAACATTATTGAGGTTATTGTTGTCATGACAACAGCGTGAGAGGGAGCTGATCTCCTGCACGCTACTGGCCACGCCCTGGCCAAGCACCAACGCCCCCGACACCCCCACACCCTGGCCCTGTTGGATCTGGTTCAGGGCTTGTTAAAACTGGCTTGCTCCAGTGCAACCATGGACTCTCAGGTCCTGCTAATCGGACCAGGGACAGCCCAGTCCTGCTTACTAACCGGACCCGGACCAGGTCCATTTTTTGCTAGTAGGACCTGAGTGACACGACGGAGACTGCCGGTCACTCGGCTGAAGGGAGCGTTGTTGCTTCCTTGTCCATCTTTGGCTTTAACCTCCCAGAGCCCGATCACATGGTCACATGATCACCTGACCACATGAGGGTGTAGGAGCACATTCTTACACTCGACAGTGAAACAGATGTTCTATGTTCTGGGTTCTGTCCCTGGCTGACCACGGTACCGCCATAGAACCTACCAGTGGAACCTCCACCAGTGCAGAGGGCCCGGAGTCAGGCCCCTGTGCTGCTACCATGCCAACCGCTGTGTCTATGTACGTTGCCAACCCGAATAACCCTGACGACAGAGTATGGGACACGTCGCATTATCATTGGGGTGGCGTTGAAAACTTCCCCTCTCCAGTCCCTTCTTTGCTATGCTATGCTAAGCTACAGTATGCTAAGGTACGCTGTGCCATGCTGCGGTATGTCATGCTTAAACAGACAAAGCTATTTTCTGCTATACGGCATTACACTTGGTGCTATGGTTTGCTGTGTTACACTATGCTAAGCAACACTGTGCCATTGCAGGCTATGGAACACACAGGATTTGAACTCGATAACCTAACAAGAAAGAGAGAGAGAGAGGAGGGAGACGGAGAGAGCGACAGACAGAGAGAGGAGGGAGACGGCGTGACGAAGAGAGAGCCAGAGAGAGAGGAGGAAGAGGGAGAGAGAGACAGAGAGAGACAGAGAGAGTAGGGGAGAAGAGAGAGAGAGGGAGGGTCAGAGAGAGTGAGAGAGAGGCGGAGAGAGACGGGCAGAGTAGAGAGAGGCGGAGAGAGACGGTCAGAGAGTTAGAGAGGAGGGAGAGCGGTGAGTTGGGTTAGTCACATGTCTCTGTTCTGTTGGTTTTGGCGGAGGCCACAGAGCTGCTCAGACCAGCTTACTGTAAAACACATACATCCTCTGATTCAGACTCTGCTCCACAGCCACGTGCATGCCCAGCCACGTGCACTCTGTGCTACGTGCCTACGTACAGGATGGATGACCACCAACACACACCAACACACACATCGCTACCAACACACACCAACACACACATCACTACCAACACACACATCACTACATACACACATCACCACCAACACACACCAACACACACATCACTACCAACACACACCAACACACCCATCACCACCAACACACACATCAGCACCAACACACACATCACTACCAACACACACATCACTACCAACACACACCAACACACACATCACTACCAACACACACATCACCACCAACAGACACCAACACACACATCACTTCCAACACACACATCACCACCAACACACACCAACACACACATCACTACCAACACACACATCTGGTGAACAGTGAGGAGAACCAGGTGCTGTTCCTGGTGAGCAGCAAGGAGAAGCAGGTGCTGTTCCAGGTGGACAGCGAGGTGAACCAGGTTCTGGGCGTGCAAGGAGCGACCACAGACAGTTACCTTGATTATCTGCTCGCATGCGTCTCAAAATACTTCCATCAACAACTAGAATTCCTGCGGTGGGAGGGCCCTCTGATGCTATTTAAAGAAATGGGCCAGCAAGGGCAAGGCAGAAGAGAGAGAAAGAAAGAGAGAGAGAAAGAGAGAAAGATAAAGAGGTATCTTAGTTAGGTATCGGAGGTTACCTAGTAGCTTGACAAGTACCATGACCTGCCATGATGGAGGGATATGTTCAGTGAGACAGATTACACACCCTAGGGTCACTAGCCTAGCATTAGTTTAGTACGGTTGGCCTGTTATCCTGCAAGCATTAGTCTGGTAGGGTTAGCCTGTTAGCACTAGTCTGGTAGGGTTAGCCTGTTAGTATTTGTCTGGTCGGGTTAGCCTGTTCTGTTAGCAGTGTAGCGTCGTCTGACATCATGCCCCTCCCCTCCCTCGGCTCCTGGCGGCCCCTGGCTCCGTCTGAGGTCTCGTCGAAGGTCTTATCTGTCTGCTGTGTCGCTGGCCCCTGCCGGAACCCTCGCCCCCGGGGCCGCAGACCCCCCAGGGTGCTCTACCCCCCCCACCTCAGCCGACGCCCGCTGCTCCCGAGGGACGACCCGGACCCGGCCCGCCGCGGGCTGCTCCTCCTGACGCTGCTGCTCCTCCTCCAGGTCTACAGCGAGGAGGTGGGCCCCCACCCCGCTGAGGAGACGGGCCCCCGCCCTGGTGAGCTACACTCCTGCTCACCACTATCACTGTCGCCTTCACCCACAATCAGCTCTACAGTGAGCTCCCTGTCCTCAAGGGTTTTAAATGTGAGATATTGATTCTGTTCTTCAGAACTGTCAAGTCAGCATGCATACCCGGCTGAACCCCGTGCCAAGGATGGAGAGGGGTTCCTGGATACTGCTCTGCATCAGGATGTAGAGGGGTTCCTGGGTACTGCTCTGCCCCAGGACGTAGAGGGGTTCCTGGGTACTGCGCTGCCCCAGCATGCAGAGGGGTCCCTGGGTACTGCAGTGGTCCCTCTACCCCGGGATGGAGAGGGGTTCCAGGGTACTGCAGTGGTCCCTCTACCCCGGGATGGAGAAGGGTTCCAGGGTACTGCAGTGGTCCCTCTACCTCAGGATGAGTACAGTTCGTTGGTACAGCATGGCGACGGCTAAAGGGCGGCAGTAGATCGGTGGAAGCTGCAGACGTTAAGGCAGTTAACTTGTCACTTGGTTGTCAGCTTCCCCATCTAGTGAACGCTATCCTGCCGGGAACAACCTGGGAGTCTTCAGCTGCAGCTCGATACAACAAGGCACTGCTACACGTCAGTAAGGCTACAGGCCTTACAGGCCTCTCCAGCCTGGTACATCTTTCAAGGGCTGAAGGCAACTCGTGGTGGAGGAGGAGGAACATTCATCTATAGGTCAGCTGACCATAACCTTGACCTCCTGCTGGTCAGCTGACTAAAACCGTGAGCTTCTACTAGTCAGCTGACGATAACCCTGACCAATGAGGTCATACATGAGGTCATACTGGTGATACGGGACCCTAAGAGGTACATTACCAAGCAATATAAATAATGTCAAATAAACAATGAAGACAGTGAAAAAGGGACATTCCCAAGCAATGTAAATATGTAAAGGGCAAAAAGGAGGAGCAATGTGATTAATATATGAACACTAAACTCTATCAGGTGGTTAAACAGCAATGATTTAAAGTAATTGTTATATAATCTGTATGTTAACTCATCTGTTTGTTAACTCATCTATCTGTTAACTAATCTGCCTGTTAACTCATCTGTATGTTATATCATCTATCTGTTAACTCATCTGTCTGTTGACTCATCTATCTGTTAACTCATCTGTATGTTAACTCATCTGTATGTTAACTCATCTGTATGTTAACTCATCTGTTTGTTAACTCATCTGTATGTTAACTCATCTGTATGTTAACTCATCTGTATGTTAACTCATCTGTCTGTTAACTCATCTGTATGTTATATCATATGTTTGTTAACGCGTGTGTATGTTACCCAAATAAATGTAAATAAATCACAATTTAAAGTATTATGTACAGTATATACTCTCACACACATACACTCACTATATCGCTCCTATCTGTCTCTCCTCTCAGCCTCTCCTGTCTGTCTCTCCTCTCAGAGGAGCCGTTGATGGTCCGGTTCAGCAGGAGGCTATTCTTGGCAGAGCTGGAGGTTATATCACAGCTGAATGAAGCTCTGCTGTGGGGAAACCCACCCCGGGCAAGTTTCGGCAAAAACACGCCCATTTGAATGAGGAAGCCTTCAGCAAAATCATGAAACATGAAGGTGGTTTTGTTCATTGTGAAATGTTGCGTTTACCACAAGGGCCAAAGTTTCCGCCTTGCTAGGAAAGTCTCCTAGAATACCTAAGAACTTACTCCTCTCAGAAACACCTGGTCCTGGTCCTCCTGGTCCTCCTCTCTGGTCCTGGTCCTTCTCTCTGGTCCTGGTCCTCCTCACAGTCCTGGTTCTCCTCCCTGGTCCTGGTCCTCCTCTCTGGTCCTGATCCTCCTCTAAGCAGGGACCACAGATGTCTACTGGTCTCAGTCACAGGGCTGTGCTTGTGCCCAGTATCAGAGTGCTATGGCAACATGCTGGGCGGCTGGAGAGGCCAAAGAGAGGCAGAGATGAGACCTCATGGGCCAAAGAGGACCTGAACCCCCAGAGCCCCAGGCCCCCGACCATGATGACTCAGACTCTATTTGATGTTTCAATTGAAAATGGTACCTTTTAGTTTCAGAGGCCTTAATGATCGGATGGTATGTGACCTTAAACCTTTTCCAAACCTTAGTATGAATGACAAATAAATTATTCTTTTGATAATAATAGTGTTTTCAAATGGCAATAATGCTTTTAAAAATAGCTTGAAGTGAAATCAAAATCATGTTTTTTAACCTAAGCCGGCCAAGCGGCCCCACCCCTAAAACGGTGGAGCAGGTCAGTTCATTTCTTGTGTCCACACAGAGAAACACATGGTCCTTCTCCTCCCATGCTCCCTTGCAACTGAAATAGAAAGAGGAAGTGTGGCTGGTGTGGCCCTCATACCACGAATACCTGTAGATGAGTTCAGACTTGTTACTCTAGCAAATGAATATGTTGCCTCATCTCTATTTAGAGGTGAGTAATGGCAACCCACAGAAACATCTGGAGCTGCACCAGTAGAAACATCTGGAGCTCAACCACTAGAAACCTTCTAGAGCTGCACCAATAGAATCCTTCTAGAGCTGCACCAATATAATCATTCTAGAGCTGCACCAGTAGAAGCCTTCTAGAGCTGCACCAGTAGAAGCCTTTTACAGCTTCACCAGTAGAAACATCTGGGGCTGCACCAGTAGAAACATCTGGAGCTGTATCAATAGAATCCTTCTAGAGCTGCACCCATAGAAGCCTTCTAGAGCTGCACCAATAGAAGCCTTCTAGAGCTGCACCTATAGAAGCCTTCTAGAGCTGCACCAATAGAAGCCTTCTAGAGCTGCACCAATAGAATCCTTCTAGAGCTGCACCAATAGAATCCTTCTACAGCTTCACCAGTAGAAACATCTGGGTGTTTTGGACTTCAGTGTCCACTCTGGGGCAGGTCAGCTCCTTTCTTGGGTCCACACAGAGCTCAACACATGCTCCTTCTGCACTCTCTTGCGCTCCTTTGAAGGTAAGGGATGCAGAGGAAGTGCGGCTGGTGTGGCCCTCACATACCACGAATACCTGTGGATGAGTTCAGACTACTGTCATAACCGCAGAGTAGGCGTGGGGAACATCCTAGTTTCTATTCTTTCTATTCATTGTGCAAACACTGCACCTAAACACTGGAAGAACGCTGCTGACGGCACTGGGGACTGTTGAGGCATGTCCTGACGACCTGCCTGGTGAAATACTCAATGCCTCGCTTTCCCTGCCAGTCGTTCACTAGGTTCACAAGATGCGCCTCAAAGACAGAAAGATTACATATCTCGGGTTGATGGTTATTCTTTACTTGATCAACGTGAATAATATGAATAATAATATGAATATATATATATTAAAATATTTTAATTTATATAATAATAATAATAATGACAACAAGGTGTGTGGCTGATAAGGGACAGGGTCGAAGGTCTGAACTAGCTAGAGACGACCTGCTAGAGACGACCCCTGACCCCAGCTAGTGACCCCAGCTAGTGACCCCAGCTAATAACCCGAGCTAGTGACCCCAGCTAATGACCCCAGCTAATGACCCCAGCTAATGACCCCAGCTAGTGACCCCAGCTAATAACCAGAGCTAGTGACCCCAGCTAGTGACCCCAGCTAATAACCAGAGCTAGTGACCCCAGCTAATGACCCCAGCTAGTGACCCCAGCCAGTGATGGAGGACGGTGGCTCCTCCCAGCCTCTGTCAGCCCACTGAGCTGCTGGCCGACCCCAGGGGCCACGTCCAGCTCGGCACGTACACTTGATCCTCTGGCCCTCAGCCAGCCCAGCCAATCAGCAGGGGATGAGAGGATGACCTCATAACCATTCAACTGTCAAGATCACTATCTGATGGAGACCTGACAAAGACACAATGTGTGTGTGTGTGTGTAGTTTTGATGTGTGTGTGTGTGTGTGTGTGTGTGTGTGTGAATCGGTGTGTGTGTGCATAGTGTGTGTGTTGGGTTTCTATGTGTTTAGTTCCTGTGTGTGTGTGTGTGGGTGTGTGTGTGTGTGTCTATGTGTGTACGTGTGTCTAGCTTCTTGAAATAGTTTCCACTGGCTTAGTATTTCCCTTCAGACAGATCCAGTGTTTCACACACACGCATACGCACACATGTGTAGTGTGTCAGTGGATCTGGGAGCCGTTGGCCAGACAGAGTGACATTATGAGGTTTTCAGTAATGTGTCACCTGGAGGAATGTCTCATACATGACTTTCACTATTTAAGTCATACCTGACAATCAAGCATTCATACATACATCACTTATTCCTACCTGACATTTACTCATCATACATACTGACTCATTCATATATCCTATAACAGTGCATTGTATAAACAGTGTTATATTCTATATTTTAGGTTGTTACTCCACCACAGCAGTTTCAGTATTTTATGCCTAACTAGCTTAGGCTTACTAACTAATGAACTAACTAGTAGTTCACTAGTTTTCCTGATGGGACAATGATGATAATACTAGAACAACAGGGGAGCCCAATAGATCTATATCTATATCTTATTAATATAACTCAACTAAAAGAACTTTAATGCGTTTGCTTTTCCTCATTGAGAAACAGGGGCGTGACCAGCCAATGGGCGTGTTCAAACACTGTCTAAAGTTAGACTATATAATGAAGGTCCGGGGCTGGTAGGGCATTAAGATACCAGCGACTTCAAAGAAGCGGAAAAGCGAATCACAGCAAATCGAAATGTACTCGAGATCAGAAAGCCTGACTATGTCTATCCGGACCTCCTGCCCGGAGACCTTCGCCTCTGTCCGGACCTCCTACCCGGAGACCTTCGCCTCTGTCCGGACATCCTACCCAGAGACCGTCGCCTCTCAGCGGGCGACGCGCAGCACGCAGCCGGAGATCTTCACCTTCGAGCGGATACCCGCCCAGGCCACCGCCGTCCGCTCCTACGGTCCTCTCCGGTCCAAGAAGCGCTGTACCCGGGTCATGTACCCAGCCAAGGTCCGCATGCACCTCCCGCCCGTGGAGAGGAGCGCGGCGAAGCGGTGTCTGCTGGCCCTGATTCTGGTGTTGCTCTGGCAGATCTACACCGAGGAGCCCTGCGCCGACACGATGCCCGGCTCCGCCGACCACCAGGTCCTCCCGTTGCGGTCCGCGGAGGACCAGGTCCGGCGGCTGGCTGAGGTCGACGGCTTCTCTAGCCTCCAGCTGCCCGCCGGGGAGGAGGGGAGCTCGACCTGGTTGAGCCTCCTGTCCAACGGTTCCGGGGAGGAGACGGAGTCCGCCAGGCAGTACGACCACAGCACCAGGAACGGCTACATGGTGGCCCTGCTGGTCTACCACAAGCTAACCGACAACTGAACCGGTCCAGGACCGACAACCACACGAAGGACACGGTCACCCAGCCGGTCGGAGCACAGCTCCCGGAGGCCCGCGACGAAGCCCGGGGCCCGGGGCCCGCAGCCCGGAGACGTTTACAGGAGGTCTGAAGGAGGTTTCGTGAAGGAAAGTCCCCACGAGTACACATGAAGACCCCGATGAGGACCTGAACCAGTGAACCTCAATACTTGAAGAGAACTGAAGAGACTTGAATTATGAACCGCTCTAGGCGGGCAGTTTACTGCTTACTGTATTTATGGATCTATCAGATGTCCACTTGTCCTTGAAACTGACTTGAATATCTGAAGTTATTTATTTATTAGTTATTTATTGTTATTTGCTATTTATGAATTAAAGAAAATGTCTCAAATGAAACAAGTGAATGCTTTCTGCCTCTTTCTGGGAGCCTGTAGTATAGAAGGTAGTTACTACTTTATATAAGGTTGTTACTAGTGTATATCATGTAGTTACTACTTCAAAGAAGGTAGTGACTAGTGTATATCTGTTACTAATGTTTATCTAGATGCCAGAGACAACGCAGCCAATGAAAAGGGTGTAGTTAGTATGGTAGAAAATAATGAAGGTTTAAAAGGATATCTCTGCCGTATCTTTGGGATAATAGTGGAACTTAACCGGACAGACATTCCTCTAATCAATAATATCAGCCTATTTATCAGTTCACTTAGATTATAAGTATAAGAAAGGTCAACTTTAAGTATAAAGCATACAATAATATAAGTATAGATAAGATAGATAAGTATTATCACAATGAAGCCAAATGTTCTTCTTGGTCCACAAATGGCTCCCATTCATGTGTTACAAGATAGGAACCCCTGCCTCATTTACGTTTCAGAGACCCCTAAAAGGGACTGGCTCATGTCCCGTGCGAGTAGACGCCCTCCTGCGGTTCCGCTTCCTTATGTTCTCGTGATGTACAGTATATTCTGTTAGAGTGAACTGGCTGACTTCACTCAATTAATCCATACTTTTACTACAGTCAGACAATACCAGCTTTATGATCATCTTTATTATCATCCACTGTATATGCCACAGACAAATAAAGTGGCATTAGCTATTACAATGCATGTTTTACTGTTTAAATTAATACTGGGTTTACAGGGCTCATCTCTTAAACACATGTAAGTCATGGTGATTTAAGATCAGGTTAATTAACAAGACGATGAATGGACTTTAATCAAAGACCTCACTTCATATAACTAACGTGTAATCTATAACTTCATGTAACTACAATGTTTAATATGTAATCCTGTTTTATGTTATTTTTTCTAAAACTACTACATTACTGTATCTATATTGTATTACTGAATGTATTTGGACAGCGGGGGCGGGAAGATAAATGCTAACGGAGAACGGGAAGGCCTGTAGTTCAGAGCATTGTGATGTGATGTGGCCAAGGGCATGTTGGGAGAACGACACAATGGGAATATAATTTGTGTCCTGACGACCGTTTGGGAGTTCTTTGCAAACAGGTGATGTTGTTAATCTGCGTAGTGACAATAAAGCCTTGATCATTCAACCCTAGTCCTTCCGACTTCTCGTATTTTGTTATTGAGTGAGTATGAGTATTATTATGTGGGTTTTATCCACAACAGGCTTCACAAAGGTAAAAGAGTAGCTTAAATTCACAAATCCAATTTAAATCATCAGGAACATTTATGAAGATTTCCTACAGTGTCCCTGTAATAAAGACACATGACACCACTTGCCTATGCATAGAGTTGCTCTGTGGTGCAGGCGTTTGATTGAATGCTGTTCCTCTGTAACTTCACTGTACATTTCTTGGAGGAAAAAATATATACTAAACAGTCGAATGTCAATCTTCATCTAGAAGTGCATTTCCTGCAGAAAATGAGGTAAGTGCTGTAGTGCAAAATTATGTTGATAGTATGTTTTAGTAAAGCCACATAGTTTAAGACGTAAAGAAATGTTTAATGGCTTAAATCAAGCGAAGGGAGTCATAATGGCATAAACAATGTAAACATGCACACCAAGAGTCCTTACTGTACTATATTGACCTTGATTTGAATACCTTGTTTTTTTATTACATTGTGTGATCAATATGCCAGGGTAAATGCACAGGGGGGGAAATAGCATACATTGATATTTGCACTGGGTTGGTATTTATAGAACACAATTCTGTGTGCATAAACTGATAATTGTACCAGGGTACTATAGCATTCACTTCTTATGGCACCAGGGTACAAATGGCAAATGATAATTGTGCCAGGGGTGCAAATAGCCTCAGCCTAATACTATGCAGATGGAAAAAAAATATCAGAAATAACAGAATATCAAACAAAATTACAGGAATGAATAAAATTAAATGTTAAATGTAAATGTCA
>JAOPUD010000009.1:24125213-24135836 GCA_027122715.1 Trisopterus minutus
ACAAATAAACAACATGAAAACATATCAGAATATCAACCAAAAAATTTAAATTATATGAATTTTAATAAAAGCTAAAAATATAAAAAAAAAAACAGCAGCAGGGGTATTATTTAACTAGAGCAAAATGCACACAAACACTCACAGTCATGTGCACGTGCACGCACACACACACACACATACACACACAGAAACACAGAGACACCAACACGCACACTCACACGAAAACAAACGCACACGCAACCACGCACATGCAACACTGTGATTGGCTGAGAAGACACCTGAACCGGCTGGTTGGTGGTGATTGGCTGAGACACCTGAGCCAGCTGGTTTAGTGTTCCCAGGTCGGGTTCAGGGCCTGGGAGGTGGGGGGGGGGGTGGGGTGTGCGTCTGCTCCTCTGCAGCGGCCCGGGTAGGAAGCCCGTTAGTCTGGCAAATGAGCGAACCACCAGCGAACCCCCGACCGGAGCCGGGCAGATCAAGAGCCGTCAGCAGAGTCGGTCAGGGAGGCGAGACTGAGGACTATCAGTGAGTTAGGGTCACACACCTGTCTGGTTAGTGTTGGAACCCACCCTAACCCCGTGTTAGGGTGGGTTCCAACACTCAAACACCTGTCTGGTTAGTGTTGGAACCCACCCTAACCCGGGGTTAGGGTGGGTTCAAACACTCAAACACCTGTCTGGTTAGTGTTGAACAGACCCTAACCCCGGGTTAGGGTTTAGGTTTGGGTTATACTATGTTATCTTAAGGCAACTGGTGTCTTGTTCTATTACAGCCTCAGAGAATCGACTCTCAGTTTGTCCATTGGATTTGGTTCTTGAGGAAGTACTCGTTGTAAAGATACATACAGTATCTTTATATATATCTTAATATAGTTCTCGATATGCAATGTATTAGTCCTTATAAAGAGACAAATAATAGTTCTAGATATGTAATGTATTTCTCCTTGTAAAGAGACATAATTGTTCTACATGTCATGCATTACTCCTTGTATAGATACATATAATAGTTCTAGATATGTAATGTGTTACTCCTTCTAAAGATACATACAATAGTTCTAGATATGTAATGTGTTTCTCCTTGTAAAAATACGTATTGTAGTTCTTGATATTTAATGTAAGCGTAAATAATTGGCACTTCAGATGCTTCCTGCAGCTGTGTGCTGCCGGGTCTAGTTGTGTTGATTCATGTATTGTCTCTGTGTATTTGTGTTAATTGTGAAACTAAGACATATTAACACGACTGATACACACAGAAACACAAAACGTGAACACGGCTAACACACACCTGAAGACAACTTACTAATCAGTGCAAATGTGTGTCGCAGTGTGTCCATTGCTTTGACATTGTGTGAGTTGGGTTGACATGTGCACTTTATGTTTATAGTTGTGATGCAGACGCACTATGTGTGCAGCGCCAGAGAAAGGCAGGATCAGAGCGGATCCACCTGGACCTGGACCACTCACAGCACCCGGGGCGGAGGAAGCCACACCTAGTCAGGTACGCTGACACACACCCGGTGAGGTCCGATGGTGCCTTTCCACCGGCTGGTACGCTTCAAGCGGCTCAGTCCGGATCACGTCCGCTTTTGGCAGTGGAAACGCGACCACGTGCCGCACCTCTGCAGACTGAACCGACCAGCACCCTTCGGTGGAAATGCGCCACTGACACACCTGGTCAGGAACACTGACACACCTGGTCAGGTGAATCTGGGCAGGTATACTGACATGCTGGTCAGGTGTATCTGGGCAGGTATACTGACATGCTGGTCAGGTCCACCGATGCACCTGGTTCAGGTGTACTGCAGAACACTAACATCCATCATGAGTCACTTCATGTTTGTTGTCTCCGCATGTATGAGATCACCTACGACATCCATGTTCGTTGCACTATATCTCCTCATTAATGACATCATCCATGACACCATGTCACTCAGGTCAAAGACGTTTGACAATTCCCTGCTGAGCCACGTGACGCCAGACACTGAAGCCAAGGTAGAGCAGAAGAAGCCTCACTACAGCCAGGTGAGGGGATCTGGCCACCAGGGGACGTTTATAGATTTAAATATCGTGGACCGGTGTAACGTCATCTTGTCATCTTCTCTCTCAGCTTTCCAAGACCAACTCCCAGTATCATAAAGTATTTAAGGACATCTGCAAAGAGGAGATTCTCCGTCAGAGTGAGTCCTGACGACTGACCCAACCCCAACCCTTCTGCCTTAAACACTAGAACTCCATGGTTTACACTGGATGTGCACCTGTGTGTGTGTGTGTGTGTGTGTGTGTGTGTGTGTGTGTGCATTTGTCTTAGGTTATACGTGTGCGTTGCAGAAAGACATCCTGTACCAGGGGAGACTGTTTGTCTCAGACAACTGGATCTGCTTTCAATCGAAAGTCTTTGGCAAAGACACCAAGGTAGGAGACTAGGTAGCTAGGAGACAGGAGACAAGACCACAAGGTAGCTAGGAGACAGGAGACAAGACCACAAGGTAGCTAGGAGACAGGAGACACAAGACCACAAGGTAGCTAGGAAACAGGAGACAAGATCACAAGGTAGCTAGGAGACCATAGACAAAGACACAAACTAGCTAGGAGACAGGAGACAAGATAGATCTTGTGCTTTTTATAAATAGATCCAGTATAAATGTAGCTCAGGTGTGTAACAACTTCTTCTCCAACAGATTGCCATTCCAGTGGTTTCTGTCACGAACATCAAAAAGACCAAAACCGCCATCTTGGTCCCCAATGCCCTGGGGATCTCCACCTCCAGAGACCGGGTTTGGATGAATACCTATCAATCATTTATCCATATTAATCCATCCTTCTATTATGTATCTAGATCAATCCATCAATCCATCAAACAGAAATACATCCAAACTAAACTACAACCATCCCTTTTTCTTCCAGTACATGTTCGTCTCCTTCCTGTCCAGAGATAACACATACAAGTTCCTGATGTCTATCTGTCTGCACCTGGAGGTACACCTGTATGTCTGCATGTCTGTCTGTCTGCATCTGGAAGTCTGTCGGTCTTGAGACTAGAGGTACACTTGTCTGTCTGCATCTGGAGGTTTACCTGTCTGCCGGTCTTAGCCTAAGCCAGATTGTGTGAAGTAGTAAATCAGCATTAGTAACAGGAGAGAACGGACACATTGGTGACTTTTGGAATTACTCATCCTTCCTGAAGATAAACAGATGCTAATAGATGTGTGTGACCTGTGCATGTCAAATGTATGGATGCAGACGTGTCATATTCAAGATGTTCTTGTGTCTGCAGGAGAAGAGTCCCTGTGGCAGCCCCTTCCCCTCAGCCGATACCAGTTTCCGGTCAATTCCATCCCCACGCTTCCCACTGGTAAGATATGAACAACTGTACGAAGACAGAGTGTTTATGGTATCACCAACAAGACATTAAAAGTCCCTACGAACAGGCTAGAAGTAGCTTACACATTTTGATGAATATTCTGTGTGTGTGACTGGTTAAGGGGCTGACCCTGACTGACATGTTGGCTGGTTGGCTGACTGAATGTGTCTTTCTACAGGGGTTCCCGGCTGATTTCAGTGAGCTAGGAGTGATGAGAGGTGGTCTGGAGGAAAGCAGCAGCTCTGACTCACCCACCCAAGAGATGACTGGTTGGTCGGACACCCTCAACCCTACTTAACATATCCCTCACCCTAACCCTAACCCTTAAACCTTAACCCTACCTTACATATCCCTCATTCTAACCCTTACCCACATCCTAACTCTACTCTCTACAACATCAGGTCATAGACCATCCCAGTACAACATCAGGTCACAGACCAGTACAACATTAGGTCATAGACCAGCACAACATCCGACCATCCCAGTGTATCATCAGGTACTATTTCTTTGTTGTCCCCTTACATCCCTAGAGTATCCTGTTCCAACTCTTCTCGAGGTTCTTAAGCACCCTGATGAAAAAGATTCCCTGGACCGGAAGACCCAGCAGATTCCAGTGCTCAAGCTAGAAGAGCCGCTGTGTTCAGGTAGGTTACCTTCCTCCATAACCCTCCCCTAACACTACCCTACCCCTCACTCAGTGAAGAGTTACCTTCCCCCACAACCCTCCCCTAACCTAAAGGGTTAGGGGAGGGTTAGGTTACAATTTTTGGGAGGCGCACGACAGGCCGTTGTGGTGGATGCAAGGAGGGTGCGTTGCGTGAACGTGGGACTATAATCAGCCCTTTAACTTCCTCCCTAAACCTACCTCAGTGAAGAGTTACCTTCCAGTAGTCTGGTTGTTTGTGTATGGTCCAGTCGAGACCAGTAGAGTCCAATAGAGACCAGTAGAGTCCAGTAGACACCAGTAGCGACCAGTAGAGACTAGCAGAGTCTGGTTGTGTGTGCAGGCTCCTGCAAGGTGAAAGAGAGAACGACGGCGCCACCAACCAATCCTAAATCAGTGTCCATCAACACACTGCTCTTCATCTACCTGCTCCTGTAAGTTCATCCATCCACAGCCCCAGTTGCTCACCTGGTCACTCCCCCCCCCCCAGTCCTCCTCCACTCCACTCTGTCTTTCACTCTTTCACTCCTCCACCCTCTCATTCATCTGTGTGTGTGTGTGTGTGTGTGCATGTGTGTGCGCTCCAGAGTGTGTGTGTTAGTTGTGTCTTCCTGCTACATGGCGTACAGGATCTTCTCTCTGGAACACACGCTGACCTCCATGAGCGACCTCTCCAAGTACCAGTAAGGCCTAACCCGCGACCTTTAACCTCTCACCTGACCCGGGTGTTTTGACCTCCTGTCTTATACTCTATTAAACCACATGATCATTATAATTAAATAAATTATTTGTATTAGTAAATTGTGTTAATTCTAACACTTTATAACGCAAAAATGACAAACGTCAGTATGCATTTGTCCCCCTCGCCTGGGAAAATAATGGAGATTGAAAGTAACACCAGTGATTGGCAAGCCAAAGAGAATTTGCTCAAACAAGTGCAGATGGACCATCGAACGATCGACCAGAACTTGATAGCCCTTGTAATAATGTCATTGAGTAAACCCGTAATGTCATCCTGTGTTCCAGGCATGAGTTCCAGGGAGGACCGGCTGACGTCCACACAGAGCTCTATTCTGAACTCACCCTCAGTATCATGAAGCTAGAAACGGTCAGCCTACATGTTTGTCTGCCTACCTGTTTGTCTGCTACCTGTTTGTCTGCCTACCTGTCTGTCTACCAACCTGTCTGTCCGCCTACCTGTATAATAATGCCATGGCACTATAGTGATTTAATTGGATGAAAGCGTAATAACAAATCACAGTTAAGGGCTCTACTCTGCCCGTATGGCGATGCACTAACAACACAGATTTACACTGTACATTTTGAGAGACAACAGTGGCATTATGATTATATGAACAAACTAATGATAACTATAACAGTAACAAGCTAGCAGTGTGTTCTGATGCCACATGCTAGCTAATGCTACTTATGGTCCCAGGTCCAGAAGAACCTCCAGAGACTGCTGGACGAGGTTTCTGCGTGACGTCATCGCTGCCGGACGACGTCATCGCTCCCGGACGGTGTCAGCGCTCCCGGATGATGTCATCCCTTCTGGTGATGGCTGTGGATTCAAACAGCACAGTGCTGCTACATGTTGAGCTTGTAAGCCGAGGGCTAGGATGCTATTCACCATGCTAGCGTGGTTGTTTTTTTAGCTGCTAGGTTAGCTTAGCCTCTCCATCATGTGATCAAAGTTGCTCCATTAGGAGTCACACAGCTGGGCTGAATAAGCTTTAATAGTGACAGCACAGAACAAACTTTTTGACTGAACCCGTGAGGCTGGGCTGATTGACAACCAATTCACATCCCTCCCTATGTTTCGTCCTGCCCTAACTTTGAAATCCGTCATATTAGGGTTGAGTCAGGGTTAGAACAAACTGATGGTCGGGGTTGGATGCTTAACCCCTGACTGTGTATTATTGTATGTTGAAGTGAGTGTGTAGTTCAACTGCTTGATTAATGTATTTGAGGTTCATAAGGTGCGCATGTTCCATGTTACCAGTGTATAGGGTGTCCAAATGCAAGTGCTTACCTCTTCATATGTGACGTTAAAAGTTTAAGTATTCCAAAGTTGTGTCAGCTTTTGCCTACTAGTGGGAAATTCTGCAGTAACCATAATGAAAGGTGCTCCACTGGGTTTGGACTGCGGTGGTCTGATGGGTGAAGGTTAACAACTTTCACTCAAATGATGACAATGTTCTTTCTACGTTGATTGTTTTCTGAAATGAATGAATGAAAGCACTTAAAGGTACCTGCCTTCCTCTGTCTATCTGTCCGTCTGAATCTCCAGCCCTGTGATGAATAATGATGGGACTGGGTGTTGTTGGAAGTGTTGGGTTGTACTAATTCGGTGTTGAGTGCACCTTGTATATGCCTTGTATATGTGTATTGTATATAAATGCTGTTTGAGTCTGGTGAGTATGGCGTGCTTTGTTTCGCCGACATATCTGATGTGGCATTCGGAGCATGTGTGGCGTGACGCCGTAGATTATATTTTTGTTGTGCGCAGAGGGCTTCTTGGCGCCCTCTGGTGGCGTCAGGGGAGAAACACTGGCACGTTAATTATATTAGTAATAAAAACATGCCGAAAAAGAGTCCGATTTTATTTTTCAGCAAACAGGGTGTTGTGTACTGCTGCTGATACATTTTTTTTATTTTATTTTAATTTTAATTTTTTTTTATTACGTTGCGGGATCAGTAAGGCAGGGAGCCTCACACAAATAGTAGCATATGACCAATCTTAATCCGCCACTGGCTACAGCACAGGCAGTAGCCTAGTACAGTCCTAAGCATAGTAATAATAGTAATAATAGTAATTAGTAATAATAATAATACTTATATTTAACTTGACAAGCTCTTTATTAAACAGTGAAGATAAAACAATGTTTAAAAAAGTATTTATAGAGACTTGGTTATATGGAATTTGAAAACATAGGCTACCGTTACTTAAGCTGGTAGTCTATTTTGTGATTAATAAATCTGTAACCATGTTGGAAAATCTCCTTGATTTGTTGAAACATCTTAACATTGTGAGAAAGGATCTCACTTTCACCGACTGAAGTTGTGACCCTACATGAAGTTGTGAAAGGGCTACATCTCTGTGAAGAACTGCATTCGGTGAGTACAGAGAACATCTTTCAATCTTTTACTCCAAATGTTTTACTTTCTCATGTTTGACATAACAATTAAATTTCGCCTCATGCTCATGGCGTCTGAGTAAAATATGGTGCCTTTATTTAATACACGTTGATTTGTGTCTCCAATGTCAACTTTGCCAACACCATAATCAGTATGCGTTGACTTGTGTCTTTTATTAAATGGCCAGGGTCAGCTATAAAAGTCCAAAGGCGCCATCTAGTGGCGCCTGAGGAGGAGCACCAAAAGCTGCCATTAAAGCTGCTCATGACTAAAGCCAAAAAAGTAGAACAAAATGATGATAGCCAAAACCCACAAGTTGGAGGGGCATCATGAAAAGTACGAAAAAAACGTAATTGAAACAAACTGACATACAAAATTAGAAAAATTAGGGTAAGTTAGGGTTAGGGTTGGGGTTGGGGTTCGGCTAGGGTTGGGGTTGGGTTAAGGCAAAATAATATATATGGGGGGAAAGGAGCTCGAGAAAAATTATGGAGGGAATAAAAAATCGAAAAGAAGGAGGTAGAGAAAAATAATGGAGGGAAATATTTTTGGGGAAAAGGAGGTAGGCCTATATGAAAAGAATGGAGAGAATATATTTTGGGAAACACAGGTATAGAAAAATGATGGGGACAACATATTTTTGGGGAAAGGAGGCATAGATAGATATACCTAATTTTTCTCAAATTTTAATTCTCTCCAGAATTTCCCCATTCCCCCTAAAATATTCTCTCCATCATTTTTCTTGACCTCCTTTTACACGTTATGTGATCTGCTAAATTGGTCAATGTTTTTAATTATTTATTCTAGTTCGCCATATGTGAGGATACCCAAACCTGTAGAGCATTAACCAACAGCACTTCTCGGAGGTTATACTTGACCTTACATCACATAACATTATATAGAAGTAGAGTAGGCCTATTATATAGAAGAGAGTTCCCTTAAAGTAAACCTTTAGTTGGTCAACCCTTCTTATCGGCCATATGTGCAGGGGCTCAAACCTGTGGCTACAGTGTGTTAACCAACAGCCCTTGCCTCTTCATCAAGACACCTGCAACAAATTTCTCTGAGGTCAACTTGACTTTACAATTCACGTGATATAGTGGCAAACTTGCATAGTGAGAGTTGGCGCCTTGTGAAAGGTCAGTGGTGATGCAGACAGCCCCTGTTCCAACAGCAACTAAACATTATTGGACTACACCCTAAACATATATATATACATATATATATATACAGCATAATGTCACACTAAAATAGTTTTATTTTATTTAATTTTATCTGCATCACAGAACTCTAGGATCAGCGTGGAAGTCCTGCAGGCCCCTCACCCCACACACACAGAAGTGAGCTTGAGTGTCAGCAGACACACCATCGGACCTAGAGGAATCCAGGGATGAGGCCCCACAATGTCAGGACGAATTTGCAGCTTACATTGATTACATAACACCTAAAGATGACTCTTTTGATGTGTTATCGTGGTGGGGAGGGCACGGTCGTTCATTTCCCAATATTGCTCAGATTACCAGAATTATCTTCGCCATCCCTGCATCCAGAGCAGCAAGCGAGCGAGACTTCCCCCTGTGCTGGATATGTTATTCAGGAGCGGAGGAATCAACCAAAGCCGTCAACAGTGGATGATGTGCTTTTTATGCACAGCAATCTAAATCACCACACCAAACACGAGATAGTGTAATTCTCCGGCGGCGGATAAGGTAGGCCAAAATTGCCCTCGATCGGTGCTACGTCAGTCCCATAGTTGTATAAAGTTTAATATCTTGAGTCTGTTGATACAAGCTATGTTGTTTGTGCAACCCTAACCCTAACCCTATCTTCTGAACTTTGGGTTCATTCCATAAGACCGGGCCATGGGCTAAGGCTATTTGGACACAGTTTATTTTAGAAAACCCTGTTGACAGCATTTTATTGAATTTTTGTGCATGGTGGTGATATATTGTTTGATAGTAGGCAACCTTGGCTGGAGGCTATATTGTGTCGATAGCCTATTATTTGTGTTACAGTCGTGTCTGGATTATGCTTGGATCTGTGTTTACTGACTGTATTAGTCTATAGCCTATTGTGAGCAAAAAAAACAATTAGGCCTAAGTTTTCATCATACACACCTTGCCTTTTCAACTACAACAGAAGTTAAAAGTGTGTTTGTGCTTTAAAAAAAAAAATCTTTATTGCAATCAATAAACATATTTTCTTAAATGTAGGCTGTCTTATGTGTCTAATTTTACTTCTGGTGCGGGTTGGGCGTCGATGTCAATTTATAGCCGGTCAGGTCTGAAAAACGCGTTGGATGCGGTTTTAAGTTTGGTGGGTACAGTGGAGGGTGGGTACTCAGGTTGAAAGTGTGCAGAAGGAGTAGAAGACCAAAAAGGGTCGGAAGAAGAATAAAGATTTGAATATCTAGAGTGTGAATGCTGATACAGTGCTGATACAGCATTCACACTAATTATTTGGTGCATTTTTAGGGAAGCAAATAATATGTATGAGCAGCTGTTAATGTTTGCCAATATGAGTAACAATACCTAATTCTCAACATAAATAGTAATATTCTGCGTTCATTATGAAACAAACTTTTGTTGGCCGTAGTACTCAATAGTAACCTATAGAGGGAGACATTGCCTTACCCGTCGGGCCGCAGACAGAATGAACCCACTGGAATCAACAGACACCTCGGGACACGAGGCAAAATATTTTGGCAGGCAAAGAGGAGGCTTATTGTTACACACATTTCAGAAGGAGCATATCCAGACATTTCCAAAGCTAAAAATTGCTAATACCGCTACACCTCAAACACGATTATGCCCCAAGGCAATATGAGTGATTAAATGTGACATTAAGATCGCTTAACTAAACACCTTTAATAGCCCACCTTTTCTTGGTGGGCTAGCTTACATTTCTGTGGTGCCAGTTAAAAAGCAGTGTTTGGCAGCTCGCTCCCCTGTCTGAAAGACAGAGGTAACATTTGACATGCCTCTCGCTCCATCTGATTGATGCCTGTTGACTGCAGACTGATTTAATTCCATCCAACAGAGTATTTTGTCTAGGTTTTCCCAGAAGGCTAATCACCGGTGATATTTTTATAGAGTTGATTGGCTTGTAATGAAACTGCTATAAAGTTGCCTTCAGAGAAGGAAATCCAAGCCTCAAATCATAGACAAAAATGTATACTCCAATTTCAACCGCATCAATCCAAACTTCCTTTTTTTCCATGCTCAACCTTATTTACCCAATATGAACAACCTTCTGCGAGTGTGTGTGTGTGTGTGTCAGAGTGTGTTGTCAGAGCGCGTGTGTGTGTGTGTGTGTGTGTTCTCTGATTGTAGCCCATTGCGCGCAGTAAACATTAGGGTGTGCAATAGAAGAGATATCTGTGCTGTGCCTGTTTAGGACAGCTGTGGGACCAAAAGTGTGAAGGCAAACACGTCCTGACAGTACGGACCCCCCGCGCCCCC
>JAOPUD010000019.1:382175-402771 GCA_027122715.1 Trisopterus minutus
ATAAGACATATAGCACCAACACACCAACATGTAGACTAACATAAGACATATAGCACCAACACACCAACATGTAGACTAACATAAGACATATAGCACCAACACACCAACATGTAGACTCACATGTGAGACATAAAGCACCAATACACAAACATGAAACATGAAACAGCTACAAATGACAGACTCAACCATGACTGTATCCATATATTTCAAAGAGGCTACATAAATATATCCAAATTGTATCATTTGGAAACATTTTATGAACTACAAAAAATTATCTTAATGTTTAGGTTGAACAAAAGGATTGATTGATGGATAAAGGAGTAGTTGCGGTAAGTCTGTTGCGGTTAAAGGAAGGAACTGGAAGAAATGATTTGGCTTCTAGCGCCAACGGATCTTAATCTCCGCAGGAAACAGATAGGCTGGTGGATCTCTTTGCAGATCAATTCTATGTGAGAGGTCCATTTAGATCCAGATAGATTTTCGTCCTTCATGACACCCAAGTATCTGTTGGTCAGGACTTATTTATAGATCTTCATTGTGGACAGTTGAAGGTTAGATGGTTTTCCAAAAAATATTTCCTCTGTCTTCAGTGTTGCAGGTTTTTATCACAGCATTGGACGAACCTTACCCTTGCACAGGGTGTGGTCTCCAGACTGGGTGAGCAGGGTCACTAGGGTGGAGTCGTCAGAGTATTTTAAAAGATATTGAGTTGGCACACTGGTGGTGCAGTCTGAAGGGTACTAGGTATAAAGCACAGGGGTAATAATAGTACCCTGGGGTTCTCTGAAATTGGTGGTATTTGGAGAGGATAGTGCGTCATTTACCTTGACTAGCTTAACCCTGTTCATGAGAAAGGAAAAATACCAGTGAATAAGATAAGCGTTAATCTGAAACCTAAACATTTGGGATTAAAGTATGTCCGGCTGAATCTAAACACAGATGAAAAATCAAGAAAAAATGCCCTGGCATAAGTTTTTAGTTTGTGAAGATGTTTAGATGATATGCACTAGTGTAACCACTGCATCCTCTGCTACCGCCTTGTTTATATGCAAACGGGAATGGGTGTTGCTACCTCCCAGATGTCTATTTAGGTGTTAACCATGATCTTTTCTGGTGACTTCATGCTCACCGAGGTAAGGGCTACTGGCCAAAAATCATTGTATTTATAAGGGCATTGATATTTCTTACCGTCTGTCTTTCTGAAATTCATTGATGACTCCATCTGGTATAAACCCCTCTTACATATTCTTCTCAGGTTCAACTAGCGAGCCAGCAGGCTCCGCTACACAGCCCCCCCCTCAAGTCCCCCAGGTCCAGGAGAGTCCTCCCCCCCACCGGTACCATTGAGTCAATCAACCTGGACGCCGTGCCACAGTGCGCCCCATGTCTGGACAACACAGCAGCCAAGCACAAGCTGTCTGTGAAGCCCAAGAACCAGAGGATCTCCCGCAAACACCGCCGCTTCACCCAGGTAAGAGCCAGGGCCACACATCACTATCTTACTTTCTTTTGCATTGGTCGCCCCCAGGCCTGGATTGGGACCCGTCGTTAGGCCGTAGCATTTCTCTCAAAGGGCCGACAGTATGTGTTTGTCAAAAGAATTTGACCCATTATTTTATAATTATATTAACCCTCCCCTTCTTGGTGACTCCTGGGATAACATCTACCTCAAGGGCTTTCTGCTTTATAATAATACATCTTCTCCTCCACCCAGAATGATTTTCTACCATTCTTTCACTCATCTCATCACTCATTCACACATTTTGCTAGCTAACTATTTTCCTGTAAATGTTGTGCTTCTATGAGTAGAGCCTTTGACTTTGGGGCAGGGTAAGGGCTCCGTTCTGTGCAGTAGTTGCCAGTGGGGAACCTCCCCTAATCATTAACGGGGCCGGTCCATCTCTGCCCCTGCTGGACCATCTCGTCTGAGGGCCGGATCAGATGCTGTTTTATTCTTGCCTTTATTTTTTTCCCAGCCCGGCAGTAAAATGCGTTATAAAATGCGTTGTTGCGTGACATGGTAAGAGAAAGTACATTTTCTCTCCATCTTCCCCCTTCCCAGGAACTGCAGGAGTCCATTACGGGGGTCTTGCAGGAGGATGAGGAGGTGGCAGGAGCCTCGGATGACCACCAGAGGTGGTTGTCTGCTGAGGATCATCGCCTGCACTCCTCCAATAAACAACGACGGCAGCAGGAGGAGGAGGAGAGGACCCGACAGGAGGAAGAGGAGAGGGCGATAAAGGCAGAGGAGAAGAGGCTGCGCAAACTAGAGGAGGAGAGGTGGCGTACAGTGCAGGAGGAGGAGGAGCGCGTCCACCGAGCTGAGGCAGAGGAGAGGAGGCGGAGAGAGTTGGAGGCTGAGAGGAGGCGGGAGGAGGAGGAGGACGAGAGAAGGATCAGGGAAGAAGAAGAATGCAAGCGACGTGAGGAGGAGGAGCAGAAACAGAAGGAGCAGGAGGAGGAAAGGAGGAGGGTGCAAGAAGAACAGGAGCGTCTGCAGTGGGAGGAGGAACAGAAAGAGAGAAAGCATCAGGAGGAGCAGCGGATACGGGAGGAAGAAGAGAGGAGGCAACAGGAGCTTGAGGTGGAGGGACTCCTTCTGGAGGAGAAGAGGCTCAGAGAAGAGAGGGAAAAAGAAGAAAGGAAGAAGAGGCTTCATGAGGAGAGAATGAAAACAGAGGAAGACGAGAAAAAGAAGCAGGAAGAAGAGGAGATACACTGGAGAGAGATGGAGGAGAGACAGAGGCCCTTCTCTTTCAAAGTTTCCTCAGGCGAGAAGCAGATTCTGTTCCAGAAGGTCAACCTGACTCCTGTTACACCCGCCAGTGGCCACCAGGGCGGCGCTGTAACCGACCAGCGTGCAGGCAACAAAAGCTCCAGTCCTGAGGGAGCAGACCCCCACAGCCTCATGTCCTCTCAGTTTGTCCCCCACACAGCCATCCTGGTGACTGGGGCCCAGCTCTGTGGACCAGCAGTCAATCTAGACCAGATCAAAGACACGGCCTGCAAGTCGCTGTTGGGTATTGGAGAGGACCGGAAAGCTCAAGGAACACCACCGACAAAGAGCAAGACTTCGCCAGATCGAAAATCCGGCAAAACCAAATCCCTGAATGAATCCATGCTCACCTCAGACCAGTCAAGTGCAGCAGTCCTTGCCGAATGGGCCAGTATCAGATCTAAGATATTCAAGGGGGCAGACGGCGGCAAGTATGAGGATTGCCCTGAAACAAGCAAGAGCCAGACAGGACCTGGTGGCGAGGATGCAAACCAGTCCTCGTTCCCACACTCCAACCTCAGGAAGACCATGTCTGCCAGCGCCAAGTTCTCCATCACCCCAGCCAAAAAGAAGTTTGGAGACTCCAATAGGAACTCTGAGCTGTTGAGTCCAGAGGAAAAAGAGACAGTGAAGGACGGTGCATCATCATCAACTGATGCCTGCAGCCCGCCCCCGGCAGCGTCCCCGACCCCGCCCGCTAAGTCTCCCAACAGGACCAATAAAACGGTCCGCATTGCAGTAAGAGGAACAGAGGAGTGCATGTTTGCCAAAGACCTCCCCTCGTTTCTGGTTCCCAGCCATCAAGCCAAACCTGAGGGGATGGAGATGAAAGGTCACAGCCAGGATGAGGCGGAAGGTTCTGAGGGCAGCGAGGAGAGGGCTCCCGACAGCCAGGACAAACCCTCCCCCTTTGGCATCAAGTTGAGACGGACAAACTACTCCCTCCGCTTCCACAGCGAGCAATCCATCGAGAAACGGAAAAAACGCTACAGCGCTGGGGACAGTTTTGACGGCGTCCCCTCCCCCCTCACCCCCATGGACCCGGACTCCACCCCCGACAGCACGCCCGTGTTCTCTGAGACCCCCAGCCCGCCCTCTCCCCTCAAAGACGGCGCCATGGCCCAGTACCTTCAGGTGTCTCCCTCATCCGTCGCTTTCCGCACCAAACCGGGACCGAGACACGCCAGCGATGGGGAGAAGGCCCCTTCCAGGTCTTCTCTCTACCAGAGACCCCCCACGTCGCCCAAGCCTGCGGCGGCCGTGTCCACCCCTCCCCCCTCGCCGCTGCCCAAGGACCCCGGGGAAGCGGTGGCCCAGAGAAGCGGGAGAGGTCCGGAACCTTCTGGGAAGGAGCAGGGCGAGGGGGCGGGGGAGAGGGGCAGCCGCGAGCACACCCCAGGAGACGAGGGGCCCAAGGAGAGGAAGTCATTCTTCCCGTCCATCAACATCCCCTGGAGAGAGAAGGTGGACCGGAAGGCAGAGCTTCTCAGAAAAGGTGAGATGTACTATTCTTATCTTTGTGACATACCTGAGAAAATATTATCGATGATATGCTATTATAGAGCAGGTGCTCCAGACCTCACATCACAATGACATTTTCCATTTTGGAAGAAAAGTATTGAGTATTGAAATGTAAGTTTTTGTGTTGGAAGAATTTATTTTTGGGTCATTGTTGTTGCTGATAGTGAAATTATTCGGCATTATAGGAAGACATTGTTGTGTTTGAAACTGCCACAGCATTTCTCATGATTATATGGTAATACAACTCTCTGGAGTATTCATACATTTTTCAAATTTCAAAATGTCACTGACTATGAAATGCTATATTGTCCACCGTCCATACCTTTATAACGCAGCATGTGTTGGCTTTGACCCTTACCTCTGTATTTAGTCGTGTTTGGTTTTGATAAACCTCTAGTTGCCCCTTTCCATCTCTTAGGTGTTTCACCTATTTGCCCGATGTCTTGCTTCTCCTTCCCTCACTGTTTACCTTGGTCTTGGTTCATTGCTATTTTTCCTTTCCTCTCTCTTCCATAGCTTCCTGTCTTACTCTTCATGAATAAAGCATAGAAATTATATTAAATGCTTAATTTCTACGGGTCTGTCTGCAGAGAAACCCTCCCTCCAGAGCCGGCACTCTCTGGATAGCACACGGCTCCAGGAGAAGGAGGGCCCCCTCTGGATCACGCTGGCCCTGCAGAAGCAGAAGGGCTTCAGGGAGCAGCAGCAGAGCCGCGATGAGCGGCGCAGCCAGAGGGAGGCCAAGCTGGCAGAGAAACAGTCTAAGGAGCGAGAGAGCGTATGTATCCCCCAGCCTGTATCACATCTCCTGCCCCACACTCACTTTGAGTAGAGGTGTTATAGCACACCCATTAGCACACAACTACAAGGACATAAAGTAGAAGGAAAGGTACAGACACACAACTCCATTAGTAGGGCTACCTCTTTCTTTGGAACCAGTATGACACACGTCAGTCCTCCACATAAGAGTTTCCATCTTTGGTTTCTGTGGAGAGGGAAGGCCCCTTTCACTGTGATCTGCCCCATCAGCAGGCTCTGCTGGCCAGTCCCACGGACGGCAGGGGAATCCCGGGCCCGAGTCCAGGAAGAGCTCTGACCCCCGAGGAGCCCAAGAGACCGGATAGTCTTCTGGGGCGCTTTGACCGGAGGGAACATCTGAAGAAAGCAAACACTCTTCCCAGCTCTGTCACCGGTAAGAAGCTGGATTAACGGTTCACAAGTTGTTCCCATGTGCTGTTACATTTATACCCATGTCATACATATTTGGTCATACAAGTCGGTGCTCAGAGTTTATTAAGCAAGAGTTATGACGCTCACACAGAACTAGGATTTATTTAGAAGTCACACGCATCAATAAACAAACTACAACTTAGTATTCGTCTTTCACATTCAATTACAAAAAGAAGTTGCAGACCCATTCTATTATTGTGTCATCGTACCACTAGTGACACCTGGTCTGCCCTGTGTGGATGCTGACGCTGTTTAGTTTAGCATTTGTCTTCCAGAGAAGTTTGTAACTAAACCATTGGACACTGGTCTATGCTTTGCATTTCTGCGGTGTAGTGGAGATCGCAGACTCCACTCCGTCGCCCCCTGCAGTGAAGGAGGTGTCCAAGCGCTTCTCCTCCAGCGACTCTCCCCAGGTGTGCACCGAGCCGGCCTGGCTGGCTCTGGCCAAGCGCAAGGCCAAAGCCTGGAGTGACTGCCCTCAGATCATCAAGTAGACCACAGCCGTGTCCCCGCGGCCCACTGCCCTCCGGCCGAGTCTCCCCCTCATCGCAGCTCGGCTCCAGGTCCCACTCAAGGTCCGCCTCCTGACCCTGAAACAAACAAGAAAAACATACACAAAAAAAAACATTCAATGGCTGGTATATTAATCAAGATAAAGTGTGATTCACCGTGAAATATACAAGAGAAGATGAAAACAAAAATCACACTTTTATACCATGCTAGTATTGCAAGCATGCACTTACTATATAGTCACATGAACATAGAAAAGAAAAAAATAAGTCACCAGAAGAAGCAGAGGTCAGTGAGACGTCTGCTCTGAGCTCTCAGCACCTCGCTTTGAGAACCACAAACCTTCCACAGGCAATACCAACCGTGGCTTCCATGGCAAAAGCCAATCCAAATTACTTCCCTTTTTTTTGTAGCCAATGTGGTCACCGTGGTTGTAGAGGTCAAGATACCCCATAATATATCCTCATCTCAATAGTTTAACCAACGGCTCGTGGGAAAGAATGTCAAAGCCAGTGTTTTATCAACATGAAAAAATATATATTGTTTTAAGGGCTAAACGATTCCATTAACTTTCCGTTAACTAAGGACAGCGCTGGGTGACTTGTGACCCCCAGCATCCCAGGTGTTAGACACCTCCTTTGTTACATTCCAACGTTGGTGTTATTTTACGCTAGGGGATTCCCTCGCGCTTAAACTCAGACGGGCCGTCTCCTCTCCGAGCTCCCGTTCTGTTTTTATGAACTACGGGCGACCCGTCCTGACCCTACCAACGTGCACTGTGTCCGTGACGACTGTGACAACTGTCAAAGAAGAAGCTATTGTAGAATTTGCCATGAAACGGTTAACACAATTTCTATCTCATTCACGCTAATACAATCTTTCAGAAATCCGTGATCGGTGCATCGCTAAAAACAGTGTGTCTAAGCACTGCCGGTGTTATTGGGCATTAACTGTGACCTGCATAGTGGTGAACATAACACTCATTTGATTGGGTACAGAGTGAGAGAGAGAGAGAGAACGACTGCCTGCTCACTATAATATACAGCTCTTGTGTCTTTCCCGCTGTAACACAACGGTGTTTGTGGGCATGTGACATCACTTCCTTCTAAATGTGATTTGAACTGGTTAGCTTGTCATAACGTAAGCATTTCTACAACGCTATCTTCCTCACCTCTTGATGTAATGAGCTGTGTGTAAGGATCATGACCTGTATTTAAGGAACACGTCTGTAAGTCCAGGGTCCACCAGGGCCGTGGTCTGGGGGGGGGGGGCACGAAGGCCGAGTCACTGGGGCATTTGTTTATACCTATGGTCGTGCACAATAGTGTAGCGTTGCGCAGTGTTAAATGTAACAAAAATGTTTGGTAATAATTGCACTTTTTTGTCCCACTTATTAGGTATTCATGAGAAGTTCTTACGAAATGCAAAATGTTCTGAATAATGTAAAGTAAATGCTAATGTCTGAAACACAAATTGTCCCCCAGCTTCCTTATTTCTCCGTCAAAAGGTACACGTGATCAAACGCTTGGTCTCCATCCCGGGTTTCCAGAGAAACCCGTTGTAATGGAGACACAGAGGCGCGTTAGAGGGAATACCTTCATGTGTGGGTCTGAGCGTTGCTATGCGTCTCCTGTCCCTGGAGGTGTCCCCCGCGGGCGTGGCCCTCCAGCTGCTCTGTGCCCGGGGGGTCGGTCAGATCCACGCAGTACACCATGTCGTTACGACAGCCCACCACCAGGGCGCGCTCCCACACCACCGGCGAGGAAAACAGCTCGCCGGGGAGGCTGAGCGAGGCCACCTTGCGTCCGTCCCTCCCGTCCAGGACCCAGAGCGTGCCGTCGGTTGAGGCCACTCCCACCAGAACCTGCGCTCTGCCTGTGGAGGCGGAGCGGCTCTCGAAGGCGAAGGGGCTGGCGTACACGCGGCCCGACGTCTGGAAGCTCCAGAGCAGGGCGCCGCCGCCGGCCTCCAAGCAGTACACGCGGCCGTCGTGAGCGCCACACAGCACCCGCTGCCCGCCGGGCGCGAAGCACGCCGTGGAGAACACCGGCCCGCCGGCCAGGAACCGCCACCGCTGCAGTGGGGCGGCCATGTGAGGGACGAATTTGAATTTCAGCATCTCGTTCAAAACGGCGTCAAATTTGATTGTTGGCACAGAGGACTAAAGTAAAGTCACTGACCAGCTGCCCCGTGTCGCTGAAGGAGCAGATGTGTCCGTCCACAGAGCCAATGACCACGCAGCCAGCGGAGCCAGAGGGAGAGGAGAAGAAGGGCGTCTCCTGGGTGTACGTCCACAGCACCTCCCCGCTGTCCTGTAACGTCACCCCAGTGAACGCCGGGCAGACCCACTGAGGCGTCTGTATCCCTACGGCCCCTCGACCAGCGACCAGCGGCGCCTCATCGTAGCACTGGAGGGTGAGGACCACCAGACCACGCCACCACACTACTACCACCTTTATTAACAGTTCTGTAGATCTGAGCCTCTGAGGGTCTGAGGGTCAGATGATCCTCAGACCCTCTTTGCTACTGGTCAAAGTGCAATCGATTCTTTTACCGGGCAACATGTGAGGGAGGTAAAGATGGTTTCACAAAACGTCAAAACAAAACAAAAAGGGACATAGTATAGTCCTCATATTGTTTACCTTTGATTGCCAGAGAATGAGCTTCCATTTAAATAAGTTAAAGAACCATCCATTAAATATCGAGTCTTTTCTAAACTATCTTTGTTAGAAAACAGCAAACAGGTAACATTCACAGAGCAGCTTGGCAGTGCGACCGTAGACCAACAGCGCTGACGGTAGATCAGTCCATCTGAGCTCTCTGCCTGCTGCCCTGTCCGGACCGGAGGTACCCAGGACCTCCAGGGCAGGACAGATGGGGGCTCTAGGCTCTAGGCTTTAGGCTCTAGGCTCTAGGCTCTAGGCTCTAGGCTTTAGGCTCTAGGCTCTAGGCTCTAGGCTCTAGGCTCTAGGCTCTAGGCTCTAGGCTCTAGGAACTCATTTCATGATAGCCAGTGGTCA
Source organism: Trisopterus minutus (assembly GCA_027122715.1). NCBI lineage: Eukaryota > Metazoa > Chordata > Actinopteri > Gadiformes > Gadidae > Trisopterus > Trisopterus minutus. The sequence goes on from JAOPUD010000019.1 coordinate 391,233, forward strand.
AAACACAACTGAATAAAACGGAGGTTGGCTCCACTCACCGGGCAGAGACACACGAAGCGACCCCTCAGAGACGCAGCGTAAAGACGCCTCTGGGTCGGCTCCAGGTATGGAGACGAGAAAACGGCCCCCCCACCACAGTGATACTTCCACACACAGCGGTGCGCCTACAAGAAAATAACACATATTGTACGTAGAAACACAGCTCAAAAGTATAGAAAAACGTTGATAATGATTTGTAATGAAAATGATGAAGGCCTCAGTCATACCTCAGAGTGAAGTAAAGGCACTTCCAAAGCAATTGTAGGATTTCATATCTACCTTTAGGCTAGTATCTTTCTTGATACATGATATCGGGCATTGTTTACTCATTAAGACACAAGACAACCACACCAGTGGTACAAACCATCTCATGAACACATGAGTTTGCGTTTGGTTCCTACCTGTGGGTCCAGGGCGTAGAGGTGGCCGTCGTGGGACCCCAGGATGACCAGGCCGGTGGCGGGGTCCACCGCAGGGCTGCTCTTCACCGCGTCCCCCGTCTCAAACACCCACAGCGTCGCCCCCGACGCCACACACAGGAAGTACACCGCGCCGTCGTAGCACCCTGCAAACCAAAGCCCCGCGTGTTGAGACCCGCTTATCGCCAACACCGACTCCTCAGGTGATCAGTGAGTCTGGGTCTGGAGAACCTCGGCCCCCACCTACTGCCAGCTGGGTCCCGCAGCGCGTCAGCGCCGCCGCCGCCTCGATCCGGTCCCCCAGCACGCGCTCCCACAGCAGCCCCCCGCTGCTCAGGTCCAGGGCCTGCATGCGGTGCGAGTGGGAGCCGATGAACACGGTGGCTTTTCTTGAGGCGGTTCCTGCGGCCGCCCCGTCCTGCACCACCACCACCGGCGAGGCGTCCACGCAGCGCCCCGTGTCTGAGGACCACCGCACACGCAGCTCCGGGGGTCTGGGCTCATGGGGGACCAGAGCCCGCCAGGCCCCCGCCTCGCTAGGCCCTTGGGCTGAAGAGTCCTTCTTGATGTTTGGCGATAAGGTCTTACAGTGAGAGCGGATCAGGGTCTCTGCGTTGCTCACGTTCATTTCCAGGACCTGACCCGCCCTCCTGAGTACTTTAATAAGTCTGCCGTCAGGTGAACCTGCTGGTCCCTGTGGACTGCGTGGTGCTGAACACGTTTCTGTGCGTTCTCTCTTCACCATGGCTGAAGAGGCAGGGTGGTCTGCTGACCGCTTCCTAGCCCAGGGTGCGTCTGGAATGCTGTCGGCTGCGGGGGAGAGGCCTGTTGCCCTGGCAGTGAGGCACGCCACCTCCATGAACGAACCTTCAAGGACAGCTTCTAAAAGTCCCGGTACGTCAAGTCCAACGGTGGATATGATGTCATCGCAGAGACGTAGGGCTTTCAAAGAGTCTCCCCCACTGAACAGGAAGTGGGAGTCATCCTCCACCACTGCGTCTTCAGGATGACCTAAACTATCCTGACCAGGAAAACAATAATGACATGCCAACGATAACATCCAGAATGAGGTGCAATTAAAAAGGAACCCATGTCATTATAGCCATCACTGTAGTGTAAATAATAGAAATCCCATTCAACCACAACCACTTTGTGTGTGTGTATATATATATATATATATATATATAAGAAACTGTACATACCTGCCATAGACAGGTGAGTCTCTGTTTGAGTTGAGCCATATTCTCAAATGAATTGGCGGACTCCACACGGTCCCTCTGTCGTTGGTAAGACTTCATCAGTGCCCTCATGTCCACCTTTCCTGAAGTACAACATCATATGTATTATGATTATTATGTATCATGTGTATTGAGACAGAAAACATGAAAAGGAAAGTAACAGATGGAGGAATAAGAGTGAACCGTATTGCTCTCTGGTTTTGAAACTAACCGTGAGCGGTTAGAGGCAGCGCCCGGACCAGGACCACCGAGTCGGGAACGCTGGCGCTGGGAAGCAGCTGGGAGAGCTGCTGAAGGACGGCCCTGTGCAGGACTCTGTCTGGGGCCTCGGACCGGCTCCTGTCCTCTGGGAGGTCTAGGCTCTGCTCCGCCTGAAGAGGAGTCGTCGCCACCTGGTGGACGGATGGCGACGCTACGACAAAGGCCACCAGCCGTAAGCCTGGGACCAGACCCACAGCACAGGACTCCACCTCAGGGAGACTCATCACCACCTGAAGAAATAGGAAAAATAAATGTTTGTTCTATTTGGCAGTGTAAACTACTCAAATGTATTCCAATGTATTCAAATGTATACTCAAAATTAGGATGACAAAATGAGGACTCAAAACATGGAGTCCATACAACTGCTCTGCAGAGGTGAATCCCATTGAAATACCATTTGGTTTTTTTTGGATGCGTTCTTTTTCACATTCTCCTTTCTCCTACATTTCAACCACTTTTATTCTGTATATCGCACGTCCAGCGATACTAGCATCACACATGCACGCATCGCGATTCTGATACGAAAACTACGTATGGTACAGACGTAAGTAGCATCCATCTTGGTTCTAAACGGCCTCAGCAGCCCTCCCACTGAGCGCTCCCTCTGTCTGTTTAAACCCGCCCCGTTCCAGATTGGTTGTGATTTGGCCAGGTCTGCTGGGAATCTGTCTGAGTGGGAGGCACAACCCGGGGATCGGCTGGTACTTCGCACGGTACCCTGAATAAAACTTAATTACTCACAGTACAGAATAGGGAAACCAAGTGGAAAAAACAAAGCAACACCCTCACTTGTTGCACAGTGTCCATGTTCACGCGTTGGCCGTTCCGCTTCACCAGCCTGTCCCTCCGTCCCAGGTAGTGGAGCTGGTTGCCTTCCACCTGGACCCAGTCCCCAGTGGCTCTCATGGTTCCTGGGACCATAGTGGACTCATCGTCGATGAGGCATACCCTTTCCTGTCCACCTACAGGAGGACACCACTCAAGTAAACAGCTGGAAATGCATGTATGTGGGTTTCTTAAAGAAAGTATTGTAATTTTCACCCCTACCTATAAAAAGTTGCCCTTGGCCCGCCGTTATGACACAGCCCCGGTCGTCTCGGACCTCCACACTGGTGCTCAGCATAGGGGCTCCTATTGGGATGGAAGACGCCGCTCTGAAAAGTGGGCACAAATGACTCCATTACGGCCTCCAGCCTAGGCCTGAACATAGCCGCTTAAATCTAGCTTGTTCCTGTGATGAAGACCTGCTGCTGCATGAAAAATAACCAAATCAATCTATTTGTACACACGTGAACATTTAGTGATCAGTTGATTAGCCTTTTAAAAAGGATATATTTAATGTCATACATCTCCCAACCAAAAATATATAGATATGTAAAGATGTACATGAAACTGTATTCCATTATTTCATCGACATATTCTAGAGAAGTTGCTCACGGCTGGCGGGACTCCAGCAGGCTCTCAGGGACGCGGTGGCAGCAGGCCCAGCAGGACACCTCCGTCACGCCGTAGACGTTGTACATCTCAGTCCTGTTGCCGTCCTGCCTCCAGCTGCGCAGCAGGTCCAGGGAGGGACAGGCCTCCCCGCCGAGGGCCAGCACCCGTAGGGACGAGCCCGCAGACAACACCTCCTCTGAGAGGGGGCGGCGGCCGAAGCCCCCCAGCAACGCCGGGGTCACCTGCAGAGGAAAGTTACCGTTTGAATCGACTCCTTTCAGTTTGGATTCATGACAATGTTTGAAGCGATATTTCATTTGGCGTATAGTGCAGTGTTTACTGATTCAACAATCAGTGTACACTGATTCAACAATCAGTGTACACTGATTCAACAATTTGGTGAACCTGTAGGACCGTTGTCTTGTGATCTTTGAAGAGCAGTTGGGCCAATCGCCTCGGGGCTTTCTTGACGGCCGAGGGGCCGATGAGCAGCCGGGCCCCTGAGGACAAGGCAAGAAAAATCTCCACCACCGAGGGGTCAAAGGTCAACGGCGATGCGAGAAAAACCAAGTCCTCTGCACTCATCTGGAATAAAGATCTATAAAAAAGTAAGCAATGCTTATCAATACTTCATTTACAGTGAATACAATTCAACAATCTCATGACAAATAATCCAAATCAGAAAATGTAAGCAATGACTCATTCTTCAGACCAACCTGAGATGCTGTATGTTGGGTACAATGCACTTGTGTGGTACCCGAACAATTTTTGGAAGCCCGGTAGTTCCAGAAGTGTGAAGCACATACGCAAAGTCTCCTTTTGTGGTGTTTTCAGCAAGCTCTGTCGAGGAATGTGGCCATCCTTCACAAGGTCTCTGAGTTCCTTCCTGCTGCTTCCCGAGGTCCAGGACGACCGCTGACGGCAGCGGCTGAACCCTAACGAGGGTCAGGTTGAGCTCGGGCCACGCTGCACACACCTCCACAGTGAAGAGCTGGGAGAACTTCTTCTGGAAATGCTTGATGGAAACATTCAAATGAAAGTTAGTACAATATTATGTATAATACAAATATATTTTAGGATGTTATTTATATATGAAAAAACATACTTCAAACAAACTGCTCTGCAGAGTGCAATAGCTCAGATCACACATGCTCATTATGCGAGCGGACAGAATTCCTGGGACATCTGGATTAAGAGGCACATAGGCAGCCGGTACCTGGAGAATTCTTTAACAAAATAAAATAGATGTATAGTATTAAGACAACAAGACAATACAAAATCCGTCTACTCATCGGCTATTCTCTTAACAAATTGCATTCCATGATTTTGATAGGACATTGACTGAAGTTAATCCGATTGTAAACTCACCCGAAAATCCAGACAGGGAGATACAAATCATTTTGAACATACAACCCAATTAAGCCATTATTTTCGCGACATATATTCCGCAGAGAAGAAGACAAGTTATTCCCACGGCCCACCAGGTCAGTGTAGGACAGAGACACGCAGTCCTCAGCGCCTGAACACCTGTCGAATGTGACAGCTGCTCTGTCACCGTGCTGAAGGGCAGCAGCGATCACAGCATCCTGCAGCTTAGTCCCTTTCATCGCTTCAAGAAACAACAAGATCCTTTAGCAGTCAGCCTTTAGCTGTCAGCCTCGGCATTGACTGCCGGTAATGTTGTTATTTCTGTGGGCATATGGAAGAACAGTGATTGTCTGAACGGGTCGGGAGGCTGAATGAAGCTGAGTTTGTCTCCACTGTGGTCGCAGTGTTATGATGTCGCGTGTCGATGACGTCGTGACGCGCGGTCCAATCACGTTCCTTTATTTGAAGAGAAGGTCGATGACGTCAAGCTTTGAAACTTTCCGCTGAATTCGAAGCCGCCAGACGCCAGATTAGAGAAAAAGAAGATTATCTTCCGCTGTTTGTCTGCAAAATGGAAACCGATTTCAAGTACGGGATGCAGAATAATATCAACAACTACCTGAATATCCTGGACCGATTGACTGAAAAGGTAAAGGTCAACAAACTGGTGGATTGTTTGTTCGTCGAGCAGCGACCAGAGGAGGAGAAACTACTGACTGAGTTGAAACTACTGACTGAGTTTAAACTACTGACTGAGTTTAAACTACTGACTGAGTTTAAACTACTGACTGAGTTTAAACTCGACGCGTCGCCGTGAGGTCGCGCCTCGTCTGGTTATGCGATCAACCCATCAAGGACCTACAGGGAGGTCCTTACCCATCAAGGACCTACAGGGAGGTCCTTACCCATCAAGGACCTACAGGGAGGTCCTTACCCATCAAGGACCTCCCGAATGCTATAGCGTCCAGCTGGTGGGGTGTGGTGGTGTGGGGTGTGGTGGTGTGGGGTGTGGTGGTGTAGTGGGGTGGTGTGGGGTGTGGGTTGGTGGGGTGGTGTGGTGTGGTGTGGGGTGGCGATGCTGTGGTGTGGTGGGGTGTGGTGATGGTGTGGTGATGCTTTGGTGTTGAAGACATTAAATGTTGCAATAGGCCTATCGTCTCCAACACATACCATTGCATAAAACGGCTTCTCCATCCCACAGCTTAATTAATTGCATATCAATAGTATCCATCCAGTGATTAATACATTGATATACCTAGCAAAAAAGCAACCAATTTTATAGTAACTCAAACACTCAAAATATTTAATTTAATTAATTAATTTGAATTTTCTGTATTCTAATGTTTCTTAGAAGACGCTCATCATCATCAAAATAAATGCTTCCACTTAGTTTTCTGCTCCCATGGAGAACGCAGATGTTCCTGTGGGAACCACAACACGGCCACAATGACCAGGGTCGACCTGAACTAGGCTTACTTAAAGGCCAAAGGGAGCAGGCAGGTGCTCTGAGGGCCAGAGTTCAGGCCTGTAGGCTCAGGCAGTGTTTGAGATACTAGGTTAGGCCTCTGAGGATCTATCAAGTGGATTTGGGATTGGTTTAATCATGGTTAGCATAATCTTATTTTTGCATTCATCTGCCATTTTTAACTAACTCAAATAATTGTAAATTCTAATCTTAATTGACTCTATATTCTATTCTTCTGTTCTACAGTACGTCAAATTGAGCAAGCAGGTTGTAGGAAAGGAGGTGGACTTGAACCATCAATCAAACAACGGTAACCCTCACCAATACTCTAAGGTTGTTTTCTATGGGTGACATGTTTTATTATATCTACGTCTATGTTTGTATTTCTTCAATACTTTAACGACTTAGCCTCGGTTTGCTATCGTCTTTAGAATAAATTGATTTATATCGTTACCCCAATAGTTCTGCTTTGACTAACACATTGTTCTCACGCTGAAGCCATCGCCCGCTCCATAGCAGCGACAGAGTTGGAGACCTTTCGGGTGGAAGCAGAGGTTTGCATCTTTTATATTCTCCTTTTTGATTAAGAGAATTTACCTTCCTACTTATTTTGAGATGGACTTTAAAAAAACGATTTAGAGTATAAATACATAAACCATTGTATTTGTTTATTTAAAATGTATGAATTATGTTGATATATTATTGAGTCAAAAACATTAGTCAGTTATTATTGTATTCAATGTACGTTCACTAAGATTTAAAGCTCTTTCTCACCTTAGATGTCAACAAGTGAGAGGGAATATTCCTACACAGGTAAATGGGAACAATTGGATGGATAACATCATTATTGTTTGTTTAAACAGTTTTGTCTAATGCCATTTATTTTGTTGTTTTCCATTACAGATGGCAATAAGACAAATGACTCCCAGGTAATTGACCACTAACATCTCTGGTGTACTAGTATAAATGTATGGATTATGTGCAATGATGCTGTCTCCTTTTAAATAGATTGATTCCCAGGTGGAGAAGTCCAATGAGAGCATTGGAAGTAATAACTCCATAATGGATGGTGAGAGCACCTCTTTCTTATGTTGCTAGAAAAAGGTTTTGTTAAAATAATTCTATGCACTTGACAGATTAAGTTTGGCCTTGACAACATTCAATGATGACGACAATATATCCTAAATCAAAGTGGGCACCTTATCCTTCATATCCAACAGGGGTGTCTGAGATGGAACAAACCCAGGCTTCTGGCATTGGCCTGTTGGACGACACTCAGGGGAACCTGATGGATGTGTTGGTGCTGCCTGATGACCAGGATGAAGAGCTGGAGCGAACTCTGAGCAGTCATCATAGCACTCTGATGGAGCTGTTCCCCCAAATGATCTCTCAGATGGGGAAGGACGGTCACCGGCAGCACTCGAGAAGTGTGCTCAAGAAGTACAGAAAGATGAGACAAATTGGCAGCAATACCGAGGAGACCACCAACCCCACGCCCACTCCCATCGGGGGTCGCCACGACCTCTGCTCACCTGGTGATGAACACAACCTGAAAGCAGCAGCAGTTAGAAGCTGCGTGGGCAGGTTCCCTTCACCTGCGCAAAGACATTCCACAATACCAAGGAGCGATGGCCATGCGGAATTTCACTCGTCGATGCAAAGCAAGGAGTCAATGAACCAGACATTCACCGTGTCCAAGGGTCCTTGCCCTTGTTCGCCTCTCTCTGGCAAACCTCAGGGCCAATCCCCAGCTCAGACCCTGAGGTTTAACAGAAGCAATGGCCCTTATGTGATGGAGAGCTCAACTGTTCCCAAGTCTCCCGTCTGGCTGCAGCGCTTGTTAAAAACAAGGGGGAGGAATCATAATGGCTGTGGTGGATCGCCCAAGGCTTATGCCAGACACAACCCTGCATCATCTTCTATACATGAGCAGCACTCCCGGTCATCAAAGAGACAGCTCTACTACCATCAGGACAGTCCCAGTCCCTCCCGGTCGGACTCACCGCAGTCGTCCCTCCGGACGGGTGGACTGTATTCCCCTGCCAAACTAGAAGAGGCGTTCACACATTATTACCACAAGTTTATCTGTCTGGCCAAATCCCCCCTCTCCAAATGCTCTCCCTGTCGTTGCTCTGCTCAAGGTCAAAGATTAAAGGCCAACATTAGGCACTCTTCATCCTCTGCACTGTCAGCTCTAGCCCTTTCTCCCCACCGCTCCAACCTGCGGAAGCGTGTCAGGGAGCTCGACCGGGACATGTCTCCCTCGTTCACCCGCCCCGGGGAGTGTAACCCATCCCCCGGGTCCTTGCGCCATTTTAAAGCGAGGAGACTGCATCTGTAACACTGCAGTCCTGAGTTGTTTTACATTATTAAGTTTTATGGTTTTGCTTATTTGTTTGTTCTGGTCATATGATCATGAATACTGTTCTTACTGTGTCAAGAATGTGAAAAGTATTATATTTCCTGAAAATAAAATAAAATCACTCCATACAACTGTTATGCCACTTTATTGTTTTTCATTTGTAGGCAACAGGCAGCTTAAAGCCACCATTAAGAAATCAACTTGAAATAGGAAACAGCTTGTTTTTGAAGAATAGCCTTTAATATAAATGTTCATTTCTGCTAAAAAGGGTTAACAAAATGTATGAATCATACATAAAAAGAATACAGCAGAATATTCAATAATGGTGCAGTTGCACAAATGATGTAGTGGTACGGCTTTTAATTCAATTTTGGAATGTCTTAAGTAGCACAGAATATCACCATACATGAATGTGACGTCCAGGAAGCAGGTTTCATAACAGGCAAGAGACTTCATGAAGACCAGTGCTTCTTTCTGCCACATGGTCACCACTCAAGCTCAACTGGGTATTTCCCAGTAAGGCAGGCGGTGCAGTGGCCGACTCTCCTAGAGAGTTTGTTGTTGGAACTGATCATCTCGTCCTTTTCGTGCAAGGAGGCGAGGCCTCCCTGAACAGCAGACAGCAGGCCTTCCACGGTGAGATACTTAACGCTGTCCGCTCCTATACAAAAAACAGTGTTAGTGATAAACTGCAAGACCTTATCTACTATCAACTGCATAATACGTACCGTGTATAGATAACATCAATATAATGTGGATTTTGTCAATGTGAAGGGAAATAATTGTGATGAATAATGAAAAGGTAAAAGCCTGGACTCCAATATGACTCACCGATGTACCCAGCAATGTCCTGGAACTCTGGCCTGTTGGCAATAAGCTCTTCTCTGGTTGGAATGTTGATGCCCATGTAACAAGGATGCCTGATGGGTGGAGAGGCAACCCGGATATGGACCTGTCAAAAGAAAAACGTCAATGTGCCACGACCAAAACCCATCAATTAATGGATAATAAAGTGTTGTGTCCCAACCTCTTTCGCCCCTGCCTCCTTTAGTAGTTTAATTATAGGGGAGATGGTGTTGCCCCTGACGATGGAATCATCAATGAGCACAATCCGTTTCCCGGCAAAGTTGTCTGTCAACGCTCCAAACTTCTTCGCAACTCCCAGCTGCCTCAGACGGGTGTTGGGCTGAATGAAGGTACGGCCGACGTAGCGATTCTTACACAGGACCTCCACATACGGCAGCCCCAGCTACCAGGACGGGTAGAAGGAGTACGTTAGGAACATAGAACATCGTGGTCAGAACACTTCAGCAGAGTCCGTGGCTAAAAACCTGTTTGTTGTGAATCAAGAGAAGACTTGTGACCTGCTGAGCATATCCCAGGGCTGCGGGGGTTGCAGACTCCGGCACGGTGCTGACCAAATCAGCATCAGTCGGGGCCTCGATGGCCAACTGGCGTCCACATCGCTGCCTGACGGTGTAAACCATCTGTCCTGAAACAGAGTGAGGCAAAACCTTTACAAAAAAGGACACACCAGAAGCTGAGCTTTTGAATGATATTGAGCAGTCAACATTTAGTCTAGACATGGAGTCTACATTGCATAGCAGCTTTGCAAACGGCTAATTTTGTTTTGGCAAAATTAGATCCCTAAATTAGTCAGAAAGGAAATGGGTAAAGTTCCAAGAGTACCCCAGGGCTTCCCAATAATGTATACACACCTTCAAATATGGAGTCAGGTCTGGCAAAGTAAACATATTCGAAGATGCAGAACGCCGGGACATCTCCCTCTGGGCGAGGAACAATACTCAGGGTTCTGACTCCGTGTTTGGAGATCTGGACTATCTCCCCCGGCTGGACTTCCCTGTAGTACCTGATGAGTGAAGAGGCCAAAGCTCCATTTAGTAAGGACGACATGAGGACACACTAGGGGGGCTGTACAGCGGCAGGGGGCGTCTTATGAAAGCCTACACACCTGGCACCAATGGACTGGAAGCTGCATGACTCTGAGGACACCACCCAGCCCTCGGTATCCCCCTCGCCGCCACCTGAACAGCAATCCAGAGAGAAAGGTCATGGTCTGCGTGAGGCTTCCTCTGAGGAAGCACAGCAGTGTTTATAATGGCTCACTAATCGCTCCCACATAGGTATGGCCATTTGACCGTCATAGGAGCAATGCCACACTTCCCTTGGGAGAAAAAGGAAGACTTGTAAAGCTTCACCTGAACTTTGGAGTTTGGAGATGGGAACGATGCGGCCGATGCAGAGGGGGCGGTTCCCGTACGGGTCCCGGATGGCGTAGATGACGTCTCTGAACATCACCAACAGGGAATAGGACGTCGGTGTCTCCGTCATCAGATTTTTGATTCTGAAAAATCAGGGTTTATATGATTCAGACTGTGCCGTATCCATTGTAACAACGATGTTAAGCACAACCCGTTTCATTACTCTGTTGAAACACCAAGGTAAGCATGTGTTTATTTGTAGAGGAGCTTGTCATAGAAAATCAACTCTGTTTTCTTTGGGTTTTTTTTAATCAGGGTTACCGAACACAATATCTGAAATTTTACCTCAACTATTCCTTAAGGATGTGTACCGCTTCATTTCATTGTAAGAGCATTACCTCAAAGTAAGCAAGTACAGTAAAAACTAATGAGTATATGTTGTTCAGGTTAAAATTTGTTTCCAATAACTCCAATAATGAGCAACATAATAGTCTGGTATCATTAATCACTGTATTAACAATCCTACCACCAACACTAACCTGGCAACCCAGTCTGGGGCGTCCACCTCCTCCATGGGGGGGGTGAGGGCCAGCAGCTGGGTGATGAGCTCACTGTCAGAGCTGGTGGACAGACCAACGCCATGACGCATCACCTGCACACACACACACACACACACACACACACACACACACACACACACACACACACACACACACACACACACACAC
>JAOPUD010000019.1:404533-417901 GCA_027122715.1 Trisopterus minutus
TTAAGCCAGTAGCGAGGCTGCTTTGTTACACGCAGGCGTAGATTTCGGGTTTAACCGCCTGGTTGCCTAGGAAACCGGGCGGCAATAAGAGGCGAATTGAGGGGGAAGAAAAGCGTTTCCAGGTCATTTCAATCATGGAGAAAAAAGCAAGGCAACAAAGGGGGGCAGAGGAATGGTGATAGAGGTAAATACCGACATGTGAGAGGCAGTGGCTGAAGCACAGTTGCTAGCTATTATTCCAGTTGGGAGCCCTGGTAGGTGAGCATGTTGGGAGAGCAGAACGAGCTTTGGTTAATCTCAGAGCTGAGAGAGCTCGGTGTGCAACGCCACTGGAGGGAATGTTAGGCCAAGTGCATCATGGGGCTTGTGGAAAATGTATACTTTGTGCTTGTGTTGATTAGAAAACCCTTAAATGGGCTTTGTGAGACAATCTTGTTTAAATGGAAAGTGTAGATTTGATCTATGTGTTCTCATCAGAATCCAGCCTAAAGTCATATTGCATGTTGATCCTGCTTCAAGTCAAATGCTTTCCTGCTTAAGTCACATGATATTATCTGCCTGACAACATCTAAGCTTAAACAGACAAGCTTCCGGACGGGAGCAGCATCAGCGAGTGCTTGGAGAGGAGATTGAATGCCATGTTGTGGGTACTCTGCACAATGCATGTGTTTTACTCTCACAGATAGAAACAAGAGAATTTCCACGACAGACGCCAGAGCAGAAAGACGTGTCAACAAACTACAGCCAAGGAACCCGCTCACAAATGAGTTCTACACACAGGCCTACAGACGGCTGGGAGGAGCAGGACGACGCATGTAGTGATGTAGCCTACTCAGAAAAGGAATGCCATTGTAAGTTAAACGGCAATTGTAAAGTGTACGCTTAACAACTTAAGAAAGCTGTAAAACTAAAAGAGCTACATGGAACAAATGTATCAAAAATGATCATATGTCAAAATGATCATATGTCAGATTAAGGAAAAATGCCAAATCCTAAAATTCTGGCTTCTCTAACAAGTCTACAACCAGAATGTTCTGAGAATTTTTCGTTCTGGGTTGGAACGTTTGTTTTGGTTTTGGCCTGCATGTTATGATGGGCTATTTTAAGTGCACCTTGGGTTGCCAGATATTAAATCCATTGGTGTTGTGTCTGGGAACAAACGTCTCACTATCCCATCCCCAACATAACATCAGCATGTGTGCCTGTTGTTGTGTGGATGCCTGTTGGTCTGTGCAGCGCTTCATGGCCGGATCCAAGGGCCTCTACCTTACACTCCATACATAGCCGAAGAGGGGGGCCGCCATTGGACCGACAAGGAAGTGCGCGCTCTGCTGTGTGTGTGGGCCGACCGCCACATTCGGGACCAACTCAAGTGCACACTTCGCAACAAGTCAATTTTCCAGGAAATGGCCCATCAGATGCAGCGGAACTTTGGCGTGGTGCGCAACTGGAAGCAATGCCGCACCAAATATAAAAACCTGAAGTACGAGTACAAGACTGCCAGGAACGTGCAGGCGGCGGGCAGCGGCGTGGGTCCGGGGAAGTACATGAAGTTCTTTGATGAGGTGGAAGGCATCCTGACCGACAGGGAGCTGGACGTCGGGGCCTGGTGTAACGGCGACCTGGAAACGGGAATGCTGGGATCTCCGGCAGGCCCGACGCCGCAGACCCTCAGAGCGTCAGAGAGTGAGCTCATCATAGAAATTGACGATGGCAAGTATTCACTGAATTTTTTCATATATCCGCAGCATCAGAGTTAATCAAACACACCCACTTGGCAAAACTCTTTAACTCGTCATGCTGTCCTTTCAGATGACAACAGTGACGACTATGAGAATGATGTAGACATGGAGCAGAGACTGAAGGGAACAGGTTTGAAACAAACTAACACATCAGGCTGCACAGTATAAACCAAATGTAGTGAATCCTTGGTTAAAAGATTTGGACTATCGAGAACCACGCCTCAAAAAGGTTATAGACATGTTTACTTACCTTGTTCACTCTGTTTAGAACAAGGTAACGTTATCACTCACCTGAGTGAGCATTATCAGTCTCAGCTGTGGGTTATCATTTTGCAGATGCCAACTATTAGGTGGCCTACTCAGGTTAAAGGACTGATTTAGTGGAAAAGCTTACAAGGTGGTTCATTGGAAAATTGATGTACTTAAATACAATCAATTATTTCAATTGTGATTTTGCTAAGAGTTTTAACTGAGTTACAAGATTAAATAATGGCAAATGTATGTCAAAGGAACATTCAAAGAAGACTGCATGTTTAAAAATCTTTCAACCATCCTTCACATCAATAGTCCATATCTATAATCCTTCTAACAATATCATCACATTTTGATATTTATACTGGGCAGCCCTGAAAAAAAAAAAAGACAATGAAAAATATCTATTTCTGTTATTTCTGCTGACCTAATGAATATTTGGTCACTCAAGATGCCTGCCTATCATCGACCCTCGCTGCGTCGGGCAGCGGCCAGTTCCACGTCGTCACCGTCTCCGACACGGGCCGCAACTGGAGCGACCAGGAGATCCGCGCGCTCATTCAAGTGTGGTCAGAGGAGGGCATGTGCAAGCAGCTGGAGAACTCCACCAGGAAGAGGGACATCTTCGTCCAGATCTCCAACAGGTTAATGCTGCAGGGCGTGGAGCGGGACTGGAAGCAGTGCCACACCAAGTACAAGAACCTCAAGTACCTGTACCGCTCTCTGCAGAAGGGCAAGGCGGACGGCGCTGACCCCCGCCGCCTCATGAGGTTCTATGACGAGGTGGACGCCCTTCTGACCCGCAACAGCACCGACTCGCCCTGCGTGATGGGGTACACAGAGCCCTACATGGAGCCAGACGGACTCTCTAGGTTGACGGGCCATGAGGAGAGCAGCCCGACCGGCGCCAGTCCCACCAAATCAGTGACCGCCGAGTCAAGTCCAGGCATCGGGGAAGAAGGAACCCAGAATCCTGATTGTTTCTTGTCTACGAGCTTGGAGGTCATACAGTGCATTCACAATGCAGAATCAAAGCCACATGTGGTCAAGGAGCACAGTTTGGGGCAACAACAGAGAAGTGTTTTACGTGAGTGTGATACAGTAGTAATTTCCTATTCATATTATTACAAACATTTGTGCCCATGTGGTGGTTAAAGTGCGGGAGAGTGCGGGATCATTGAACTTTGTTCATGTTGCAGGTCATGCAGAAACAACGTTTCTGGAAAACAGAGGAATGAAGAGAAAAGCTGTTCATCAAGGTTGTTAAGAGTCTATCCTGTTCATTAAGTTATAAGGCAGCCAGCAACGTGATTTTGAGCCACTGGTTATCCATGGACTTAGTCCGGTGACTCTGAAATTAAATTACAAACACGGATGGTCAAGAGTTACAACTGCTGACCATGTCGTGATTTGTAATGAAATCACATGCATCTACTTTACTGAAAAGGCATCTAATCTTATTGAAGGCCACGTATCTTGACCACATAAACAATGTAACCCTTTCTTTGCTCATGTCTATTTTCAGATACCACAGTGAGACTTGCGAAAAGACTCGTTATCAGTAAAGAAGAACAGGACGACATTCCTATAATAGAGATGAGTTCAGTTCGTTCCATCTGGGCGTCCAGACCGATCACGGACAGCAAGGTAACCTCGTATTACTAGAGTTACAAGAACCAAAGCGATTTTACTAGTACTACAAAAAAATGCAACTAAACAACTTATAAAAGCTGTAGGCCCATCATGTTTTGGGTTGTGAATTGCGGCACATGATCCAGCTGGTTCTAGGTGGTTGGGGTAAAAGGGAAGAGCATAATATCTAGTATTCAATGATGATTGAGTACACAAAGTTTATGCCAGTGTAAAGGTCAGATTGCCCAAGGTCATGCATTATTTGATTTTAAGACTATTCAATAGGATACGAAAGTATTAAAAACGTGGGCATCATATGAATGATCTTGTCCATCATGTGGTGACAACATACCTGTGTTGCAACGCCGTAAGTCCCAGAGTTATGACCTGGGCCACCTCCAGCTGGGTGGGCCACTCTCCTGCAGCCACGCAGCCGAAGACGCCGCACTCCTCTCCGATCCCGTTCTCCTCGAACTCCATCCTTAGTGCGCCGGGCTGGCCTCCGCTTCACGTACTTACAGGAAAAGTTGAAGAGCGCGATTACTCTATGATTTCCTTAACCACGTGCAAATCGGTAGTCGTGCTAAGTGTCAATTGAACCACAACTGGAACGGCCTGTCGGTGGAAACTATCAGGCACACGTGACAATTTACGATCATTAAACTTTGAGCATCCTCATCTGATTAATAAGCGATCTACGTTTTCGATGAATGCATGAATGTTCTGACGACTTCTGATGAACTATTTGGGATCATTGCGCCCGTAGAAAAGTTGAAAACCAGGGTTGCAGTAAAATACTAGAAGTCTGATTCTGGTTTGGGGAAACGGCGACGTTATTACCCCACGTGACCCCGTGCTGCGCTCTGATTGGCTCCTGCTGTCGGTCTGACGTCACTTTATCAAACTTCCCTGTTCCTCTGGCGGCGGACGGACACGCGTTCCCTCCACCGTCTCTCTCATCAGCCTCGGGTTTATTCCAGACGTTTTAAACGCTGTGGGTCGTCTTGTGTTTTGTTGCTTTCACTAGGACAACACGTTTTGCAGGAGCGCCATGGCCGCGGCACCAGGTAGGCCGACTCTCCGATCCACCCAGAAAGTTTTGCGCATCATTCATATTTCAGCATGTTTATCAAATATTAATGGACGTTTTTGTGGGTGTGCGTGTTTTCTGTGTGTCTTTTGTTAGAGTTGAAACTTGGCCTGAAACTAAACGAGGGAAAGACGAAGGAGATTTACGGGCTTGTGGATCAGCCCGGTTTGGTTCTGGTGCAATCCAAGAACCAGATCACTGCTGGAAATGCGGTTCGGAAAGACCAGATGGAGGGAAAGGCCGCTATCGCCAACAGGACCACCAGCTGCGTGTTCAGGCTGCTGCAGGAGGCAGGTGAGCGACCCCGGCCCGAGTCACGCTTAGTTAGTGTTATGGAGTGTTAGGAAGTCTTCCTCCATGACTCAGATGTCCTATGTTGCGTTAACTCGTAAAAAGTCAATATTATAATGAACAGATTTGTTTCGACGGCCTTCTTAATTATCGCCAATAGTAAATGTCCGGAACTTTTCTGCAGGCACATGGGATACTAATGCATGGATCATAGCATTTCTATGTACTTGTTACACACAGACAATAATTTCCCCAAATATGTTAATGAGCGAGCACATGGTTAATCCACCAATTGAAAGTCCATGCATGCCCCGTGCTCTGCTCTAGACGCCGCAGTGAACAGAGTTTGTTTGACGAATGCTTGACGTCCAGGAATCAAGACGGCCTTCGTGGAGCAGCACTCGGACACGGCGTTCATCGCGGCCCACTGCGAGATGATCCCGATCGAGTGGGTCTGTCGCAGGGTGGCGACCGGGTCCTTCCTCAAGAGGAATCCTGGCGTCAAGGAAGGCTATCGCTTCTCTCCACTGAAGCTTGAAATGTTCTTCAAAGTAAGTGCAATGCGTGTTCTCAGAAGAACATGTGAAGATCTTGTGTATTTAGTTTATTTAACCTTATTATCCAAGTGAGTCCATTGAGACCTTTAGCCTCTTTCTTAAGGGAGCCCTGATGCATCCTAACATCACGGTAAAGTATAGCAGCATAGGGACGTTATTGGTAGGAATGGTGTTTTGGTCATTCTATGGTAATTCATCTTGGAATTATTTTTAATTTTGGGGAAAGGTTGTGTCATTTTGGAAAGGTTGACGACTCTTTGGCTTCATCAAAAAAATAGCCAGGAGGAGTATTGCCAGCAAAAAAATCCCATGATATATTCCAGTGTAATAGCCCTATGCCCTTTTCCACCGTCTTTGGTTTGCCGGCATGGGATTTTCACTTTGCCTGCCGGAGTTCTTCTGCGTTTTTGGTTTTCTCTGTGTTGCTGTTAGACTTTGGTCCTACAGTTTGCTTTGAATGTGTTATTTTTGCTTTAGGATGATGCCAACAACGACCCCCAGTGGTCAGAGGAGCAACTGCTGGTGGCCAATTTCTCTCTGGCCGGGCTGGCCATCAGCCAGTGTGAGGTGGACATCATGAACCGCAGCACCGTGGCCATCTTTGAGATCCTGGAGAGAGCCTGGGCGACCCAGAACTGCACTCTGGTCGACATGAAGGTACGTAGTCTCACTGCTGCCCCCTCGTGGTGAAAATACTTCATACAAGTTGAGATTAAAGTGTGCGGATTTGAAGATGATGAACATGCATGATGAGTTTTATCCTTTTATATAAACGGGGACAGATGGGGGCCGTATCTGAACTACTGTAGTCTGTGCACTGGTTTACTATAGAAGACTTATTAGTGTTTTGAGTTACTGCTGTGTTCTTCCTATGAAGATACCTTTTCACAAAGCTATCATTACCTCTGCCAAGGAGGTCATGTTTTGTACTATTTTACTTTAAATGTCTTGAATAATAAATTAGGCTTTATTTAATGACAACCTTTTTTGTAGATTGAGTTTGGGGTCAACGTCACCACCAAGGAGATCGTCCTCGCTGACGTGGTTGACAACGACTCATGGAGGCTGTGGCCAGCCGGAGACCGGCGGCAGCAGAAGGACAAGCAGGTAGAGGTTCTCCACCTCTCAGCACCTCTTCTCCACCTCTCAGCACCTCTTCTCCACCTCTCAGCACCTCTTCTCCACCTCTCAGCACCTCTTCTCCATCGCTGCAGCACCTCTTCTCCACCTCTCAGCACCTCTTCTCCACCTCTCCAGCACCTCTTCTCCACCTCTCCAGCACCTCTTCTCCACCTCTCAGCACCTCTTCTCCATCGCTGCAGCGCTGGTGGGAGGAAACCTCTTTGAATGAGTTATATTTTTCTTCCTTGTGTTAGGTGTACCGTGACCTTAAAGAGGTCACACCTGAAGCTATGCAGATGGTTAAGAGGAACTTTGAGTGGGTCTCCGAAAAGGTCAAGGTACGTACTGCCCACTGATAAGTCCCGCTGTTCCCCTGGCCTTTAGCCAAACCCTAACCCTCTCACCCTTTCATTGTGGGGATTTAGTTAATTTTCAACCAATTGGATTTCTATAGAACACAAGTGCTCAGTGAAAGGTATATGCTCCTGTAGAAGCTATGGCTGCTCGACTATAGGAAATTCATAATCATGATTATTTTTGTCAATATTGAAATCTTGATTACTATTATTTTTGAGTTTGAAAACATGATGCATTCATTCATACTGATTCAAGTTTGAAATTTCCCCTTAAAAAATACACAAAATGGAAATAGAAAACATTGTCCAGATATGTCTCCAGCTGTTCTATTAAAAAATAAAATAAATAATAGTTTCAACTCGATTATAATAATTTGGTGATCGTTTCAAGCTGAAATCACAATAAAAAATGATTAATTGCCCAGCCCTAGTAGAAGCTACAAGTTAAAGAAAGTTTTAAGGAAAGCATGTTTTATTCACTATCATTTAAAAGCACCACACAGCTCACAATCCTAAAGTGTAAACTCTGATTGGTGGAGCTCGCTGGGACCAGGGGAAGAAGTCATGTTGTCGATCATTTTTATGCCGGCAATGTTTTTGTTGTTCTAAACTGGTACTATCTCTTCTTAATTGATCTAAATGTCTTTACCAAGTTCTAATGTCTGAGTGCTGTCAAGTGGTAAATACTAAATAATACTTGCGTAAAACTAAAGTACTTTCAGAAAACCCCTGCATAAGTAGGCCGTAGTAACATGGCGTACTGACGGAAGGCCTTGTTCTCCAGCTGCTCCTGGAGAGCCCGGCGCTGGGCCGGGTGGTGGTGCTGATGGGCTCCACCTCGGACATGGCTCACTGCGACAAGATCCGCAAGGCCTGCGGCTCCTACGGAGTCCCCTGTGTGCTCCGGGTCACCTCCGCCCACAAGGGCCCCGATGAGACCCTGCGCATCAAAGCGGAGTACGAAGGTGTGTCCTCAGCTTCTCTCTACAGGAAGAGGATCAACATGGTCCCGGTCACTCCTCTACACTCTGGTCCATCAGCAGCAGCGCCCAGCGTCCTGCAGGCATTCTTAGGCATTCTTCTGATTGTGTTTGATTTTTTATTTTTCATAATTGTAGTTTCTGTCCATTTGTTTAGCAAGGTGCTGGGTGTGATTAATCACTCACCTGCCAGTGTGAGTTGCAAAAAATGTACTTTATGTATACATAAAAAAAAGAGCATTGCACTAAATGTGTGGTGTGTTTCCTAGGCGACGGCGTTCCCACGGTTTTTGTGGCTGTGGCGGGAAGGAGCAACGGCCTGGGTCCGGTGATGTCGGGGAACACGGCCTACCCCGTCATCAACTGCCCCCCGATCAGCGCCGACTGGGGGGCGCAGGATGTGTGGTCGTCCCTGCGGATGCCGAGTGGTAAAGCATCTTAAACGGACCTCTTATGTCCCGTCTGTGATGACCTATCAGCGGGCTGATGCCTCCTGCTGTTCTGTGTAGAGAGACGGTCTAACTTCCAGAACTCTCCGGTGGTCCTCAGGTCTGGGCTGCTCCACGGTGCTGTCTCCAGACGCCGCCGCCCAGTTCGCCGCCCAGATCTTCGGACTGGGCAATCACCTGGTGTGGTCCAAGCTGCGGGCGGCCATGCTGAACACCTGGGTGGCCCTGAAGGTCGCCGACCAGAAGCTGCAGTCCTGCAGTCTCTAAGCCGGTGGCTTCCCCATTCAGACCTCTTCTTTGTCCCCACATATAATTAGTTATGTTGGTGTTGTCTTGGTTCTTTCTGTCTAACTACTGTCCTTAAACCTGAAACATCCATTAAACCTGATATTCTATACGTATATGTGGCTGTATGGGCTAGAATAATTTATTTGTGCGTTCCACTTTTTTTTTCCACAAGTTTCAATGATGACTTTTAGTCCTGACAGCGGCAGTTGACACACATTGTCAAAAGTGAGACAACCTTGTGTCTCACTTTTGTCCGTAAATCTATTTTAGATTTCCTCACATGCTTGGCCGTTCTTAGTGTTTTGTGTTCTATGAGCATGCACTGCACTAAGACCACCACACGAGGGAGCTTGTGAAACACTTCAAGGCTAAATCCATTAATTCACTTAAGTGATTTTGGAGCCGAGTGAGTCACAATCTGAGGCCATATTTTTATATATTTGTTTGTTTTTCCCAATCTTCTTTGTACTGCTGTGATGCTACAAAACTAACACCCTCATCGTCATTCTGAGTGGGTGGGTGTGGGAGGCTGAAAGGGGTAGCAGCACTAGCTGCTATCTGTCCAAACCCTCCGCCGATTTATTTTAATGTGTTTTTATATGATGCCTCTGCTCCGTGTGTCGTAATTCTCATGTGGCCTTTTGAGTAACGGGGGTACGGTGGAGGAATCTCATTGGACACGATGTATATGTCACAAATGCCTCTTACCAGGTCTCCTCGGTAACCGTTGCCCTGGCAACAACCACGCTCCATACAATAATTCTGCACTTCCTTTTTAGTCCCCTGCTTGCTCTCTCCAGACTGATGCCTGCAGTCTCCATCGACCCAACGTTAGGGTTCTGTATGGGAGATATGACACAGGAACCTCTACAGCCTGCCTGAGGTTAACGTGGTCATGACTGCTCGCTTTGTGCCATCTTTATGTCAACAGGACCACTCATTGAATCATGCTCGAAAAAAAATTGTAGTTTGTTAGATTCAGAAAATGGATTTATTGTGAAAACATTTTATGTGGCATTCTACAATCATGACCTCCATAGGCTAAATATTTACAAGTGATTCTGGACTGGTAATGTTATGTTCAAGTACCAGTGATTTCAATATAGACGCATTTGTGAATGACAGCATAATCATGTTGTTTACGACCTAACTACTTGTGATCATGTTCAGCAATGCTTATCTCATAACTCACTTTACCATGTGCACCTTCTCTCCATCATGGTCTCTAGCTTCCACCCCGGCTTCACCTCGCTTTTCTTTCTACCTCGCACGGTTTTGCTCGCCTCCCATTTTCTTGAAGAACAAAATCTAAACATTGAGTTTCCAGCCGGGAGCATCACAGAGCCCCCAGGTCATGGCAGGACCGGGACTTCTGCCTGAAGAACCTGCCGCCCTCGCGTTCTCGGTCCCGCGGGTACCGGGGCACCAGGTTGGTCAGGAAGCGCTTTGCGCGGGACGTCATGCTCTCCCGCTGGCCCCCTTCCATCATGTCCTCTGCGCTGGTGCCCGGGCCCCACGGGGGCTGACCCCGGGCCAGCCTCACGGCGCACTCCAGGAGCTCCGGGGTCCTGTGGTCCAGAGAGGCGGAGATCTCCAGATACAGACACTGGAACAGGGACGCGCTGGTCACGGCCTCTAGAGGGGAGAGGGGGGGGGGGGGGGGGGGGGGGGGGGGGGGGGACGGCGCGGCGGAGGGATGGAGAGGAACCAAGATCAGTGGACGGCGGTGGCTCAGGCTGAGGGTCGGGATGAAGGCTCTGACTAACAGGGAGGGCTGCTGCCGCTGCTGTTAGCGCGGCTGACCGCGGTTGTGTAATTAGAATGATGAGCACCTTTCATTACCCTCAGGGTTAAACACCTGCTGACATTTGGAATCGTTTTGCAATATTGTACATTATGTTTGTCCAAAAAACATCTGTAGAGAGGTGCTAAAGGATTAACATGTGTTTCATGAATGTTATTATCGCTAGTCGCCACTGGTGACGTTCAGTTAGGCCCTGTCCCAGTCCTCCCTCTTCCACTTGACTTGAGCCCTAACCCTAGATTTTGTGCGTTCCTGCAAAGGGGTAGGGTGTCCCACTACTTAAGGGAGTAAGGGAAAGTGCTGTTTTACCCTTAAAATCAACCCTTGAACGCTAGCCAGCTTGGGAGCTGACTTGCAGCTAAGGGCCCTCAGAGCGTGTTGTTGATATGGGAGAGGAGGGGACTGGCCCTAAGGTGTTTCGAGGGGCAGCCGTCGCTCGGTGCATTTGAGACCAATGTGGATGTAGGCCTTCCTAATTTATCTCCAAACTAATTACAATTGCATTTCCTATCGACTAAAGAGAGCTGTCTGAATTGCATGTCAAAATGAAAATCAATATTTTTACTCCAGGGAGTAAAACTTAGTTTACAAAGTTCCACACCTAAGGCTCATCCTCATTGTGCGCAAATCAACGTCTGTATGTTTGTTTTGTCCAGAAAGGTTCAGATCAGAAGGTTCAAATATCATCATATTGCAATATAAAGAAAGCTAATAGCAACGTTATGTAAGTAAGGAAATCTACCCACACAACACATGCTGCCATCCATTTGTATGGGACGCCACCCGTACCTGTCGTAAGGTGTAAATCTTGCAGTATTTCACAGAGGATCGTCCCCTTTTGGTCGGTCCCACTCATAGTTCAGAAAGCAGAGCAAGTTCAGCGAGGCTGGCCGTACGACTCCACAACAAAAATGGCTGCGCCCGTAAAGAGATAAATTTTCTTTGTATTGTTACACTTTGGTCATTTTAATGTCGTTTTAAATGCTCTTCCACACTTGATTACATTGTTACTTTATTCCGGTCACCAATTTATGCAGTGCACGATCTTGCTGTGTGTGCAATACAATGTAAAGTTGTGTCGTTTGTTTTCGAGCTGGTTTGCTAAAGAGGCTAATGTAGCTAACAATGACAATGACTAGCCAATGAGAAACGGGAACGCTATGTAAGTGCTGCAAGATCGGACATACCGGGGTACCATACAAATGGATTGCAGCAACAGCCTCATGTCAGTGGACTACAGGACGGCCATCTTACCCTGGGCGCTGACCTCACGAGAGCGGACGAGGTCGCTCTTGTTGCCAACGAGGATGATGGGAGTCTGAGGCTGAGTCTCTCTCAGGAGGAGTCGGAGCTGAGCGGTGCGGTGGAAACTCCTCCGGTCGGTCACAGAGAACACCAGAACACACACCTCGCACTGAAGACCTGACAGGTCCTGAGGGAGTGGAGGAGAAACACACGGTGCCAAACTACTGAGCTGCACCCGGTATGCTCGCCAATGCAGCGCTGGAGAAAACCTTCGGAGGTGAAGGAGAGTAGGAGGGAGCTGAGCCGTTCTGTGGGACCTCAGAATCAGCCACACTTGATTTACCAGTTATAGAGTGACCATTGTTTGCATAATAGCACAATGCACCTGTATGTGTGGTCGTACCTGGAATACACACACGCACACACTTTATGTCTTTTCATAGTATGAATACGGATCATTGGGTAAACACGGTCACAGACATCAGCTCCACACCTTTTTTGGACGCTTTAGGCGTTAATGAATTAACCCTAACCATAACCCTTAACTCATTTATTTGATTTCAAAGATTGAGTTGGAATATAAAGAAAACCCAAGGCTTGAAATTATTTAAGCTTACTTTAGTCCTTTACCATAAAATACGTTCCTGTATTAAAACTATCTGACTGCAGGTCAGATAACTGACATAAAATGCACTTAGAAGGCAAACGATTCTGAGGAGGCAGGAGAGGAATACTTGTGTTTGGCACATCTGTAATGTTGGCAGCTTTGTCTCACATGAACACACACAAGAAGTCTGTGAACCCAGCCCGAGAGATGAGAGGAAACCTGTGAACAACCACCTGATAATGAGCTCCCACACTCTAACGCCAGATGCTACAGCAGCTCCGCTCTGCTGCCAAATTAGAAGACGAATAATGTTCCTCACCCCCCCTACTATCTTCTACCCGCCGTATTTCCCCCCGTGAGTATTTCTGTTTTAGCACCTCTAGGTGCTTAATAAATACTGACATAAATAGAATAAGAAAGCTGTAAGATAGCAGTCGTCTTGTTTTCACACCACCACCCAACCATCATACTCATTTATGATTGATTGTGTGATACTTTTGTTACAATTGTTCTGTAAATAACGCATTGTAAAATTCTATTTATATATAATACTAATTTTACCTTTAACACTTAAATCAATATTTTATCCATAAGTTGTTGAGCATAACGAAATGCTCCCTCATTGGTTTTGAACTGTTGTATGTAAACGCACACATGCAGTCACTACTGAGAGAGACGTGGTGACAGAGTCGCTCACCTGCCTCCAGTTGTCATAGATAATGACGGCGCTGTCCTCCTCGTCCACCGTGACGACGCGCACGTAGCCCTCCCCTGAGACAGAGACAGAGCACCCAGGGTTACACCCCCCCCCGAGCCAGAGCACACCCAGGGTCACGTCTCCCCTCCCCTGAGCCAGAGACAGAGACAGAGACAGAGCACCCAGGTTACACTCCCCCCCCTGAGACAGAGCACCCAGGTTACACTCCCCCCCCCTGAGACAGAGCACCCAGGTT
>JAOPUD010000019.1:443723-454762 GCA_027122715.1 Trisopterus minutus
AGGCTGGAACCAGTTAGGCACTGGCTCCAGCACCAGCACCGAACCAGCACCAGAACCAGTTTGGTGGAAAAGAGGTAAAAGTGGGTAGTCGGTAATGGTGGATTTCATTATTTGTTTGAATGAATCATTGCGCATCGGTCAGTTTGCCAAGAACAGTCGTTCATTTGTTCGTTTGTTCGTTCACATTTCTGGTAGCGGTGAATCATGGTCACTGAGTCAGTCAGACTCGGCTCCTCCCTCGTTCTCATTCAAACAAATCACGAATGCACAGTTCTCAGCCGAGTTGGTCAGACTCAGCTCCTCCCTCGTTCTCATTCTCAAACGAATCATGATCGTGCAATGGTGTAAATGGTCATCAATCAACACAAAAGTAGTAGTGGGTGGAGCTCGGAGTCGAGTCTCGGGAGAACAAACGATACGAACGAGCTGGGAATCAGGTCAGTTCGTTTATGTTAAAGAGTCGTTCGTTCAAACTGATTCGTGAGAAAAAAAATTATGAAACTCTTTTGTCACAAAAATGGAGTCCTACGCTGCCTAAGCAGCTTAGTCTTGTATGGGAGGGGCATTGTAGCATTGCCAATATGTAGTTTGACAGAAGAACTGAAGTGCAATAAGGTTAGATTGGAAATTACTAGGAAATGAAAACCAAAACAAGTGGTTCAGCATACTCAATCAGCACTTAGGCATCGGGATATCATGGGCCGTGTTCAGCATGGGAGGAGGGGCTTAGGGTGGGACGCAGGTAAACCCTCGTGGGTTAAGGCTTCTGCAGGAAAAAATAAATACAAAGACAGGAGAAGACTGTAAGATGTACTAAGGCAGTGTCGCAGGCAAAACAAGGGCAGACAATTTGAGAGATCTATGGAGCATGGACAGAGCCCGTCTATGGAGAGACTCTCTATTGAGCCCCACAGTTGCTGTTCCAATATAATTTCACTGGGGGTGATGGAATGAGTGCAGATTGAATGGGGGTCTATGGGGCTAGACAGCTTAATGTGTCTCTTTCACCTGCTTGTCGTTGTAATATTGCAGATAGTATTGTAGATTCCGCAAGTTCAACATAGATTTTAGTTCTTATTCTAGTCCTTTCGATTTCTTACAGTTTGGGCTGTCGGCTGTACACGCTAGCATTCTGCTAATGAATGCTGATTGGTCACGGATGGACTTGCGACTGATTACGACCAGCGACCCCTCTTGATGGCATCGGAAGAATCATAAACATTATCTTAAGGAGGACTTTCCATCTAAGTTAATTGTTACATATTATATGTATATATATAATCAATATATTATATATATTATATATGCAGAAGTGCCAAAGTGACTCAGAACTTGCCGTAAAGCAGGACGTCATCTTTTTGACCTTTTGATCTTTTTTAGAACAGAGAAGTGAACTTAAAAAAATAGTGTATTCTTTTAGCCCTCCCTTTTGAATGTGACTCAAATTACTTAAAATTACAAAAAATGACAACCTGAGAAAAGTGGAATCTGAGGGTGAAACCCCGTCGACTCCCACTCATTCTGCACTCACTGGCGAGTGCCCTCACATGGACAGAGATGTCAGTTTAGAAACCGGAAGTCACCAGAGAGTGCCAGTTCTTTTCATATTCTACATTCTCTGCCATGGAGGCTAGCAGGATCAGATTAATGATAGGTGCTACGTATGATGTGCTCCCATCTCTCCAGAACTTAAATAAATGGTTGGTGAGGATGAGACACACACACTATGTTCCTGTGTTGTGAAGCCTCCGCCATATCCTATCAGGATGCAAGGTCGGTTTCTCCCTGGGGTGGTATACGTGGCCACCCCATAGAGTCAGCACTAGGCTAAGACTGGATATGCTATTGTGGTCGGACAGATTTGAAGAAAGCGAATGAGCTTAAGAAAGCAAAGTATGCTGAAATGGCTGGAGAAGCAGCACAGCGATGCTGGAGTACGCGACTAGGGCTTATTGAAATCAGCGTGGGGGGGTTTATAGCTACTATCTGCTACTATCTTGCTGTCTGAACTTGGCATTTGTGGACGAAGTCTGAGGCAGGCGGTTAGTAACATGTCCTTGGCAGCAGAACGAGCAGATGAATGGCTGTGGGTAAGAAGACAACAAACAACATACTTCCTGGGGTGCAAGCTTAGGTAAGCCAGCTGACTAATGTGCTAATGTGTTTGTTTGGTCAGGGTTATGGCTGGGGGTATGATGCAGTAAAGAGAGTATTTGGATGCATTAAATGTGGCAATGTGGCGGCAGCATAGAGGGGTGACTCCAGGCTGCTGGTTTCATTGTTCAGCCCTCAGTGGGCCTAACTTAATGAAGCATCGGTGAAAGAGGGGCCCACTTGATAACCCCAATGAAATGTTGCATACTGCATACTGCTGTTGGTTGGGCCATTTGTCTTGTGTTTTTCACCGTTGTTTGGTAGCTTAGTGGCCACCGTGCTTGCAATGTTAGCTTGGCCAGGGGCTTCCAAATGTGTTGTCCTTGGATTTTGGCACAAGGGATTATAACATCTGATCCTGTGTATTAATGAAATAGTGTAGCTCTTTTTTTTTACTCTCATAGCTCCCATTTTTTAATGTTTGCAAGTTTACATTATTATATTTTCACTTGAGTTCAGCTATTTAGCTTTTTCATACGTCTTAAGCTACATAGCTTTATTAAACCTGGTTTCCTCACTCTACACTGAAGCACTCAACACATTGACTTAAAGAGATAATATGTAACATTTGGACACAAGCTCGTCAATCAACAACGGATATTTTTTGTTTTTGGTGTGACTTTTGTTGTGGGTAAATGAGTGCGTGAGATTGATGCTGAAAGCGTGAGTGTCACGTCAGATGTGTGAGAGTTGGCAACCTGTTGTAAGTAGTAGCTGTTGCCACCCTGTTGTGTACTCTGCCGTAGCAAAACAAAGTTGAATGTCCAGACAGTAACTTTAACTTGGCTTTTAATGCTACCTGGGATTCTGAAATAATCAAAAGCCTCCCATAAAAGACTGTGGTACTGACCCAAAAGCATTAGCCAGATCTAAGTAGTAGTCTCAGATGAGAGTAGATTCTCATTTGACTTCTCGAGGTAGTTTCTCCCGCTGTTTCTTCTGTCGGATGCAGCATAACATGGGTGCAGCTCATAGGGTTCAGTGGCGCTCATCAGCGGCATCTACCGTCGGGGAGTTTGGATAGGAACGAACACGTCTCGGCTGAAGATCAGATTTTTTATTTGTTTTTTTGCCGTGAGAAATTGGATGTGTGTGCGAGTGTAAACAGGCAAAAGAGTGTGTCACACAGTGAAACCGTGAGAGTTGGCAGCTCTGTGACTTATCGCTTTATCAAAGGTAGGAGAAGCAAAGAAAATAAGTCTTAGTTTGATGACGGTAGTTTGTTCATGGGAGTTTTTGTCTTCACAACTGCCAGTGAAAATCGATCTGATGCGACTCAGCAGCAAACTGTTCACAGACAAGGTAATGTATGTCATTTCATTGTAATAAAACAGCCGCAACTAACTCACTCAACAACTCGGTTAAAGGAGTGTTAAGCTGCTAAATTGAGATGAGTTGTGTGAAGAATTACATTGTAGGCTAAGTTAGCCTAGCCATTATCTGCAGTCAAAACAATCACACTAACAGTCACGTTTTAGCATGTTCAACTTTGTTATAACTTCATATGGTAGCACATCATAGTAGGCTTGATTGATATAAAAATGTCACATCAATAATTAAGGAATGCAGCCTTCTATAAGTTATAACTGTATTGGAAAGCTAAGTTTGAAATGATACACAGCTGGTGCAACAGGCTGACTTGCGCATGTGTATATTACATTATGTAGAACATGTCCTGCATTGGAAGTCATTGCCATAATTATGGTCTTGCCTCTGTATCTCAAGATTTGTGCATGTGTTTCTGTTGAAATACTGTATGTTGCAGGTAGACTGATAGCTTCTCATTGGATGTAACAATGTCAACTGTTGATGAGACGTGGAATACCCCTTATAGCAGGGGGCAAGACCCAGCACAGGGAAACATAAGCACGACGGCCACAGGAAAAACGTCAGTAGACCCAGCGCCGGCGCTCCGCGCACACAGAACACGCACTGCGCCTAGGGCACCAAGTGCCTGGGGGGGCACTTGGTCATTCATAATCATAACGCGATATATTTAAAATGAGTAAAACATGTTAATAGATAAACAATACAAAAGTAACATTTGGTCAAGAAAAAGATGCGTCTCCTGTGCGGCCCTCTCTCTCTCCCCTTGGTGCCCCCCTCCCCCACATCCCAGTGGTATGTTCCATTAGATCATTCTCAAGTTTGGCAGACACCTGTGTTTGGACATGGCCTCGAAAAGGCATCAAGAGTCGGGGGCGGATAAGAGAAAAAAGCCTATGTTACGTTACGTATGTAGCCTACGTTATGCATGTGTACTGTGAACGAACAAGTATGCAATTGTGTACTGTAGTGGAAAAAGTAATGCTACAGATGATACTTTAAAGTAATGAGTTGATGAATGGAGTACAGCTCCTGGTAACATGAACTCTGAGAAACCTTGCAACTGAATGTGTTAAGCCAAATTAGACGGGCGTTCATCAACTTCAGTAGTTGTTCTATGGCGACATTTTTGAGAGGTTCATAGGCCAAGGGCGACATCTGCAGGTGAAACTCCAATTTGAAAGAAAATAAAGAAATCTTAGTTATGTAGATCCCCCTGCCTTCACATTCATAGTTTTCAAATTCTGTGTTTTTTTTATATATTGTGAGCCATCAATCATTGTCTTAAAGGTAAAATTGTTTTAAATGTTGTCATGCACCAGTGATTTACACATAGGCTTACATAAAAATGTAATTAATATGTAATATTGTTTTTGAATCAAGGTGCAAAACTGTATTTCAGTGTACAATCCCTGAGTATTTTTGTTTTCTTGTATTTCTGAATGCAGGGTCAATGCTTAGATATGTGCAAGGAGTTCCTCAAGACCAGGAGGAAGATTTAGATGATAAACCATCCAGCAGTTCAAGCATCATCAACCACCAATCTCTGCAGACTCTGCAACAGCACCCAGCCCTGACCAACAACCATCAACTACTAGTTCAGGTACAGATACAACCCAGCCCACAGCCACCACAGGCAGAGTGAGTCCTGTCACTGAGAGGCCATCAGCAAGTGACATTGTAGTCTTATGTGCCCCCTCCAACTGATCCTGCTCCATGGCCAGCACATATTTTAGATGCTGATCGGGTTGAAATTGTGCACAGAGGGCCTTTCAAAGTCAGCCCTGATTTTAGTTTTCCAAAAGGACCCGATGGCAGAGCATTTCATTCCAGCCTCCAGTTCAAAACCTTACAAAATGGAGAGAAGGTTATCAGAAGCTGGGTAGTGTACTCTCCACAGTACAAAGCTGTGATCTGCTTTGCATGCAAACCTTTTAGTGTGAACGACATAAAGCTGACTGCAGAGGGCCACCGTGATTGGTCGAACATCAACACCAGTTTGAGAGGTCATGAATGTAGCCCAAACCATAGACAGTGTATGGTTAAGTGGAGAGAACTGGACACACGGCTTAAAAAGGGCATGGCAAGAGACCAACCGGAGTTGACATTACTAGAGGCAGAAAGGAAAAAGTGGCGAGATGTTCTGAAATGCCTGCTCTCAATTACTCTCTCAATGGCTTCAAGAAATTTGTCTTTTAGAGGCTCTTCTGACCGTCTTTATGAGCAAGACAATGGCTCATGGCATCTTTTTGAAGGAAGTGGAGCTTATGGCAACATATGACCCTGTAATGGAGATTCACCTGGATAAAATAAAATATGAAAGTTCCCACACACACTACCTCAGTCATGAGACACAGAACAAACCCATTCAGATAATCTCTTCAGACAAACATTGCGCACTATAGTGAGCCATATCCAGTCAGCTAAATATTTTTCTATCATTCACAAGGAACAGATGTCAGTCATAGTGCACATTGTCCATCTCCAGCTACAACCAGACATTCAAGAATACTTCCTGGGATATATTGATGTGGAGGAAACTACTGGCCTTAGCCTGTCAAATGTTATCCTAGAGAAGTTGAAGGAGCTTGGCATTCCATTCAAAAATTGTCGAGGACAGGCCTATGACAATGGAGCCAACATGAAGAGGAAGAAGCAAGGTGTTCAGGCTAGACTTCTACAATTAAACACAAGAGCATTGTTTGTTCCTTGTGGAGCTCACACCATGAATCTCGTCATAGCTGGTGCTGCCAAGTCCTCCCAAGATGCCACTGGCTACTTTGGCTATTTGCAAAAGTAATTCAATTTCTTTTCAGGGGCCACCCAGCGATAGGCCATTTTGACAAAGCATGTCCAACTGACACTGAAATCTTGGAGTGATGTTAGATGGGAGAGCAGGCTTAAGAGTGTAACAGCTGTCTGGAATCAAACTAAATAAGTGAGAGATGCTCTCTTGGAGGCTAGGGAGGCTGCAAAGGATACAGTGGCAAAAGTGGAGGCTCAAGCTCTTGCTGAGGAAGTAGCCTCCTTTAGATTTTTCCTCTGTTGTGTGTTGTGAACTTTTTACCAGCACAAACCAGGTGAACAAGCTACTTCAATCAAGTTCCATGCAGCTTGATATTGCTGTAAGGCTCATTGACAGTGCCAAAAGTAACCTCACCAAATACAGACAGTCAAGGTTTGACAAGGCTGTGTCAACTGCTACTGAACTCTGTGAGCCCCTGAATATAGAACCAGAGCTTAAGCAGAAAAGGCTCAGGAGCACAGAAAGGCAGTTTGAGTATGAAGCTGTTGATGAGTGTTGTGGACTCTTCTTTAATGTCACTGCAGGAGAGGTTTGAGACCATTAATCAAGTCAAAGAAAAATATGGTGTGCTGCTTGATTTCAGCAAAGTTAATGGAATGTCCAAGGAGGACTTCAAAAAAACACTGCAATGAAGTACACAAGACACTTACGGAAAAGGGAATAGCTGACATTGATGGACCTGAGATGATGCAGGAAATCATCGACCATCCTCAGCTACCACCAAAGACATCTGCCTTGGAAATGCTGACATTTCTTCATAACAATCAGCTCCAAGCGGTGTATCCCAATCTGTGGATTGCTTTGCGAATTGCACTGACTCTCCCCGTCACAGTTGCCTCTGCTGAGCGAATATTCTCAGAACTCAAGCAAACATATCTGCATTCAGTGATGGGGCAGGAGCGTTTTAGTGGACCGGCCGTCATCAGCATCAATTGAGACGTGGCTCAGGAACTCATATGATTACCTAATTGCTGATTTTGCAGCCAGGAAATGCAGACGTGTCCCTCTATAGGCACTGTAATGCTATTGAGCAGCTATGTGTTCTTGTGAATGGTTACTAACTGAAGCAATTTGCACTTTTAAATTCTTATTTAAAGCTGTTAAAGCTGTGTAAATTCTATTGTGCAGTTATTTGTATTTTTATTTGTATTTGTATTGTTATTTATGGTTATTTACTGAAGAAATTTGCACATTATTATTTGCATCATCACTTTAATACTTCATACTGTGTTTAGTTCTTCTACAGTCCTTGCACATATCTTTTTCAAATAATGGTGGTGGTATTTATTATGTTAAAGAATTTTATTTTATTTATTTTAATGTTTGGTGCTGTTGTTAATGCAAAATTATTGTAGTCTTTTATCAAGATTTAAATTTCTCTTATTTATTTGCAAACATTACTTGTTGCTCAACATTAATGTTGAGAAGTTATTTTGGAAATAAAGAGAAACATACTGACAATTACTGAATTGATGTCCATTTTCGGAGGGCACCACAATGCATTTGTGCTTAGGGCACCCAAATGGCTAGCGCCGGCCCTGGGATGACTAGTGCGTAGAGGAAGAAGGACGGCATCAGCAGGCGGCACAGCAGAAGTTTGCAGGCTACGTGACCGATACCGAGACCCAAAAGGCCCGCACACTGGGTTCATGGCAGCGCTGTTATAATTACTATTAGCAACCTCACACCTGTTATCTTCTTTAGAGATATCCTCATTTTTATAGAAGTGAATGGTTAGTAATTGTTTTGTATATATTATATAGTTCAATGCTACGTTCTTTATGAAAAGGCATGGCTTATTTCAAATATTATTATGAGCAATTAAATGCAGTAGCATTGTTTTTTATTTATTTTAATAAAGATTAGTAAAAAAAAGGTTTAAGATGCTTTGAGATGAATCATTTACATTAAATGAAACAAATATATAAAGTGCAGCTCGTTCAGTTGACCGTTGATTTTGGGACACTGCGGTTTGGAGGAACGAGGTTGTAGTTTACATTCAGCCTTTTTGTATTTTGTATTGTAGAGCTGGCCCCTGTGAGGTCAAATATATTGCATTCAGATGAGTACAAATAACCATAATTCACCATATCAGAAAATGAAGGCTGGGGATACTCAAACTAACCACGACAGTTCATAACATGCCTTGTTGAAATCACAGTGAGCCTCACTATTTCCTGACACCAAACACACTGAATATGTGACGGGTCATGGAAAAACCAGGGACACAAGTCGCGAGGACAACATTGGGGAAATGAACAAAGCGATTTTTTTCAAAATGAGTGGTTTTAGTTTTTTTGCCGTATCTGTTAGTTGAGATCACAGAGAAGCCACTCCATGTTTCAGATAACAGTATTGGTTTCTTTAAAAGTATACATTTTGTGTTTTGTATTGGGTGTAGTTTCAGCATGTGCGGCGATACAGTTAATTTCCATACTGGGCATTCGGTTGGTCATTCGTGTTCTTTTGTTCTCGTCTCCGCCTATCAGCTGCACGTTAGGAGTGCACCGCATGGCTACTTATGCAGCGCCCTCCATGAGAAACTGATACTGATATATATATATATTTATATATAAAATATCTGATATCATCATTGAATGAAGATGGACGACACAAGGAGAATCGCAGACGAGCTGAACCGTTGCTGTTACAGCAAAAATGTATTGAAGTACTTCTTCGACAAGCCGGATGCTGATTCTGAAGACGAGTGCAGTGATAGCAACGACGAAAGCGACAGTATCACATTGGAAAACATCCCTAATCTACAACTGACTTTAGCTGAAGATGAAGACGAGGAAGAATCTCTCGGTCTAGCATCAGACAAGTTAGACCGTAAGATATCAGACGCTATATCTGCGGTAACATTTGAAGAGAAAGACATCGAAATGGATAAATTCGGTAACTTTGACTGCAAGTGTTACACAAGAAGGAAGGAGAACTCTCTCCAGGGGACACAATCGGGAATCAACAAACTTTCTCAAGAGCTTAGGTACAGCATACGGATGGATTCTTCAGCTGCGGAAAGAGAGTGGCAGGACATGCAAATAATTGGACATCTCGAGGTACATGTAACACATGTTTTTCCATGCTTATACTTTTCTATACCTACCTATTGTTATTAGCTAGCTTGCCTGTTAGCATTGCTTGATTGTGAAGCTAATGATTAAGCAACTAGCCTACTTGAGAAGCAGTTTGGGTGAAAAGCTCTTCTAATCAACAATCGCAGCAGATCTTTGGTGTTGGTGGCTTAGTGCAATTCCCCAGACAAGTCGCCTATGTGCCACTGATGATAGCACAGCCCTGGCCATTCTCTGAGGCGCACATAGCTGTTTCACCAGCTCCAGAATAAATCTCCTTCTGTGTTCTATTGTTCTCGTCAGCTGCACGTTAGAAGCGACCCGCATGGCTACTTATGCAGCGCCCTCCCATTAGAAACTGATACTCTATCTGATATCATCATTGAATGAAGATGGTTGGGACAAAGAGAATCACAGATGAGCTGAACCATGGCTGTTACAACGAAAATGTATTAAAGTACTGCTTTGACAAGCCAGATGCCGATTCTGAAGACAAGTGCAGTGATAGCGATGACGAAAGCGTCTGTATCACATTGGAAAACATCCCTCATCTACAACTGACTTTAGCTGAAGATGAAGACGAGGAAGAATCTCTCGGTCTCGCATCAGACGAGTGAGACCGTAAGATATCAGAAGCTATATCTAGGGTAACATCTGAAGAGGACGTCTCAAGGCAAACAGACGCACAGTCCTCACTTCGGAGCTGACTACATCACAACACACAAGGTCCAGACAGAGAGAGAGCCCGGACCACTTATTTCATTGAAGGCATCGATGTCTGCAAGAATACTTTTCTGTTTCTTTTGGGGTGAGTTTCCATAAACATCCAAGTTATACATTTGCGTTATGTGTTCATTCAAAGTACACGTAACACATTACCTCATGTTTTTCCATGTTTATACCTTTCTATACCTACCTATTGTTATTAGCTAGATTGCCTGTTAGCATTGCTTGACTGTGATGCTAATGATTTAGCAACTAGCCTACTTGAGAAGCAGTTTGGATGAAAACATTCTGACCTAGGTGACAAGATGCCTGTCAGCATGACCCATGATGTGAAACTCATTTATTTTCCTTTTTTCAGCATTGGCAAAAACTGATATAGTCAAGCTAGTAAACCTGATATAGTCAAACACTTAGAGCAGAATGGGGCAAGACCACTGTTAAGGAAGAAGCACTCACTGCCAAATTCATCAGCCCTGAACATATCAACAGAGTTGTGGAATTTATAAAAAAAAAACTATGCAGAACACAATGCCATCATGCTGCCTGGCCAATATCCTGGGCAAAAAAAAAATCGGGCCTCTCTGTGCTGACGAGGGAAGAGACATCACATGCCCAGTGCCAACAGCCACAGCACAGAAGAGTCCACAGAAGAGGATGCGAATGTGATATCATAATTGAACTCTCCTTCACATCCTCTCCGCAATACAATTTGACTCTCCTTTACACCCTCTCCACATTGCACTGATCATACACCGGAGCAACAGACTGATCCCATCCACACTGCACTTCTACACTTCTGCACAATACAAACTGTCTTCTAGCACTATTGTCTACTTGCACTATTTACTATTTATATCACTACCATAGACTGTTAAATATATGGACAAAGCGTCTGTGACGTCACACGTAGATTTCTGAAGAACGCAAATGAAGCCGTTTATGGGGGGTCT
>JAOPUD010000019.1:506841-517797 GCA_027122715.1 Trisopterus minutus
ACACACACACACACACACACACACACACACACACACACACACACACACACACACACACACACACACACACAAAATCCATACCATGTCATAATTCACACTTTTATTTTTAATGTGCATTTGTGTGTGTCAGTGTTGCTTGTCTGTTTATAAAGAAGGCTCAGCATCTGTGGTCCTTTTCATGCTAGTGTACACACCAGGCCTAAACCAAACATTGAATTGTATAGGACGTTGTTCATCGCTTCAACAAGTTTCTCTTTTCAGCAAATCTCTGGCAACTGCAACACCACCATCCTCCACACACCAGAGGGCTTCTCCTACCTTTACAGCTATGACTGCACTCTGGTCCCAGGTAATATCTATCGCTGCATTATCATCATAAAGTATAAATCTATGATTCATAGTGTATGATTTACAGTGCTTTACTGACTAGCTGAATCTTTCTCTCTGTTCGTCTTGCCCTTTCTCTCCACCTCAACAAACTACTGATGTGGTTGTCAATCTGATAGCAGCTTAGTTCAAATTCATTGTCATCTTACAACCTTTAATTGTTGGTTCAAGCAACGTTGACACAATGAACAAAGAGCAGCAGCGTAGGACGTCCAAGAAGGACGCTATTTGTGACTCGTCTCAACCAACAGATTCCCCAGAGAAGTTGCAGCAGACCTGCCCCACCTGCCCCCTCCTCCTGTCCCCCGACAGCCCGGTGGCCGTGGACGCCGCCAGGATCACGCTCTCCTCCTACAAGAGGAAGTCCATGATGGCAGCGCAGCTCGGCGTGAAGAAGATCACCAGAGCCTCGGCCCAGGTCAGCCTCAGTAGAACACGTTATGTCGTCAGCTGTTGGACCACTGGCTGCACCACTGGCTGCACCACTGGCTGCACCACTGGCTGCACCACTGGCTGCACCAGCCGCCATCTTTACAAGGATGAGGCTTCAGTTTGAGTTTACAGTTCACTCAATAAGATAGAAAGCTCAGTCTTGCAAGCAGCTACAGTAGCTCTAGATAGTCTGTGCACAGACTATCTAGTCTCTCTATCTAATGAGACGCTCCAAGTGTCCAGCGGCCTTGTGTGTGTGTGTGTGTGTGTGTGTGTGTGTGTGTGTGTGTGTGTGTGTGTGTGTGTGTGTGTGTGTGTGTGTGTTTCAGGTCAGACCGGTGGAGGCTAGCTTTGTGGAGTACACAGTTCACCAGTGTCCAGACGGACTAACAGAGAGCGGGACGTGCCAGCGACTAACCCTAGAGTCTGACACTCAGGTAGAGTCCAGACGCTGGAGCCATCGCTCAATACTATGCAAATATTTTGGGAGGTGTATGTCATGTACATTTTTTCCAAACCACTATGTCGTTAACTCAGTGCTGATATAAATAATATGAAAGAAAGCCTCACAGACATTTTAATTCCTTATGTGTGCTCTTAGACCGCAGGTTTCTGTGCAGGATCAGTGTATGGTGACTTGAAGATAAACCCTGAAGTTCAAATATTCTGTGAGATGTTCAAATTACAGGTAGGTGAAATAGCTTGCAATTTTCTGTCTCAGACTAAATAAAAAAACAGACACACACACACATAATGGTCACCCAAAATGTCAGCAGAGCAATCATTTTCAAGTGACTATTTGAACAACTAGGAAGAGGATCGTCTTATATCAAGTTCCCAAACCAAATGACCAAACATTGAATAAATAGTGGTTTTCAAGGTTGAAGTGAGAGAGAGTACGTAGATACGTAGATACGTAGTGACGTAGAAGACATTTACAAACAATGAAAAAGGAATGTTGAGTCCTTTCAGAAATGCTACTACAGCATGGGAATCACACATCAAGCTAGCAATAATGATGGGTCTGCTTAGTTCTACCAGTGCTCCAGTACAGACTGCCCCAGGCTCTGGCATGCCTGCATGGAACAGGGTCATAATTAACGTTAAAACCGTAAACCACTGTTTCACACAGCTAAGACTTTTGATGTGAGCATTTAATCTACTATTTTCACCAAGTTCCAAAAACACAAAAGCCCACTTGATACAACCGTAGTACAAAGCTATGTTTTAAGAATCACCATGGTATCATTTGTTAGTGAGAAAGTCCCAGGCAGACAGACCTCAGGTTCTGTAGTATCGGTGAATAATACATTTTCAAAGTTAGAACAGGCAGACAACTTCTCTGGAGACTGACAGTGAATACGGAGTGCACTAAACTGAGCTTCCCCTGAGGCTTGGCCCTTAAACGGTTATTTACAACAACACATGCTTTCCTCTGATTCTCAGATTAGGCGTCGGCTAGAGCATGACTGAGCACGCTGTGAAATGAGACTTCCTTGTTCCTAACTTTCTTCTCGTCATTTTCAATCATCTTCTTGTCATTTCTGTAGAGCATTGACACATCCAGACCAGTGCAGCCCCAGAGTCATGACAGACCTCCGGAGCCCGTGGGTACGTGGCCGCCCACGCCGCTCCCCGGGGGGGGAACTGAACCTCCGGTCATGTCTGACCCCACTCTCCCACCCCCGGCCCCCACGGAGGTGTTCACTGAGCCAGCGCCCTCTGACCCTGTGACCTTCGGTCCTCCCGTTGTGGATGTGCCCTCGGATTCCCTGATCTCGTCCTCCAGCGAGTCCTCGGAAGCGATGGCGCCGGTTGGACGTCGAGCGCAGCCCTACGACTTGTCCTCTTCAGAGGAGGAGCCGGGGGCTCCTCTGGCACGCCGCCCTCCCCACGACTTCCGTTACAATAAGAGCAACCGGAGGAAACGGCAGGCCCTGGAGGAGGTGCAGAGCCAGCCCAAACCCCCTCACACGCCCGTCTTCCTCTCTGCCTTCCCCAGCGGCGCTTCTCCCTTCCGCTCCTGTCCCGGCCCGGCCCGCTACACCACTGCTTAACTGCAGCATAATGTGTTATCTTAGGAGGGTGATAGGTGGATAACCTATGGCTATCCTTACCAATGGTTTTACTAGAAAGTGGATCTAATAAAGAGAACAACAGCTTCATTTGTATTGACCCATTGAACTGTAACTGTTCATTTCTTATAGTGTTTGCCAGCACCTTGGGACTATATTGCAATTATGATGTTTCTGTAACAATGTTAACCAATGCTACAAATGTGTTCTAATAATCCTCATGATATATTGGGTTATATTTTCTATTTTACCCATTCAATATTTTAAACCATTAAAAAAATGTGAAACCTTAATTGACAAATATAAACTAATAGGTATACATATGATTATCAGCATACGCAAACACAATAAGCAGATGTCTCATACAATTTATGTAGCTAAAAAAAGTGTGGGGAATTTTTTTTTAATCTTTCATACGACTTCTAAAAAACAACTTGGAACAAAACTCACTTCCTTTTACATGCATGTCGCCATCTACAGGTGTATGTTATGTACGCTTCCAGATTTTGTAGACCTTTTTATTTTACATATCAGATCTCCACAACGAGATCCACAATGCGACGAGCGCACGTGTCGCAATTGTTTCTTAAAGAAAGTGGATAGCATTTTAGAAGACACGTTTAAAATGTATTTGTGGATCTTGATTGCAAAGTTACTTTTCTTTTTCCAATTATTGTGGATTACGGAACACGCAACGTGAACCGTCTGACGTGGTTTACGCAGAGGCATTACGCACAGGCCTATTCAAGTCCTGCGCATTCTCTTGTACAGCTTCAGCAGTAGGACGTATGGGATGAAATCCACAAAGAAAATGTTCTCAAATGTGTAAAAGTGAGTTGCCTAATGTGCATTTGTGGACAGCTAGATCGTTTTACGAGGCACAACTACCACACGTTTGTGTATCACGAAACGTGATACATCATGGTATTTGGTCTTATATGATCACGAAAATACTAATATGTGTCATTTTATTACTGTTACTGAAATAAGTCCCACATTTTGAGAAAAGTTTTTGCCTTTCTCCCCATAACACTGAACGGTCCACTGCTGAGTGGTTTAACCATGGAACTATAAAGAAAGTATATAACGCTATGTGTGGCGGATTTCATATGCAACATCGCTTATTATAATACTCAAGTTACACAATACTACAACTTAAGGTTGGCGTAGGTCGAAGCAATATGACGACTGACAGCCCGTTGTGTAAATATCACATTGCGCAATATCATGCAATGCGTCGTAAGTCCCGCAGAGAGCAGGCGCCACCAGCCCTGATCCCAGTGGAGGATAACTGAGACGGGCAGTTCAGCGAATGTTTACATGCTTTAAGGTTACTTTTTGTGTAATCTAAACATCCATGTATGATTAACTTACACACCGACGCTAAGATATATATGTTTTATGCTGAATGTAATGGAATCTTTCCAGTGCCAGTCTGACTCATTCCCAGTAGTCCCCACAGCAGCAGAGATGGTCCTGAACGCACCATGACTCCACCGCTCATCATAATGGGTCCCAGACCTCCTCTGCAGGGCGGGCCCACTCCCAGATCATCTGCTTTCAGTGGCAGTTGTTGGTTATTTTTACCGGTACGGACTACATACTTTTGAGTTGAAAGACTTTATAATTAGTCAACAAACATATTTGTATCCACTGAAGTAAGAAGACAGGCAAGTTTTTAGGTAAGTTTGTCTTCGCTTCGTCATTTTCGTGGTTTTTAGTGGCGATAATCAACCCCCGTCAACGTCAACTCTGTTACTTGTTGATCTATTCTAAAGGAAACATTTCACATGCAAAATGGGAACAGTGTCGAGTCGAGACTGATGTTGTGTAACTATTTTATTGCATAACAAACTATTTCCAGTTAGCCTAAAGCATGTGATGCAAAACATCCAACAACTCTTTTAGTTGTGTTTTCTAACCTGCTGTCATGTTATCCGATCATTAGGTTTTCACAGTATCTGTGAACCTCTTAAACGAGTTAAAGGAAGGTTATGCTGGTTTCCTTTACATTCACATTAACGTTAAACATAATCTCAGGCTCCTGCCTCTTCAACCTCATATATCTGACGTTGTTGTGTCTTTGGTTTTGGATTCTGCAGCGCTAACACGAACGCTATAACCGTAGAGATCCTAACATTAAATATAATTGTTTAACATTAGGCCATTAGGCACTTTTGCTCTTCTGCCTTGCGTCACATTTCGGTGGTTCTAGTGATTCTGTGATTTAGTCATTCAGACTTTAGTCATTCTGCTTTCTACGTCAGCTTGTGCGAAACGCAGCATGACTCAAAGTATTACAATTCAATCTTTACTGTAATGTGTGGCTTCCTTCAAGAAATAACTCTGGAAATCTGGGTGTTATTGCTAAAAGGAAGTATAGATTAAGCATTTTTCGAACAGAAATGTTTAGATGTTTGATTTCAAGCTGCATGCTGTCAGACTGCAGCCCTGCAGCCAGTCAGTCCTGATCTACACAGTGAGTGAAGTTGAGATGGTTTTATACTTTTGTATAATGTTAACACAATTAAATTTTTTTTGATGACAAGAGCTGTAAAGTGCTGTGGGAAACCCTGAATAGATATCTATCTATCTATCTATCTATCTATCTATCTATCTATCTATCTATCACAATTTAGGGCTTGTCTCTGCTATCGTTTCGGGCAACAGTTAGGCTACATGGTGAGAGATGTACAAAGCAAGGATTGAAGAATACGCTGGGTTCTGACCACATAAAAATTCTCACAGAATACTTAAACTGTAACCTCAATTGGAATTACTACACCTTCACATTGGTTGTTGTACAGCAGTTCAGTTTCACTTCAGTGAAGTAGGTTTCCTCACGTTGCTGTTTGTTGCTACCCGTGATCCCATTGGAATTTCTTGATACTGAAAAGTATGAAAGTCTATCAAAATATCGTGCACCAGATTGGGTGCACAGCTTTCACCATCACACGCCATGTGCTACAACTGATCTCTCTCTCTGCTCCTCTCTGCTCTCTCATTGTCTTATGCCATCTCTCTCCAATAGGTGTTGCTGGGTGGGAGAGCAATGGAGGGGGGTATTTATCTGCCTCAATATTATGCCTATGTTTTGTTGTTAATGGACAGGTCAAAAGTTGCTTCTAAGTGACCCAGGCAATACAGGACATGCTCACTCCTGAGCATGGAAGCTATGACACTGCTTCAAAGAAAGAAAGAAAAAATTCTACATAAAGTGAGGTGGGCATAGCACTCTGCAAGGGAAGTGATGAAGAACCTAGATATGTCTCCTCTGGGCTCCCGTATCCTAGAGTGCATGAGAATAAGACACCTGACAATACTGTACTATGGATAGTAGGTAAGTGAGAAGGTAGTTATCTGTCTCTGAAATCAGTCTCCTGATGTATGACTTCTGGGGAACACTGGTGGCAAATAAGCTCCAGTCTGGGTGAACAGTGTGTTAAAGTGTGTTAGCCAGTCATTGCTCACGGCGACCACTTGTGACAACCGGTGGAGCCCCCGCCGGGGCTCCACCCCCCCGCCGGGGCTCCACCCCCCCGCCGGGGCTCCACCGGTGGGGGCGGCGGCGGGAGACGATCCCATTCTCCTCCATGTCGTGGTTCAACCTGGACTTCAGGGAGTCAAAGCCAAAGTTTCTTTCTCCCAATTCCTTCTCAACCATGGCCGAGATAACCCCCACTACGAGTAACCATGGAGATACCCCCCACTACGAGTAACCATGGAGATACCCCCCACTACGAGTCTGGTTGTGGAAGTACCCGAGACATCAGAGAACTCGACGCAGTCCAGCCATTTCACCAAATGGGAGCTTTACGCAAGCTTGCGTTATTATGTTGCGTGTGCCGTAATACCAACAGCAGAACAGTTCTCCAAATAACAAACAAGTGTACAGCACTTGCGTTGCAGTTTGTGTATTCACACACAAACATGT
Organism: Trisopterus minutus; assembly: GCA_027122715.1. Classification (NCBI taxonomy): domain Eukaryota; kingdom Metazoa; phylum Chordata; class Actinopteri; order Gadiformes; family Gadidae; genus Trisopterus; species Trisopterus minutus. Next base: position 513,670 of record JAOPUD010000019.1, read on the forward strand.
GGCGCTCGCACAGTCGTAGCTCATCGTCTGATTGGCGGGCCAAGCAGAGGAAGGGGAGGTAACCTGGCCCCTTGTGACGACATATGGGGAAAATTCCATATCGGCCCGTCTGAGTTTTAATTTTTTCAACGATGGAGCAGAATACCTAGTGGTCGTTTTACACCTAACGACATTTCTATCCACTGGGACCATAGGCAGGCTAGGGCAACTCATGTTAATGTTAGAAAACTTCATACATTGACATTTTCTTTTTTTTGCTCAATTGCTCGCTGAAATTGAAGCTGCTAAATTCTCCATTGTACAATTAACCTCTCATTGAATTGGCCCTTAGTGTCGGAGCATGTCTCCTTGTATGAGAAGGGTGAACCGGAGATAGCTGTTAGTAGATTGTTGGTTGCAATTTTGGGAATTCCCAGTCGTTAACAGCTATTTGAAATCCTTTTCTGAACAATGTCATCATCTGAAACTTGCATTTTGTCAAATGTACACTAAATTAAATGTGAGTTTATTGAGCAGTTCCTATTGCATGAGAAATTGACCCGGCCATATTGTTCCAACATTCCAAAAATATGTTACCATGTAAAAAAAACGTACTAAACTGATCGACCCTGGAAGTTCGTCTGTTTGATGTATTGTATTTATTTATTATGTATTTTTGACGTTGTGTTTGGGAATTTTACATTTGGGCATGTCAGCGAAAGGCTTAAACCCCAAAACACCAATCATTCCAGTCATGCCAGTTACGCTACATTGACGTAAGCAGGAACCCATGAATGACTCAATGCAGACTTCCTCATGACGTCACCCTGCAGACTCCCGCACTCGGCAGATTGGAGCTCATCATTTGTTGGCTTTGTTTTCTTAGTTTTCTTTCTTTGTTTTCGTAGTCCTGGGCTGAATGTCTGATGACGCAGCACAACCTACAAATCCCTCAGTCAGTGAATGTGTTTAATGTTTGGCATGTTGGTCAATGCAACTTTTTAGATGCGTCCAAAGCCTTTGACCACATTAATCACAGCAAACTGTTTACCAAGCTGCAAGAGTGGTTGTGCCTCCATATTTAATAAGAATTTAGCTTAATGGTACTCACACCTGACCATGTGAGTCATGGGGTTAAACAATATCAACCCCTTTAAGGCTTTCCCTGTAACTAATGGCGTAGGGCAAGGTTGAGTATTGTCACCTATCCTTTTGAACTTGTATATGGATGTTCTGTCTAGAGAGCTAGGAGAGTGTAAGACTGGATGGTGGGAATCAGCTCATTAATCATTTAATGTATGCAGATTTCTTAATCAGTATGTCACCTTTTATAGTGCTGGTTTACAACAACTGCTCAAAGTTGGCACAATGTATGGTATGCAGTATGACATCAAATGTAATCCCAATAAGAGCGTCATCATGATGGCAAGAACTAAGGAGGACCAGAAGCCAAAATGTTCCCTCCTTTTACCCGTCTGAGAAAAAACTAGATACTGTAACTAAAGTAAAATACAAATTCCGGTTTAGAGGTCAACGATTAGATTCTAAAACGATAATCGATGCATCCAACTGCCAGAAACCTTGGAGTGGTACTAGACAACCAGTTATGTTGCACCACCAACATCACCGCAGGGGCCCCAGCCTGCAGATTGTCACTCTACAACCTCCTCAGGATACGGCTCTTCCTCACAAGGGAAGCAGCTCAGCTTCTAGTCCAAGCGCTGGTCATCTCCCGCCTGGACTACTGCGACTCGCTCCTAGCTGGACTCCCTGTCTCTGCGATTAAACCTTTGGAGTGTATCTAGAATGCGGCAGTGCGTCTCGTGTTCAACCTACCTAAATATTCCCATGTGACTCCCCTCTTCCGCCACCTCCACTGGCTCCCTGTAGCAGCCCATATCAGATTCAAGACGATAGTACAGGCATACAAGGCGGTCGATGGAACTGCCCCTGCCTACCTCCAAGCTTTGGTCAAAACACACACCCCAGCTCGATCCCTCCGCTACCTCAGCTGGACGTCTGGTACCGCCATCACTTAGATCAACGAAAGGTTGATCAGCTAAATCACAACTCTTTTCTATCTTGGGACCACAGTGGTGGAACGAGCTCCCTGCCGATGTCAGGACCGCAGAGTCGCTCACCAGCTTCCACAAACGACTCAAAACTCACTTGTTCGAGTTCACCTAGACTCTACATAGCCATTCAGTCCCTTATTTGTCTGTTGCACTATTGTTTGTTGTACGTCCTCGCACTTAAGGAACACACTTAATGCATGTTGTATTCATTCATTGTACTTACAGTAATTGTGTAGCATCTGCTGTAGCTAGCTATCACTGCTGTATACAGGGAATGGGGTTAGCCTGCTTCCGCATCGCTTCCACTTTAAAAAAATAAATCTCAGAATGCTCAAAAACAAAGGACGCAAAAAGGGCGCAAATTTCTGAGTGTTCTCAACATTGGAACAGTGCATGTCGGCATTCTATGACGTGGCGTCCTTAAAAGGGCGGCCGTTGAGCATGCTTCCTTCACATTGGGAAACAGCCAAAAGGTCCAGACTGATTCACGTAGCGAATAATAATGTGAGGTCACGTGATCAGAAGGTTCTCCAAGCTAGGTGCAACACCCTTAGACTGAATATAATAGAGGTAAAACTGAGGTAAGATTGACGATATATCATAGAGATATACTCCCTGTGATTCCTGAACTTCGTATTGATTCTATTAATAAATTCGGTGAGCAATCTTATCTGCAGGGAAAAGCCCACCACAATCCTTCCTCATGCATGAGGATGATCAAGTTTAGATTCAGAATGTGCATAGAGAGGACGGGATATTCACAGATAGTGTGATGTCAGTGTCTTGGTGAGAGAGTGAGAGAGAACCAATGTGTTGAGACAGCCTTTACTAAAACAGCATCAATCAATCAATTTTTTATTAAAACTGCAGTCTCACCAATGGAAATGGTCTCAGAAAACTTGAAGCACTGCTACAGAAACAAATGTGAATTCACTACTGCTGCCGTGACCACGTTTTTACAAACAAAAATTACTTAATGAACCACATGACATTGCTCACACATCTACCCTGATCACATGGTTCTTGTTATGGGCTAATAGTGGTGAAGTTTATTTTATTCTAAGAACAATTGATGATAGTCTGGCTAACCCAGGGCCCCTTGCACACCTGGTCTACAGCCTAGGCTAGTCTGTGTGTTAATCTGCAGAACCCTGAATTAATCGAGGAGCGCAGTTTGTTTGACTCTCCGCCTTAAGGTACTTGGTTTGATCTCCAACAATGGGACACAACCTGTGGCCATCCTTGAGTAGGTAGTAGTTAATCACTGACCCGAGCGACACCATTCCAAGGATATTTGGAAGAAGGGATTTTTCTTGGCACAGCTACAAATGAGAAGATTCCCATAGAATGATATTCCCTGCAATCAATAGCAGAAACGGTTTGGAGGTGAAAGTTCTCTCACCCCCTCAGCTGACCTGGCAGCAACCAACCAATTATCCATGTTGTAATTACTTTGGGGTGTGTGTGCGTGTGTGTGTGTGTGTGTGTGTGTGTGTGTCTGTATTTTGTGGGTCAGCGTGTCGGAGTCATGAGTCGACAAATCGATCGTTTTTTTGGGGTTTTTTTGCCGCACAGCAGTTGCGGAGCTCAAAGGATTTGCGCTTTTCTTAAGACAGCGACCCACCTGTCGTATTGCAAAGGTTGCGCTCAGAAGCACACCAATAATGATGATAATGATAAAGTAAATATCACAGAGCATAGAGCAGGATTAATTAATTTACAATAGGCAAAATGTGTTGGCGTCGGCCGACTCTTTTGTAATTAGGATATAAATGCTGCTCGCCTCCGCTTTGCAACGGAATTAGTTTAAGAAGAAACCATTTAATTTGTTGGACACGTTGTCATGCACGCAGGCTGCCATTCTGTCGGCTATGCCCCAATCTTCAATGGTGGCTTGCAGGACGTTAGCCATGCGTTCCACTGAGTGCCTCTCTGGCATTGAGCGGGTCTACAGGATGCACTCTGCACAACCCAGTCAGTCAGTAAGTTCACATGATACTCAAGAAAGTCGATTTATTGGCTTAGCTCGACTATGATTGGATTACTAAGATGCATGTAAACACCTTAGTCGAGC
>JAOPUD010000019.1:521291-541060 GCA_027122715.1 Trisopterus minutus
TGTGTGTGTGTGTGTGTGTGTGTGTGTGTGTGTGTGTGTGTGTGTGTGTGTGTGTGTGTGTGTGTGTGTGTGTTGTGCCAACACACTGGTCAACAGTTAAATCAGCCCGCCTCTGGGATTAAGTTAGCATTTTATTTTTTTTATTATTATTTTCCATCTGATTTGGACCAGTACTTTCTCTTCCACTTTGAACTATTTATGAATTTTAGTTACTGCTAGTTTGACTGAATGTCTGTGTCTGTGTCCAGGAGGACTCTGCAGCTGGCCAGGCAGCTGAAGGACCGGGCGGTGGAGGCCCAGGCATGCTACAGCCTGGGGAACACGTACACCCTCATGCAGGACTATGAGAGAGCCATTGACTACCATCTCAAGCACCTCATCATCGCCCAGGACCTTGAGGACCGGTACTGACCTCTAACAGTGTTCTGTTGTAGTGGTGGAGGTTAAGTAACACAGTGGGAATAAACGTGTACAAAGCTGTTGTAAAGGATGACATGATGTTGAGATGTTTCTAGTCATTGCCTGGACATATTAAATCAATAAATCTGTGGATATTCTAGCCCCACTGCCTGCATAAACACAGCACAAGGGGTTGGTTCATTGTTAATGAAACATGCTGTTCTCAATGTGATGTTGCTTAATCAACATTTGGTCTCACTGCAGTGTTGGCGAGGGCAGAGCATGCTGGAGTCTGGGCAATGCCCACACTGCTCTAGGGAACCATGAGCAAGCCATGCACTTTGCTGAGAAACATCTGGAGATTGCCAAAGAGGTGACTGTTTATACTTTCCCTGTCTTACATAATTCATGCATAATTAAATCACTAGCCCTCATCTGCCCACGACACCACTTGGTGGCTAGCTGAAGAACAACAGATTATGCAGTATATTCTTTTGACAAATTAGATTATATATGATATGATATTAGGGATGTTCCGACAATCATTCCACCAATCGTTATTGGCCAATATTGGTTCCAAAAAGCTTGATTGGTGGTCTCTATAAAGGCTGAGCTATGAGCCGTATTGTGCCACAGACTGTGGCTTTATATACTGTAAATGTCAGAGAAGCATAAAGGTCCAATATGTAACAAATGTACACTACTGACTTCTTAAATATCTATGATATTTAGGTAGCCAGATATCAAACTAGCACACAAACACAGCATGCTTCAACCATTGAAGATAACAAACCGGAGGTTGCACTAGATTTGACCTGACCTTGTTGCTTGTCATTGTCAAAATTGCATAATTTGTGCTTGTCACAAAATATTTTGTTCCACATGGCTAGTCTTGCACTCTTGTTTGTTCAGTGTCCTCAACCTGGCAACCCGCTTGAGCCTTGAGTCTGGGGAGTAGGAGGGTGTGGGCGTCGACAACTATCTCCAACTTTGTCTATTTGGATTGCAGTACCTATTTTATATTAACCCTATTTCGGATGTGGAATCCAAATGGAATGCTGCCCAGAGGAAGCTCCAGACAGCCACACAAACACTGTGGTGTTCTACTGTAAGATATCCCCTCTCTGGGACGTGGCCATCCATATCACCCACTGGCCAGACGGCTCTTAAGGCCTCCACACCCACCATGGCACTACACTACGTGCTAAACGCCCCGAGAGGCTTCGTTCTCTCTCTGACATCAGAAACACCTGAGCTGCTGATGCCACACATCCTCACTCTGCCGCCTGTCCCCTGGTCACAGAACATTCACTCTGATGTCACTAGAAAGAGCCTAACGTCAGGTTGGAGCAGAGTTCAACATCTAGGTGGTTTAGACTCAAAAACATACTTTTGTACGCCTCATTTACCTAAATCACGGTCTGATAATTATGTAATTATGCTATAATCAGAATATGGTTCAAAAGGTTTGCAAAATATAGTTAATCAGTCACAAATTTCTCAAAATTTAAACGTTTTCATCCTCAAGCGAACTCCTTATTGATACGCCTCACCTGCTGTACTCACTCCAGGTATTTCCTTGTTTTTCCATCCCTGGAATTCATTTCCTTGTATTTCCTGACCTTTCACCTTTTTCCAGACTGGGGACAAGAGTGGTGAGATGACGGCCAGGATGAACCTGTCTGACCTGCGGCTGGTGGTCGGCCTCAAGTCCTCTGCCAACCTGCAGCCCAGCAGCTACTGCAGCAGCGACGCCCACAGCGGCGCTCTGGGCGCCAGCTACCAGGGCTACTACGGGCTAGCAGGTAAACCAGTCGGCTGAATGTCCCACATCAGTTTTTATAGTGGATCTTATTTGGGTTTGGCTCTAGAGGAGCACTTCACTGGGGGAGACGTGAGTCTGTATGGAGCCTGGCTCCTATGTACACGGGGTAGCCCCGCCCGTCATTTGAGTTTGCCCTGCAGAAGGTTCTGGAGAAGAGCAATACATTTCTTTATAGTTTCGGTACATTTTTGCGGGAGCCAATCACCAAGCTGGGTTTTCCCCCTGGCGCGCTATTGGCTGATTTAACACTGGCGACTACCACAAGCAACGGCAAGCAGCCAATTGAGTCAGTCTAACTCCGCCCGTTGATCACGCCGCTTGTGCTGGAGAAAATGACAGCAGCTTCCCCAGACCAGCGTGGGATCCAGGACTGAGCTCGGTCTGTCCAGAGCCAGGATAGGTCATATTATGTAGAAATAGTAACATCCATTTGTAATTTGGTGCCTTCTTGATGAGAAAAGACAGAGAACTCCCACAATGGCACTCAGAGTTCACTTCCTGAGGGACGTAACATAACAGCCAATCAGAGTCACTTTCTGAGGGCCGTAACATAACAGCCAATCAGAGTCACTTTCTGAGGGCCGTAACATAACAGCCAATCAGAGTCACTCCCTGCAGTCCAGAGTGAATCGCAGGAGGTGGAGAAAGGGATTGTTGCCGTTTGCAATCTCTCTGAGCTCTATATCTAAATAATATAATATAATATAATATATAGGTATCTATTTAATGTTATATAATATATAATCACGGCCAAAAGCTGTGTGCGCCTCCGGATGACATTATGAATCATAAAGACTCTGTGGGGTTCTCGGACGTCTCTGGTCCTTCCACAACAAATCAGCCTGACGCCTGAACAGCGCGGGTCGGTCGTGGGTTTTTGCGATTGCGAACGAGACTTCTCCGGTGCTGGATATGTTCTTTAGGAGCTGAGGAGTCAAATCACTGGTCACTAAGTCCCTCCCACTGGCCCTGATCTGTAACAGGTCTGCAGCGTCAGTGGGTCCCGCCCCCTATAGGCAGGTCCCACCCCCTATAGGAGGGTCCCCCCGCCTGCATCATTTAAAGCAGGAAGTGTTAGCGGTAGATACGGATCTCTCCCTTCTCAGGAGGAAATGATGCACGACCATTCATAAATATGACCAGTTTCTAACAATACAAAGCTTAACGCAAATGGGTGAAGTGTCCCTTTAATGTTGAATGTGTTGAAGGTATGTTGAGGGTAGAGGGTAGGTCAAGTGAGAGATGTGACATCGTTATGTAATCATGGTTATGTCATTGGGTTTTCTTCTCTCTCTAAGATATATATGTAATATGAAATAATAAAATAATGTAAGATAATAATAGTTGGAAAGGAAACCAAAAGCTTTTGGTCTGTGATAAAGAAACTTACAAACCCTCTGTTTGCTTTAGGAGTCAAGGCAGAGTCTCCGATTCAAAATGTTACAGAAAGTCTGCAGTTGCCCGTTCCAAATATGGACAAAAGTCAAACTGGACATTCAGATCAAGTACGTCACTCACTTTTCTTTTACCTTTTCTTGCATATTTTTTAAAACCTACTGACATTATGAATCTCTCTGTTGAAACGATACACAGGAGCTCGATGAGGAGGTTCTCATCAAGTCTTCCAAGAATAATACGATGAAGGCTTCGACCAAGCTCTTCCTGTTCAACCGCTTAAAGAGCAAAAAGCTGAAGAACAGTCAGTCTCCTCCCAAATGCCCCAAGGAGGGCAGCAGTGATGGTTCCGTCTTTGAGTCAGAGATGACACCGTTTGCTCAGGTACTTGTGCAGGGAAAGGCTGCAGTCTTTAAAGATATCATCTAAGGCAGAATTATTTTGTCAGGCAATGTGCACATATTTTCTCATAGATCACTTTTATAGCTATGGATTACTTGGATAACCCATTTATTTTAAAATTTGATGTTAACATTTATAATTTAGAGTGTATTCAGTTGGTAAAGTTGTTAATGGGTGATGAGGTGCACAGGTTAGACAGGCTGTATAAGAAACTGTGTTTAGGTTGAATGCTCAATTCCCACAGATTTGATCACATATATTCATAGTGTGTGTGACATTGTGTTTGTAGTCTGAATCCCAGGACACCCTACGAGAAGATGGCTTTTTCGACCTGCTGTCCCGTTTCCAGAGCAGCAGAATGGACGACCAAAGGTGCTCCCTATCGGAAGGACAGAGCAGTGTCCCTGTGTCCTCCCCCATGTCTAGCCTACCTGTAGCCCAGGATAAATGTAAGTTAGCCCCTGTACTCTGATCCTGTCTTATTCTTGCCTTTTCATTATCACCATCTTATTTCTTAACTGGATATAGATATTTCTTATTTTTATTACTCTTTTCTGTGATGTCAATAGTTGAGGGATGTACCATGTAGCTTCATTGATTGAATTATTGCTGAGGGGAAGGTTCAATCCAAAACAATATTACTAAAGCAAATGCTGATACTGTGCGCCAGTATCATCCATTTTCCTCACGCTCCCTGTGTTTTTGGTATTAATTATGACAACATAAGTTTCTATATCTGTCTCCACCAAAGTTGCACTTCAGCAGTTTAATCATATTTTGGTCTAAGGTGGGCAAGAGAAGACAAGAGTAAACTATGCAGATCGAAAGTGTAGATTGTGGGATGAGGAGATGAAATAATACCAGACCTGTGGCTTGTGGCTCAATGTTTGTGTCTGCAAGAAACCATGCGCTTTCGAAAGCAAATGGTCATTACTATGGGACTGTGGTTTCAATGGCAGTCGTTAAGAAATGCCCACTGGCACTTTGACCAGGCCCACGGTCATCCCATCGGTCCCTAATGGCTGTCCCTATTTTGGCCGGCAAAGCACCGTCCCAGGATCCAGGGCATTTCCTAGCGCTGGTTGCCTGCTCCCAGGGCCGTCGCCTGGACGAACAGCGAGTCAGCGGGAGCCATTTTCCTGGCCTACGACTCAGCGACTCATCCCCTCCGCCCACACTCTCCACCTCTAAGCCAGAGCAAGCTTACGCTCAAGGTGACCTTAACATCAATGCCACCACCAGCACACGTCAGCCAGCAGCTGGGACACTTCTAAGGCCTCGTCCACACGGCGAAAACTATCCGTTTTCCTTTGATGCATTCCAGGAATATCTCCGTAAAGACAGACTCGTTGCGAAAACGTGTAGAAACGCTGTAGTACATATTCAAGGCCACTGTGTGGCGCTGGTTCTCTCCACAAAAAAGTAAAGCCCATCAAACCTGCGCGCACGTCATCGTTTCCGTTTGTGGCGTCCACACGAATCCTAACACGAAACTGCATGGGTCCATTATTATCTGAATCCACCCTGGGACCTGGTTTCAGAAACGTGCGTTTCGGGCACTGGATTTGTGGATCCGTCTCTACGGTCAGCCCAAACGCAAGGGTTTCACCAAAAAATGTGCTCTGTGTGGACGGGGCCTAAATGCTTATCATCTTCTCAAAGACATCCTTTTTTATTTCTATACCACAGCCCCCATCTCCAGCAGCGATCCTTCCCCGCCATCCTCCCCCGGCAGTCACCTGGACCTGTCTGCTGAGACCCCCGAGGGGGACGACTTCTTCGCCATGCTTGTTAAGTGCCAGGTAACACAGCGGGGTCATGGCCACTTCATTTATGATGCTTAACCTTAACCCTATAGGGTTAGGGTTAGGACACAGAACTAAACGCTTTAAGTGTTGTTTACTCCTCATATCCTGTTGCTGGATGAGTCATATTAGCATACTTTCCTTGCCCGTGTGATCATTAATTTCATCATTTGACATCTTTCAACAACAAAAAAATTGGACATAGAAGGAAAACCAAAATGATATAATATGAAGACAACATTAATCATCACTACTGTGTGTATGCAGGGTTCCAGGCTGGACGACCAGAGATGTGCGGCCCCTCCCCCTGCGGCCCGGGGCCTCACGGTCCCAGATGAGGACTTCCTCAGCCTCATCCTGCGCTCCCAGACCAATCGGATGGAGGAGCAGCGAGTAGCCCCGCCCCCTGGCTGCTCTCAGTCCAAACCCGACTGAGGCCCTCCTGGTCGTTTCTCACTCACGCCGTCTCAGGATATGATTTGAATGGCGCCTCGAGACCCCAGGAGTCTCCTCACTGCAGCCTCCTCATGAGCAGATCCTAGGAACTCTGAATGAATACGAGGACTCTTCGGCCGCTGGATCCCATCACTGGAAATGCTTATGCTGCATTCATTGGACAAATGTGCTTAATTTCACACAATTCCATCCATTCTCATATCTTTGATCTTTATGAAATATATCTATTTTTGGCTCCCCTTATTGGCAGGTTTTCATAGCCTCATAAGGCCTCTGAAAGAGTAGGTGTCACCGGAGACCCTGCAATGGCAGTCAGACCCGTCAACAGGACTTATTAGGCAAGAGGGCATCAGAAATTAACTAGACTATTTTTCACTTACTGATGACACAAGAGGGATAACAATCTATTGTACAATTATACCTTATGTATTTGCAGCCACTTGTGGCGGTCATCCCGCAAGAATACAGGCCAGTGCACCGCTTTCAAAACATGGAGAATTCACTACCAAGCTGTCTTGCCACAAGAGTGGTGATACGCTGCGGATGACAACAACAGGGAGAGTTCAATGTCGGCCACCCTCATCGATGTAATGCAAAGCAAGCAACTATTCTACCATATAAAACATTTACATCAAATCCCCTTCTTGGCAGCAATGTCAATAATGAAACGATTATTACTGAAATTTCCCACACATTTCAGCGCTCAGACACAACAAATCGGGTGAGAATGAAGGATGGGGCAGATTGTGCGGTAGTAAATATGGATACAAAACTAAGGGGGTGCAATTTTAAATGCACCCTTTTTGAGAAATGACTTCAAAAAGAACCTAATTCCACTCAATAGGATCAAGATGCCATACTTGGATTGAATATGTTTATGTGGTGTTGACTACATGCCATAAAGACCTTTGAACTAAGAGAGTGATGTGGGCAGTCCCACAGTGGTGCACATTTACCTCAAGACATTTGTTTGCTTCAAAGAATGGAGATGAATGGATAAAGGGAGATGGATGATTAACTTGCCGTTGTCCCCAACCGCTTGTTGTCTATATTTATATTAAGGGTTGACAACTTATTTTTCTGAACTTTAAAGCTTTGTTTTTCTACATTTGTATTGCCATTGGCTTTTGTCCTTCCCATGTACACATTTAAGAAGACCAAAAAATTAGACCAGAGAGACGTTTTATATTTTTTTTATAAAAACCCATTTGATCATCAAGAAGCAGAAGAGATATTTCCTAATCTTTTAATTATGATTTGCAAAGTGCACTACTTACAGATACATCATTATTTTCTAGTTTCATGGTTTAAAAGTATTTTGCAGTATTATATCAATTGTTCAAATTTTTTTATATTTAAAGCATAATTGCCATAAAAATCCTAATCTTAACTGTTTCAATTCTTCAGGTTGAGCACATCATTTTTTTGTCACACTTGCAAAGCAATATTCTTGTAATCATGTTATTGAACTTGAATCCGCTTTTGTTGGATCTTTGTATATTCGTAAATCGATTTATATCAATAGCTTGCTCATAGATCTGAAACATAGATAATTACAAGATCAATTAAAGCTGCAAGCTGCATTTTACGGGGGCCAGGCCTAACGCAGACCATAGACCTTAAGACCATTAACTGACGCAGACCATGAAGACACGGACGCAGACCATTAAGACCCTGACTAAGATATTTGTAGTTGGATTACGGTTGATAATGCTGAAACAGCCTCGGCTTGGATCTGGTGATGTGAACTCAAACTTTCATGAGTGTCAGCAAAAGGCTGAGGAGTTATGTGTCTTTAAAGTTTTCAATTGATTGCTGTGGTGCCCCCTATCATCATATTTGGATGAACTTTAGCGTAGCTAACCTCAACCTATACTTATTCAAAACACGTTTGGTGAGGATTGCCCTAAATTAACCACTCTTTTTGGCATCTTACGTTGATTGGGATCATTTGGACGTCCAGCCACCATTTTGTTACATGTTATGGGTTCCTAGGAACATTAGTTCATCGTGAGGAGAGGCAAATGTCTAAAAAATGTCATGACCGTAGCTGAAAGGGGTCAGAAAATATCACTGTCCAAAGTTTGCATTTTCAATTAATTGCTGTAGCGCCCCTTATGCCCTGACTTAAATACATTTAGGAGCAGTTCATTTTGAACAATGTGTTTTTTAACAAAACCAAATTTGATGATTGGGTTAAGTTAACGCTGCCTTTTGGCTCCTTTCATTTTTTGGAGCATTTTGGGCTCTGGCTTATGTTGTTTGGTCAATCGACTTCATCTTACTTCAGCAGTCAGAACTTTCTTCCCCAACAGTCACCATGTTGGTCCTGCTCAAATCAAACATTTTTCTTCCCTGTACAATCATACAATACAATGGCCGATTTAAGACATTGGTCAATAGATCTTATGTGGTTAAGGACTTTTGTCTCAGTCAAAAAACCTAGGATCTATAGGAAAGGTGTTTTTAACAAAATAAATTGAAATGGCGGAAAATCTATCCAGGCGGAAGTCATGGGTTCTTAGGTTTGTTCACCATGAAGATATGCATATTTGGGCAAAGTTTCATAACTATGTCAAAGGGGTCAGGGGATATGCTTGTTCAAAGTTTTGAGTTTTTGGACGATTGCTATAGCACCACCTGTGGCCCAATCAGTGTACTTTTATTTCTCTTAATATTTATTCAGCCTCTACAGCTGAAGAAAGTTGTATTAGTGCGATTGGTTTAGGCTGTGTAATGTGGCGGTGTAATAAAAACACTAACGATTACAATAGGTTGCCTTCGCACTTTGTGCTTGGCCCCCTAATAAGTTTTTTCTTGTGATGATTGTTGTTAGACTATTCCAGAACACAGGATCCCAGCAGCGCAGAAATCTCAGCCCAGAAGTCTCTCTTCGTACTCTCTACATCTGCAACAAAGACAAAGTACTTAATAAGTCATGATTCAACATCAGCAACCCTCATATTAAATGCTCAATACTATTTTGTTTACAAATCTGAGAATTTATCAATTCCAACAAAGTGCCGATGCAAAACACTAAATTGCCTAAGAATATAGGCAAATCATTTTAAGCATTGAACCGTTAACCGTACATCCTTCTATTTGTTATATCCCAACATTTACACTTGACTTGAGAACTTTGTATCTGATTTCAGCATGAGCCAACCGACCGAAGGTGATCCGTGGTTGACCTGCCGTCTCCACCAGGTAGGCAGCAGAGGAAGCAGTTGGTCTGCTCCTTCATTCGGTAAACACCAGAGTTTGGGAGGTCTTCACACGCCAACATGAACTTCTGTAGTTCTGATGTGGGGGTGGCATTCTGCTGTTGCTAATAAATACAATCAGTGCCATGATGAATGTCATATCTGGGGATTTGATTATTTGTGATAGAATATACTCAAGGTGGGATTTAGCCCAGCATGCAAACTGGAATGCATAAAATGGAAACATGTTGGAGAAAACCCAACTAAGGAAGCTCATTGTGACTCAACCGGGTCCACAATGATTGTTTTCTCCTCACTTTGATGGTGTCATAGGTGTTGGTGATCAGGGTGATGAAGAGGCTGAGGATCATGTAGATAAATAGGCAGACGAAGGTGTAGAGGTAGACCCTGCTGAAGGCCCACACCAGCTGGCTCTTCTGCTGCATGTTCTTGAAGGTGGGGTACATGTCGTCGCCGTTGATCAGCGAGAACAGACACTCCGACACCGTGTTCAGGGTCCGGAACTAATTGATCGATCAAGGAACAAATGATGAAGCAGATTGTCACCTGAGTCTACTACCTGTGCCCTGGTACTCATGTTTGTGACAATATCTTCAAGGTCTCCTTCCTGGTTGTTCAGACACATTCAGGACAGCTTTGTTGATGCCGTTAAAAGGCTTTTTCAAATGATATGTAATTCAATTATATGTTAAAATGCTGTCAGGGATGCTCAATCAAATATTCCTCAAGACATTAGCTTTACACATTTCTCAAACAAGTTGGAAAACTGCGTGCCTTCTCGTGATAGGGGCCGAGGACAATCCATCCGCAGAAGCAGTAGCTCAGGTATATTATCCCCGCGCAGCAGATGAAGCGAATAACGTTGGGGAAAGCTGCCCTCAGAGTCAGGATGAGGATCTGGAAATATGTTCCAAAACGGTATTGAATTATTAATTTCATCTGTGCCCAGAAGGAACTTGAAAATTACCTGTAGATGAATACCGTTGAACAGAAAAAAAAAATGCTGTTCACCAGATTGGGGAGGAAACTTCAACTTTCCATCAAGCTTTGGTAGATATTGGATCTCCATAACTCACAATTACATGCACATATGAAGGGGCAGACTGAAACACTTTTCAATGCTCATCGAAGACAATGCTGATTGATGGTGGAATTCTTGACCCTTAAGGCATCAAACATGATTATATAGTCGTATGCTTAATATACATTACCTAAACATAGTCACCACATAGGGCATGTAAATATTGATTACAAGATTGCATATAACTTGCATTGTACTTCCTGAAGTAGCCCATGTACCGGATGACTCCGATCCAGACCAACATGGTGCCCAGGCCCAGGAAAATGCTGCACACGTCATAGCTGGTGAGAACCTGGGGGGAGAAGAGCAAGTTACTTGTACAACTATTGTAAGGTCATGGATCAAGTTTGCATAATATGTGAGGACGGCTCAATTTGTTTTATGGATGTCTAGAGATCACTGGCGTTTAAAAGTAGTAGATATGTGATGGAGTGTTGGAATGGATTCATGCTCTTCCAGACACCATCCATTACCTTGGCCTGTATCGCTATTTTGAGAATAGAGCCGATGATGGTCAACGTGTCGCTAATTATGATCAAGATGTACCAGCCGTTGACAAACTCAAAGCGGTCTGACCAGGGTACATTTACACCACTGCGGGCCTTGCAGAAGACAGTGTACTCCTGTTTAACACAAGGACAGAATTACATGTACTATACCTCCACTTTTGGGCGTTCAAAAAAACTAACCATCTGCAAAAAATCTTGGGGCAAGGAATGAGAGTAGAAGACCTTAATGGATGGGACAAAATTATACAACTTACAAACTGTAGCTGGACACCATTTCGTACTGAGCGTATGCAGAGAGCCAGGGATGTGATGCATGTCATGATGATGAGGATGTCAAACAGCATTGGGAAATAAGTATTTTTAGCACCTAGAGGATATGGTTGAGGGAGGGGACTAGATGAATCCAAAAAGCATTGTTTTTTTGCATTCAAATTCACTCGCATCATCCACACAATATTGGCATACCTGCTCCAGTGACTTTCCAGTCCCGGCATTCATTGATCTCCACGTCGTTGTCTAGGTCCACCTTGATCCTGCCGCTGTGGGCCTGGTTGTTGTAGAGGATCTGTGGACCAGGGAGGGGACCAGACAGCAGACCATTGATAAACAAACTCATCCTTCTCCTTCAAAGTGAGTAGCTTAACACTGACACTGACGTGGCCATAGCTTAGCATTCAACTTGAAGTATGTAATGGGTAAATCACAGGTTTCCAGTCACAGATGGACGTTGGACAGAGTAGTACTTAAAATAAATCAAAGATAAAAAATAACGATGACACACAAACAAAATACAGGCTCAACATCAAATCATTTCATATGCTAACTAGAAGGCCAAATGTAATCCTGTGGTAGTAATGTGACCATATGTGTGAAGATTAAAGACATACCAGGATATTGAAGTCATAGCAGTCTGGTAACTCCCTATGTCTCACCGTCTCAAGATTTATAGCCTTAAGGACAAACGTGATCTTTATGGAAACTAGCCTGGCAGACAAAGAAGATAGATGAAGTTAGACAGACAGACAGACAGACAGACAGACAGAGGTACACACACACAGGTACACACACAACAAACCTTTTGAAAGGTATTTCGAAACCAGGAAGTGTTTCCCTCAGTGTCAACGGGTACATGGGATAGACCTTGAAGCAAACTGTTGAAAGGCATTTAAGTAGTGAACTGGCTGTAAATTTACTTTGATTTCATCTGTACAAAAATTATATTAATTTCACATACATGTGTCGATCTGAACATCAATTTCAAAGGTATCGCTTCCTGGATAAATGGTACCATTCCTGTAATACTCTTGGCACAGACTCAAGGGGGAGTAAAAGGCTCCGTCTTTGTCGTACGCATGGTTCCCTACTGAGATGTTGCGTAGACGTCCGTACTAAAAATGAGAAAGCACAAAAATATAGATACAGCAATGCATTATTCCAATGAGATACGTATGTGTTATGCACATGATGTAATAATCTGTTAAAAATATTATGGGAATGCAGTCCACAAGGTTAGTAAGTGAGTGAGTAAAATGTCAGGACAAAGTCCAATGAATTGGAAATCTTTATAAGCCTTCAGGGAAGTGAAGACACAAAAAACACAATTATGTCAATGAGTTACAACACAACACGACCAAACAAACACGCCTGTGTGTTCCTGAAGCACCTGGCCCCCTCCCAGCCACAGAGCAGTGGGCAGGGCTGTAGTCACCTGCTGGAGGACGTACTCTATGTGGTCGTACACGTCCTCCTGGCTGAACAGAGCGTAGCTCCCCATCCCACCGTCCATGTAGCCCTTTAGGAAAAGGTGCTTGAAGGTCATCAGGTTCTCCTCCTTGAAGGTCACCACCATCTGGTTGCTTAGTCCGAAAGACACCAGCTGGGAGATCACACACACACACACACACACACACACACACTTATCTATCTACCAATCTATCAGCTAGAGCTCTATACATCTTTATCTATAGATCTTTATCTTTGTGTGTGTGTGTGTGTGTGTGTGTGTGTGTGTGTGTGTCTATATAGGTATAATAAACACATCCTCTCAGCCATTGTTCAGAGGGTAGGTAGCTTTCTATATGAATAATTGTTGATCATCCTCATTATCATAGGTACCTGAGCGGTAATGATGGCTATCTTGATAATCTGCAGCATGAGTTTCCATGGTTTCC
Organism: Trisopterus minutus; assembly: GCA_027122715.1. Lineage (NCBI taxonomy): Eukaryota > Metazoa > Chordata > Actinopteri > Gadiformes > Gadidae > Trisopterus > Trisopterus minutus. The sequence continues at coordinate 534,559 of JAOPUD010000019.1, forward strand.
GGCCCCTGGCGTGATACTTCTCACACGGGTTCATGAAGAAGTACTTGATGTTGCGTCTGAGCTTCTCCTCCTCCTGAAGGTTGCGGAGGTGCTGGGGAGAAGGAGGAAGGCCGGGGGCCTCCTGCAGGGTGACGGACCGGCTGGGCTCCTCCATGTCTGGGCAGAAATATGTTCAGTGCAGAAACTCTGATAGCAGTTCCCATGCATCGGTTTTCTTAGTACATAACCTGAAAGTAAATCAATAAACTTGAGTCTGAAATAAGGCATAGAGAAATATGGCAATAGTGTCACGTCAAATATTGTTCAAATGAGGCCTATATAAATTTGTACTTGGTGGTTTTAAAATAGGTAAGAAGCCCCTTAGTGGAAATCCAATAAAGACACTTATTCATATTTGATTTAACGGATTCAGCCAGCATTAGATTCTATTTACTTACTTTTCTGAGAAATAAAAGCCTATATCATGATGTTTTTTCTAGTTGATATATGAAGGTAAACCAGGTTAGGTTAGGTTAGGTTAGGTTAGGTTAGGTTAGGTTAGGTTAGGTTAGGTTAGGTTAGGTTAGGTAAAGGGTCCACCTTTCACGTGCATCAAACCACGTGAGGCGTACCTGGGTCAGGTGCGCTGACCCGGGGCACCTGACCCGGGGCACCTGACCCGGGGCACCTGACCCGGGCACCTGACCCGGGGCCCCTGACCCGGGCACCTGAATAATACATACATTACATCTCCATTTCCAGAACCTTAATGTTTCCTACCATTCTCTTAATCCCATTCACATCTAAATTACCGACCACGACAGAAACAAATATATTATATCGATTTAAACGGTAAATTACATGGAAGTAGGCCAAGTTACTAACAAATCCAGACAACTCACCATAACATAACGTGGTGTTATGTCGCCGGGTGATGCATGAAGAGGTTGAGGTTATCTGTCATCCAAGCCTTCCTCTCTTAAGCGTCTGCCGTTCTGCAGAACGTCGCGTTGTGATGTGTTGTGTTGTGTTGTGTTGTGTTGTGTTGTGTTGTACTCCTGACCCGCGGCTGTGTGAAGGCTCCGTCTGCGTTCATGTAGCCGTTGGCCCTGAGCGCGTGATTCGCTGAACAGACCGTCGTGGGCGGTCCGACACGTATTTGCGAAACGAGATTGGCTGTTCAAAATGTCAGTCAACGGGCTTCACTCTTGTTGCTAATAGCAACGTAACTTGTTTGACTGTTTGCAATGTTTCATCTTCCTCGGATGTGTCGGATCTCGAGTTTGGAGAAGAAGAAAAAAGGCTGTGAAGTAGTTCTCCTCGGTTTGAGTGAGTGTTGAGTTGTTGTAGATCTTCTTCTTCGTTCACTTTCCCTCCAGCGGTTTGTTTCGTCTATTCCGTCTGCTGCCAACTCGCCGCTGACACCGTTTACCTAAACTTGGGTGGATTTAATATTTTCAAGTAAAATGCATGAATTAGTATCGCTGTAACTGCAACATTATAGTATTCTGCTATGAGTTTAAAAGAAAAGTGGCGAACTTCTATAATTGACCAGCAGATGTCGCAGCATGAGCTGGTGATATCAGTGAACATGTGTCTGCACTAACATCCTCAATGCACTAACATCCTGACCGGTGCTGCTGTGTTCCCTGCAGCATCCCCTTAGGTCTGAGATGGTCGTCAGGAAGAGGACCAGCGCAGGCCGGGGAGGTGAAGGTAGGATGCACACCCTTAACCCTCACACATCGGAGGGTCGTGGTATATGAACTTGGTGAAGGTGATGCTGGACACATTAATGTTTTATTATCGATATCAAAATGACACATTTATTGCACTTCTTTTAAGGCAAACAACCTGATTCACCAACATGTGTGGAAAGTGTTTCAGAGGCATGTAAGTAAAGGCATTTCCTTCCTTCATTATTTTAATCAGAAAGATAGCCTTATGATGAATTCCCCCAAAAGAAGAAGGATTTCTTTACAAGCAATTCGGAACACATGTTATAACTGTAATGATGGGAATATGAACAACCATAACTAACATATTAACTTAAAACTTGTATTCAACAAAGGAACAATTCAATAAATAAACAAATGTAGAATAATCAGGGAACCATGATTCCTAATAATAATTGTAATATTGAATAGTCTACATCACTGCAGACTGAGATGGGATAAGTGGGAGGGTATGACATATGAAAAAAATATTGAAAGACTTCAGATTTCAGTGCCCATGGTACATTCTTTGGCCTATTTTTTGGGTAGAGAAAGAAAAGAGTGATGTGCTGTGACACCGGCTGTGTGATTCCCTGGGTTCCCCAGCGCCGTGCCAGAGTGTTTCTGCTGATTATTACCATGACATCCCATAGCCATCAGTTACACTAACTGCAATTTAAATCAATGTGTATTGATGGTAAAACAAAGACATGAAAAAAAACGACAGCAGACATTTGCTCCCCTACTCTGAACAACACACACAGACACATTTGTCTATTTCTCACTTTGTTTGTATATTCAATTGTAACACAATTTTGTCTTAATAATGCTTACTAAGATTACTAATACTACTCTCAGAGCAGAGATGACTACGTTAGGACTAGCATTGTTTGCCCGAGCAGGCCTGTATATCTTTATGTATCATATTATATAGTCAGTTACTAATTAATTCATGGCATCCTCAGATGAAACATAACAATGAACTTAATGTACAGATAAACCATAGGCTGAACTAATATTAAGGGCATGCCATAGACTTGAGCAACATGAATGAGTGAATGACACGAAATGACTAAAAACATATCCACTCTCTGATGTGAGTGCATACTGTAGGTGTACTGTTGCATTCCCCTCAGGCCATGTAATAAGACTACAGGTTAACTATAGCATTACTCACTTTAAGGGTCTTCATTGTCAGAGCTTATTCATACACACCAGGGGGTTGGTATCTACACACTAGATACCAACCCCCACCCACCTGAGAGCACGTTGTTGGACAAATACATCAGGTCATAGACAACGTACTCCTATGGCGTATTGTTTGACCACAGATGAAGTCATCGGGTTATGCAGATGCTGTTGAATGGCGGTATGGAATGAGTGTGCCAAGAGATTCACAAACACAATAATTATATTTGGATTTCTTTTGTTCTCTAGATTAAAGGTGGGTATGGCATACTGCTGATCACTTGTATAACTTATATTATTATATTACTAATTATTTTACTAATGTTTCCAATAAGTTTGTCTGACTGCACAATTTGTTTTGATAGCTTGTGAGTAGACACTAGAGAGAGACCAGGTAGAGATTGCTTATTTTTCCTGAATACACCAAAATATATAATTTACAAATGTAGTAGTGAATCCTCTGCCAACCATGGGCGTGTGACGTTGTTCCTCTGTGCTCTTCCTACACTTCCTCTCATTTCATTTCTCAGGTGAATATTTCTCATGATCAGCAGGGCTGCTCAGTTGACAAGTTAAAATAATTATACTAATACTAATAATAATTATACATTTTATTTATAACTCACATTACATCAAACTATCACAAACAAATTATCGCAAAGTGCTACATTGTGCAAGAACAAAGGGCAGACCCAACATAAAACAACTAAAACTAAGGCAGGAGAGGCTGCATACACTGAAACTAAAACCTAGGCCCAGAGAGGCTACAGAAAAGAGGTTAAGATTTTCAAGCCTTTTTTAAAAGAATCCATGTGGTGCCCTCAGACGGTCGGGAGAGCGCTCCACAGACTGGGAGCAGTTACAGAAGGAGCGGTCGGCCGTAGTTCAGAGCCTGGTCCTCGGAGGTGGGAGGAGGTGGGCCCGTCCAGAGGAGACAGCGTGAGGAGGAATGGGGTGGTGAGCTCTTAAGGGGGAGGGGGGCAGCGCCGTGGAGGTAGGGGCTGTTGGGACAGCAGGGAGACTTTGAGTTCATCCTGTACTGGATGTTCTTGCTGGGCTCCCCATGAGGAGTGCCTTGCAGTAGTCCAGCCTTTTCTCGGCATCAGGGAGAGTGATTGTGGGGTGGAGTTTTGCAATGTTCCTGAGCTGGAAGAAGGAGGTTTGGCAAAGAATGTTTAATGTGGGCCTCAAAGGTCAGGTGAGGGTCGTTCTGACACCGAGGGCAGTGACTGAGGAGGAGAAAATGAAAGGTGTAAGTTTCCAGTACAATGAACTTACATGGAGAGCAGAAGGGGGGTAGAAAACAAAAACAAACACACTGCCGCCACACCCTGTTGGGAAGTGGTTTCGTTAAACCCTGCATCCGTGCATTCCCAGAATCCCAAACAAGTGGGAAGACACAAACCACTTTCTGACAACACACAACATAATCAGGATCCAAATGGTTGTTATGCAAAGCCTGGTTTACTCTAGAAAACTCCAGACACAGCTCTGGGGATTCTTGATATTTATATGCATATGTGTGTTTGTGTGTTTGCATGCCTGTGTGCAGGTTTTCTGCGTTCATGCATGTGTAGATAAAATCAAGACAAATGATGGATAATTAAAGATCAACTATTATGCAGTGCACCATGCTTTATTTGAACTGGTTGACATAAGTTTTCTCTTAAGTACAGCTGAATTAGCACAAGATGTCCCAAGACTAAAATAGAAGGGACACTGCCTTGCAGCCTTAACTGTAGGATCTTGTTCCATCCTGTGGTGGTTAATGGAGTCCAGCTCCACCCTGCAGGGTTAGAAGATGATGGCAGTGCAGCTGTATGTCGTTTCCAATGCTGGAGATCATTGTCACTTAAATATCCCCAAAAAATTGCAATACCGTTCACATTTCCAAGAGACGCTGCAGCCATTGAGTAGCCAATACTGACGGAGGCCTACAAGAGGAAGACAGAATACCACTTCATAAACAACCATCTATGGCGGCTGTGGCAGCGCATCCAGCACATCACCAACTACAAGCCCAGCAACTGAACTGAACGGCTTCTTTGACCTGCTTCAAGGTCTTCACAAAGTCTTCAACCAATCTCTGTCCAAATCCATAATCCCACCTGAAGTCTGCCACAATCATCCCATACATATTTTTTATTATCCTTTGCCAATAATTGACCAGGCTGTCACAACAACCAGGAACTGCTTACTGCTTATTTTTAGGTCAGACATTGGGAAGAAGATAAGTCTAGTTCTGAACCCAGCTGCTGCTTATTTTGGCTTGCTTCTTTACTTGGTGAACCACAATCAAAGAGGAGAAATAGTGAGGCGTAAGATTCTGCTGATTCTCATCAAATCAAACAATACCCAGGACAGCTTGCAATACTAGCCAGAAACATCTGTATCCCATACTCCAGTCCGTATTAACCCTACATCTCTTCTCCACCAGTGCACCCTGACTACATCTTCCCCCTGGTGCTGACCTCGGCCACCCAGGAGCTCTTCGGGTGCCGTGCTGACGAGGACCTCACAGAGGCCAGCCCTCACAAGCTGCTGAATAAAGAAGACGTGGTGCAGGACATGAAGACTAGGGCGGCGGTGTCCGATTTCAGTCCCGTCAAGCAGTTTGTTTTGGTGAGGAACTGCTTCTTGGTCCCCAGATACAGATTACAAAAGCAAACAACCATGTGTGCGTGTGCAAGAGCATGTGTGTGCCTGTGTGTGTGTGTGTGTGTGTGTGTGTGTGTGTGTGTGTGTGTGTGCACAGAGAGGCTGTCCTGTGTGTGTGTGCACAGAGAGGCTGTTTCCCAGCATATGATTACTGCTGAATGCAGGTGGTGCGTGGGTTGCTTGTTTACTTGTTATCCCTTCACATTGTGATGTATTTACCTTTCCAGGCCTCAATCCTTTTACCATTTGCACACAAACTATGACAAAAAGTGTCAGGGTTCTATTGAGTCCATTGACCAACACAAACAAAAAAGAATGTTATTTGAAACTGAAACTGTCATTGACCAAAATAAATAAATGTCTGAATGATTGTTATTTGGAACGAAAATCCTTGTTTTAAAGTAAGTCCAAAACCCTTGGACCGCATCCGCAGGACTACCCAGAGGAGGAGATGCTGCTGGTGTTTGACAGGGAGTTCACCTACGGCCAGAGCTTCTACCTGGCTCTCACACCCGAGGCCAAAGAAAGAATCCTCCATGTAAGCCAAAAGCCACGGATACACACTCCACAACAACAACTCAACCTCAAAACCATGTTCCTGCTCTGACGCTCCCTGACTCTGCAGCCACCACAGACCACGGGGGCGGAGCCGGGGGACGTTCAGGGGAGGGAGGAGCTGGCGGTGAAAAGCCCGGAGCCTCAGGCCTGGATCTCTCTGGGATCTGAGCTGGAGATAGAAGAAGCCTCCACCAGGTTCTCTAGAGACAAGGTCAGAAAATAAATCAACATTGATTCATTAGTTTGGTGGCCCTCAAAAAAGTGAAATCCGTCAATAAGCCAGTCAATACTTACTTCCCCCTCACTAACTAATAATGCTACATACTTGTTGTCTCACACACACACACACACACACACACACACACACACACACACACACACACACACACACACACACACACACA
>JAOPUD010000019.1:606803-619420 GCA_027122715.1 Trisopterus minutus
GTGTGTGTGTGTGTGTGTGTGTGTGTGTGTGTGTGTGTGTGTGTGTGTGTGTGTGTGTGTGTGTGTGTGTGTTTATGAATACAGAATACTAAATAAACATTGTCAACACCCAAGGTCAGTGTCATCATATAATTAAAGAGAAGTATTACTTAAATTATCATTCAGCAAAAATTGAGATATATTCTGTGGTGCATCTTTAGGTTCACTGCAAATAGATTTATATATTATATTAATGTATAACTGATTGTATCACAGGTTTGAGTTGTTTCTTTTTGGCCCTTGCACATAAATGACTTATGTCCTCTTGTGACTACCGTTCTGGAAAAGTGCCAAATGGCATGACCTTTGGTGTGTTTTGATGATCACAAGGATTAACATTTGCATTATCTATCCTAGGTAATGTGTTTGATCCCAGGCTCAGAGGTGCTATGGTAATATGAGGTGATGATACATGATGTTGAGTTTTATTAATATATCATAGCACTGTGTTCTTATAAAAACTTTGCTCTATTCTACTCTGGATCAGCTCAAACAAAAGGTTTTATGTGGTGTGTGTATTATCTGGAAAAGAAGCCATTATTATTAGTCGTATCATTATAATTAGGCTAATATTCTAAGTCTAATGCAGTATTGAGGTAAGTTTATAAAGTTGAATTAAGACATACATGAAAAGACGTGGTTCCCTCGAGACAAAATTAACCTGGTACTTAAATAAACATTTCATCTAATTGTATAGTTTGTCTTATCATATGTTCAACCGGAGATGCCAATGTGATATTCTAATTGGACTTCCCATTCTCTCCGGGTTATTTTCTTTCCAACGCAGCCCTCTCTCATTGATATCTCAAACCTGCTTGGAAGTAGGACAACATTCACATTTGAGATGACATGAGTACCTCAAAAAACATCAACAAACAAGTAGCTAGTCATTCACCCAGGTAAGAGATTGTATTAATCCATTTTGCAACAACACAATGTGAATGTTGGTGTGAATTCAGGAGTTAAAATCCGTCAACCACACAGCATACACTACTCCATATGAGCGGTCGATGGTATCTGGTGAATGAGCCTCTGAAACAGGGCTCTGATCTGTAGGCCCAGCTTTAGTTAAAATGGGTTTCGCGTTTCATGAGGTAACAGCAATTAAACATATTTACACAAAACAATCTATGATGCAATACATCTTGGTTCTTAAATCATATTTAAAGGGCCTCACCAAATGCCACGGTGATAGCATCTCAAAGAGTTTCAGATTCCATTAGACAATAGAAAGAACTGTCAGGCTTCAGCCACCAATGTAAATGTCATTGTAGATTACTCAGATGCAATCACCCTCCCAAGACACTGGCGGTTCCACTGCGGAAAGCTATTCTGTTTGTCAAATGACATCTGCATGTTGTTCTTAATGCACGTCACCGGGGCTCCCTGCCCTGCATGAAGGTCTTAATCGCCACCTCAGCCCTCGGGAGCCGCTTCATACGGAGACGGGTGACGTCACATCCACAACGCTTTCTGGATCAGATTGGATAGATAGATAGATAGATAGATAGATACTTTATTTATCCCGAGGGAAATTCAGGAAAAAATTATTATTATTTTTTTTTTTTGATGATGAGGATTGATGATTCAAATAAAAAAAGATTCTGACCAAATCTGCTTTATCGTTCCTATTTCTGTGTCAACACATCATCCTCTAAGAGCTGCACTAAAAAACCTTTGACATTCATGAAATATATAAATATATAGACAGAGGGTATTTGCGGGAAAATAGAGGATGATTCATGACGAAAGGCTAGATCAACACGTGGTAAGAAGAGCATGTGTGTGTGTGTGTGTGTGTGTGTGTGTGTGTGTGTGTGTGTGTGTGTGTGTGTGTGTGTGTGTACGTGTTTGTTTCTGTTTGTCTTTGTGTCTATGTGTGTGTCTTTGCAACCAAATATGTGTATGTATGTATATCTTGAAGCAGTGAACAGGATGAGGTAAAGGAGCAGATTCAAGACAAAGTGGCTGTCTCTCATCTGTTTTCAACATGTATTCCCAAGTGCTGTCATATTACAAATATTCTGACTAAACGAGTTTAATAAACTTTCATTCTGCTACTTCCAATATATTCATTGTATTTTGTCTCAATGAATCATTATCTGCCTCCACATGAGATTGGTTTGATTGTACTCTGATAATCTTATGTTTTAAGTTATTTGATGATTACAATTATAACAATACTAAAAATAAAATCAAGAATATGAAGATGGGCGGATGGATTCATGGATTCATGGATTCATGGATTCATGGATTCATGGATTCATGAACGAACGAATGGATGGATGAATAGAAAGATATCTCAATGTTAGTGCTCTATTCCACTGTCTTAAAAGTATATAAACATTTAATTCTATATACTACATAAGATATGTTAAGGTTAAAGTATACTGAAGTTGTTATTACTGTGACCAAGATAAACATAAAAAAGCCCAATATGATGAATATGATTTGTGGATCATTTATAAATGTATGTATGATGCAGTGAACACGAAGACGTCAAACGTCATGCAGTCACGCCTTTCTGATGATGAAACGATGAGAGTAACCATTGCTGACAGCTCTTAAAGAAGGTTGAAAGTCACTTGTTAAGCTGGAACTTTCCCTTCCTCGAGATAAATGATTCATTCATTGTCTTCAGGCTTATTCGCAGGGTTATTCACATTTGACATTTATTCTCAATCAAACCATCACAAGGATTCTGAGGTAGAATCTTGGATGTCAAAGAATCTACGAGACTAAATTAAGATTATTCTCTTGGAATTCTGAAAATATGTATTCATGGGAAAAGAAAATCTTATTTATTTCTGAATTAGCGAAAAAACTCGACATCTTGCGAGAAACATTTTTTGCCTCAATGTCTTCTGAACATTAATGAGGGGATGGCCGGAGATTATCCAATCCCGTTGGTTTAATCCCGATCCAATCAAAAAGGCCAAACCATCACATGACCGCATCTGTCGAAGGGAAGGTAACAATTCATTAATTGTAATGTTATATTAAACTAACATTAGTCAAACGCATTTCTCTGATTCACATGTGTGTGTTCATTATGTTGACTACATAATGGAAATAGAGTAGACCTGATTATTTACAATGTAGGCCTATTAACACCTACCAACCTAATGGTCAAACAAAAGAGCAAACGATGAATCAACATTTCTCTTTTATAGAAATATCCAAGAGAACTAAGGAAATTGAGAAATTTGTTCAGGATTGTGTGGCAAGAGTCATAGCGTGAAGGCGAAGTTCACATACATTTTCATCTCAGCAAGCGAAGCGACAGGGCGGCTGTAGGATATGAATGGAGGCACCGTAACCTGGTCACACGACCACGAAGACCAACGGGAAGGCTGTCAGTGCTACGAGACCGGAAATTACGTCACAAGTGAAACTCGGAAGGCTGGTGTCCGAGGCATCTGAATCACATACAATGCGCATCCGGTTTGGGTTCGGGTTGGTTCGGGTTGGTTCGGGTCCGGTCGGCCTCCTCTCGTCGTGTCACGTGACATTGGGCTCGTACAGGAAGTAGTCTGGAGGTGGGTCTGCTGAGGGCTGAGGCAGCTGAGGGAAGGTATAAGGGTTTTATTATCTTAATCATGTCGTACATTTGACAAAACATATTATCGTTCGCATTGTGCAAAAAAATCTAAAGATCGGAGTCGCTTCTCTTATTACGTAAACGCTGCGTGTTGCTAGAAGCTGTTTTAGCACAAAGCTGCCCCCATGCAGAGGGGTTCGGTTAGTTCAGCATCAACATGATAGATGTGTGGTCAAACAGAGTCTAAAAGTGATATCATGTTTGCACCGTTTATAATATGAATGCATTGAACATAGAAACACACCGACAGTGTTGTCGTCTCTGTTCTGCCGCAGACGGCAGCGCTGACCACCTCGCGTTAGACTGAGAGGTTCAATCTAATGTTTAATAAGACGTGTTTAAGGAGAGAACAGACCGCCGCTTGATGACTTATCGTGTATGTTGCGATGATATTGTTTGAGGTGGTTTCACCCTCTTGTAGTAGTTCGCAATTTATGTTGACATCGTTGAGCAGTCGTTCGTGTGTATCTCTGTTGTTTACGCCCATGTTCAGTAAACGCTTCCTTCCCAAACAGCTTCACCATGACAGCCATCAAACACGCACTCCAGAGGGACATCTTCACCCCCAACGACGAGCGCCTCCTCAGTATCGTAAACGTCTGCAAGGCGGGAAAGAAAAAGAAGAATTGCTTCTTGTGTGCAACTGGTACAGTATAAGCACAATATAAATATTATATGATATGAAGAAATGTCTGAGGAACCAACAATTGCTTTTGAGCTCCTCTGCAAACAACAAAGTTCCTCACTAGTAAAGAACACCTGCTAGTGTTTTGTGCGAACGCTGAATTTATGTTGATTTGTCTGTAGCTTTTAAATTGCGTTTCTTCTTCAACATAAGTAACGACGGAGAGGCCTGTCCAGGTCAAAGTCGTGAAGGTAAAGAAGTCTGACAAGGGGGACTTTTACAAGCGGCAGATAACATGGGAGCTGCGGGACCTTGGAGAGGTGGATGCCAAAGATCCAAGCAAGGTGAGAAAATGTCAACTGCGCTAAGCAATTCTCCTCATACAGAACAACAAACTGTTCTAATAACCTTGTTCCTTTGAAAACCTATAAATGCTCGTCAAAGGTTTAAACATGTGTGCTTAGTTCGTTCGTCCCCCACTCTAAGGTTATGCTGGCACGCACTTTGTGACCTTTCCAGGAAAATCCAGAGTTTGACCTTCATTTTGAGAAGGTGTACCGCTGGGTGGCCAGCAGTGTGGCCGAGAAGAACTCCTTCATCTCTTGTATTTGGAAGCTGAACCAACGCTACCTGAGGAAGAAGGTGGAGTTTGTTAATGTCAGTCCTCAACTACTGGAAGGTATGGAAACACGTAATGACCCTGGGATTGTCTGAAGTATTTCACTATATTCAACTGATGGCAAACATTGTCCCCTCGGTTCCTGGTCTTTGTGTCTGTGTGTGTCCACGTGTTGTCCCTGTGCAAGTGCTTCTGGTAATTGCACTCTTAATCACTACTATTAATGGAAACGTTTCCTGGCTGTACATGTACTATTGCATGTTCAAATAACTTTCTTTCCCTCTGTAAATTAATATCTTGTTGTGTAGTTCACTTGAATCTAGATTACAATCTAGTGTGTTGACTGTTTTCTCCTTGAATGCAATATGTAGGCTGTAGTACAAAATCCTTCTGCTTCTTTTTTGTTTCACTCTTAACTCTTCTTTATTCTGACTCTTCTCTTAAAATCTTTCTCTGGCCAGAACTTCCTAGAGCGGAAGGTTGGTAGGACTTACCCCCCTCATTCCTCTCTGTTGTACTCCCATCATGTCAGACTACCATCCCCATTTAAAAAACCAGAACATCCCTGAAAGCTACACACTGCTGATCTCATAAAGCTGGCTTCTGTACACTGATTTACCAGGAAAAGGCTTGGCATACACTTCATGAAACATAGTTTAATTGTATTGATACATTGGTCTGAAATTGTAGGGGCTTGTAGATGGACAATTGTAGAATAATTCCTTGATTTTGATTATCTTATTTCGTATACTGTAGTCTTCTTTTGCCTGAGTCAATTAATATAGAATTATTTTAGACGACACACACATGCATTAATTGTTTGTCTAAGAGCTGCGACAGCTGCATTTAGAAATTATTCTGTCAGGGAATTAGATTGTTATGCCTCATTAATTATCTTGACCAATGACACCTAAATTAAAAAGTTGAACTAATCTACCTGTGTTATATTTCTACAAGTCATTTAAATCACTGACCATGGTTAATCATTTTGGCTAATTCCCACCACAGAAAGTCCATTGTCCGCTGTTGTCTCCTTCCTCTTGGGCGTGTACATTTGAGTCCACTGAGGTCTGTGCTGGTTCCTGACTCACAGCTCCTGTGTTTCTGTTGGCTCAGAGTCTGCGCCTAGAGGGGAGGCCCAGAGTGTTGCCGGAGGAGATGAGGATGCTCTGGACGACTACCAGGAGCTCAACGCCCGGGAAGAGCAGGACATCGAGGGCATGATGGAGGTGTGCGAATATGCCATCTCCAATGCAGAGGGCTTTGCCGAAAAACTCTCCAGGGAACTACAGGTTCTAGACGGGGTAAGTTCTACATGCTCCGGCGCTCTGGGCGTCAGAGTTCGCCATTGTTCAAGCCAGCAGTGGATGTAGTTTCAGAGCTGCATTAAAGTCTGTGGAAAAGGGTTGCTCCACTGCAAATGTAACTTTATGCATCAACATGGTGTTTACGATGAACAGCAACTTTTCTTCCATTTAAAGAGTAAGGGTATACATCTGAATTGCTGGGAAAAGCCCTTCAACACATCATTTTTTAACCACGATGCACATGTTATACGACACACAACACGTTGACGCTGTTGTGTTTAACGTCCGGCCCCTGATTCCGGAACGTTGTTATACATGTTATTATTACATGTTATCATTACAGGTTATTATTACAGGTTATGTAAAACCACTCACAAGGCCAGCATTATTACTCCTCTTTTTACCGGCAACATTTTGGGTGCTGTTGATGTCTTGATATCTGCGGTATAACCTCTCTAGCACCTTATTGATATTGTCCTAAACTGCGTGATCTTGAGAAAGAGATCCCATGTTTCAGCCCTACTGACTCACTGCTCTGTGACCTCTGCCCCGCCAGGCCAACATCCAGTCCATCATGGCGTCGGAGAAGCAGGTGAACATCCTGATGCAGCTGCTGGACCAGGCGCTGTCCGAGGTGGACAACATCGAGGACAAGCTGAGCAGCTACGAGGAGATGCTGCAGAGCGTCAAGGAGCAGATGGACCAGATCTCCCAGAGCAACCGTCTCATCCAGATCAGCAACACAAACAACGGGAAGCTGCTGGACGAGATCCAGTTCCTGGTGGTACGGGAGAAATCCTTTGATTTAGTTTTAAATTGTAAAAAAAAAAAAAAAAAGTGCGTCCATATAGCAGGGCGGTTTCTGTTTTTTCTACTGCTTCATAAAACACAAAATATTAACATGATGAAAATACGAATAAAAAATGAAGGGAAGCACATTCTTTAAAATGACAGTTTCAGCCATGAGAAGCATGGACGTGTGTGGCCCATGAGTTTGATGTTGAATCGGCTTCTATTGGGTGGGGGTTGCTTACACTGGTATAAAATATCTAAATATTGAAGCAAGCTACCACAAAACTGTTATGGGTTCACACAAAAGCCCGGGCAGGTGTACAAAATACCCAGGAAGTGTGTTATGTATCCCTCAGAAGTAAGTCTCACTAGAGTGTCTTCTTCCATTTTCAGAACTACATGGATCTGTCCAAGGGCCACATCCGGGCCCTTCAGGAGGGGGACCTGTCCTCCCCCAAGGGGATCGAGGCCTGCATCAACGCGTCGGAGGCGCTGCTGCAGTGCATGAACGTGGCTCTCCGTCCAGGTAGGGTTTAAAAATAAACAATAAAACCATTTTCAGCATAGAACCTAAAATAACAGTCACAATGCAACTCCACTGGGTCTACAGTCTCCACGGTGACCTCTGTCGGTCTCATCTCTGCTGCAGGTCACGACCAGCTGCTGGCCGTGAAGCAGCAGCAGCACTTGTTCAGTGACCTGAGGGACACCTTCGCTCGCCGCCTCACCAACCACCTCAACAACGTGTTTGTCCATCAGGTAGCCCACCACCCCTCAGCGGGATCCTCGTATTAATACATCATTATACTACTGGATTAGCACGGCACTTGATGTATACTTGTGTGAAAGAGTTGTGTCTTGTCATGAATGGATGTATTTGTACCTTAAGGGCTCTGTGGAAAACTGGTCATTACCGAACAATGACGAGAACGCTCTCTCTCTCTTTTTCTGTCGTATCAACTTCCTGGGTAGATCTGACCCTCTTCCTGTGCTCTTGTGTTTTTCATTCCCCCTTCCTGTTGTTGCTGTTTGGGACTCTGCGGCTGTGCTCTCTGTCTCTGTTAGTTCAACCACTTCAGTCACTTCAAAATGACCATCCCTCAGTTCTATAGGTCCTCCTGTCTGTCACTTCCAGTGAGTACCATCGCGGTATCCCTCACGCGCCCACAGTGCTCCTTACATTCAACCTCTAACATTGCATCCCAGCGAGCCAGTCTAGTAACTCTCTTCTCCTGCAGTACTAGCTGCACAACATTGGATGCATGGGATATGCCACCTTATGGCTCTGTACACCACAAACCCATCCGTCTTCTCCTCTCATCCAAGGACTGGTCATTGCTTGCAGCTTTCTGTGTTGCGGTTTGCAAAAATGTGAAAAGGCCTTTGCTGTGCAAAGGTGAGGGGACATGGAACCTCTGCCTGTCTAGTCTGTTATGCCTGCATGTCTGCAGCTGCAGATGAGAAACCACATCAACATGGTCGAAGAAAGTTCAGGCCTTCTCCAACTTGTTCAAAAGTGTAGTTGTCTAAATCTAATAGTCAACTCACTAACAATTGACCTGATGTATTTGTGGTTGCCAGACTTATGCACCTTATATCATAATGAATGTGCAGGTAAAACAAAAAGTCCCCATGTAAGGATGGATACACACTACTCAATACCGTTGAGCGACTTTATATTAGACTCTGCTGCATACTTTAAAAAAGTATATTGTTGTGTTGTTGTCTCAGGGCCATGACCAGAGCTCCACCCTGTCCCAGCACACGGTGGAGCTCAGCCTGCCCAAACACAGCCCACTGCACAGGGACCTGCTGCGCTACGCCAAGCTGATGGAGTGGCTGAAGAACACTCAGAGGGAGAAGTACGAGGGCTTGTCCATGGTCAGTCTGCTCAGGAAATACCTCCATGTTAGCAGCACGTTGTTTAGGTCTTAATCTTAAGATCATGATAAGGGGTTCTTATTCTAATACAATCTTTTTATAATTAATAATTAAATATAGCTTTATTAACGTTATAAATGACTACAACGAGGACAACATTATTTGAGGGGTGGGGTGGGATGTATGTATGTGGCATCCAGTAACTGCCCCAGGTTAACACCTTTTCTCTGTGCTCTCATATCTCTGTAGACCTATGTGGAATACATGACCAGACTGTATGAACGAGAAATCAAAGATTTCTTTGAGGTGGCCAAGATAAAGATGGCTGGCACAAGCAAGGAGGCCAAGGGAAAGTTTGGTAAGAACGGTGTAATTAGTTATTTTGAGATTGCACGCATTTGTTCTGAACACAAACATCTGGTTTCTGTAATATTAGCCATTTACCTTGGTGTGGTCATGCAGATGAAAAGCATTAAATGAATACTTCTTGTCTTAACACATATTGGCCTATATCTGAGTATTTTCTGTAACTGCAAACAAAAAGAACCTAACTTCTTCTACTCTCTTAGTCCAGTCTCTGCATCAAAGGTGCCTGCGATGTAGCTCCAATTCAAAGACCTTTTGCCTATAATGTTCTTTGTTCTTTCTTATTTAGAAAGGCAGTGTAATAATCTATTTAAAAAAATCACTTGTCAGTGGTTTGTTAGCGTTGTATAAAGGAGGACTCGGCTTGCTTTTGGTTTTGCTCAACACAAGTACTCTGCTTTCTCTGTTCAATGTCACCTTCCCTGTGAAAACAAATTAGAATTTTGTTTTCTGAACGTTTGATCGCCTTAGCAAAGCCAGTGCAGTGCATCTCAACGTCTGGAAGACCTTGTACGTCTAACCTAGGTACAGGTTAGACGTCTAACCCAGGTACAGGTTAGACGTACGTTGAGATGCACTGCACTGGCTCGCTCACCTTGTGCTGCATGTTTATCAGCCCTAACCTGTCTTTGTCTCTGATGCCTGCCTTTCTAACTGACCTCCAGCCACGCTTCCGCGGAAAGAGAGTGCACTCAAACAGGAATCCGAGAGTAAGTATCCCCCTGGCACAGGGAAGTTCCTCCAGCTTTTTATGCCGTCTGCTCCTCTCTGCTACAGGTGTTATTTTGCCCAAGATCTTTTGCTTCCCTCTTTAGACAACTCCTAAATGAAAACGTCCTGCTACATGCTAACTAGGCTATTAGCCCAGTGCTCCTTTACCCCATAAAACGGTTTACATTGTAACGCAATTCAATTTTATCATAGATATGACTCAAAATCACAGAATAACAAATTACTAATGGACTAATTTAATTGACTTGGTGGATGGTTGGTTGTTCTTGGTGTGGTGTCCATGGAAACCTCTGAGGTGCGGTGTGCTTTATTATCCTAAAGTACTATTTTAATTAAGGAACACACTGAGTCTGACCTTCCGTGCTGTCCCAGGCCTGCATGGCAGCTCTGGGAAGCTGACGGGCTCCACGTCCAGCCTGAACAAGCTGGCGGTGCAGGGCTCCAACAGCCGGCGCTCCCAGTCCTCCTCGCTGCTGGACATGGGCAACATGTCCGCCTCCGACCTGGACGTGGCCGACAGAACCAAGTTTGACAAGGTGACCCTTCAGTGGTTCTAGTGCAGCGCCTGTGGTTCTGTCCTGGGGAGGATCCCTGGGAACACGTTGGCAGTAAACTGTCATCCTGTTGCCAGATCTTTGAGCAGGTCCTCAGTGAGCTGGAGCCTCTGTGTCTGGCGGAACAAGACTTCATCAGCAAGTTCTTCAAGCTGCAGCAGCATGCGGCCGTCCAGCCGCCCCTGGCTCAGGTACAACTCACAGCTTTTTCTGAAAAGTCAGTGGAGAAAATGAATGGGAAATGTGTACGACCGGAGACAGAGTTGTTTAAGAAAGGGGGCGATCACTGTTGCGCTCTATACCATCCATAGAAATAACCCACTTGTCACAATGAAAATGAACTTTGACAACACATGGAGGAGTACTCATCTCATGTACTCACACTATGCTGATTGGCTTCATGCATTCATTGAGTTCTGTCATGTTTTTCCGCAGCCAGAAACAGAAGAAACGGATGGAGTGTTTACATCTAAAATGACCCCTCAGAGCGAACCGAGACATTCCTTATCTTCAGAGTGAGTCGTCTTTGGGGATTCCTGGACCTGTTACCCAACACATAAACACTCAATGCTCAACATAACCTCAACAAATAGATCAGCTGCACCAAACACCAAAGTACATAGCCCAATGACATGCACACTTACTAACCCACCGCTACTGTTCATCCCCATTCCCAAGCTAACACAACCCAGCGGTGATAGTAGACCTTCTGTGTTCTTCTTTCCTCCTAACCCCATGTTGACCGTCGCCTAGGAAGGACTTGGTGCGGATGATGATGAACAAGATCTTCCAGAGCATCGAGACGGAGCTCAACAGCCTGATCGCGCTGGGGGACAAGATCGACAGCTTCCACTCGCTGTACATGCTGGTGAAGATGAGCCACCACGTGTGGACGGCGGAGAACGTGGACCCAGCCTCCTACCTCAGCACCACGCTGGGGAACGTGCTGGTCACCGTCAAGAGGAACTTTGACAAATGCATTGTGAGGGTTCCTGTGTGTGTGTGTGCGTGTGTGCGTGTGTGCGTGTGCGTGTGTGTGTGTGTGTGTGTGTGTGTGTGTGTGTCCAGGGCACCGTACCGGGCTACCCGGGTCAGATCTCTGCCAACATCGGTCCGATCCGGACCAACGTGACGTTCGCCGAGCGGGACAGCGCCGTGACGCTGCTGAAGGACGACCGCGTGCTCATCAACCTGCTGGTCGACTCCCTCAGCCGCAAGCGCAGGGCTGCCAACATCAGGCCCAAGGTCCCCTCCACCTTCTGCTACACCCACGAGAGGAGGGAGAAGGTGAGGAGGAGGAGGAGGAGGAGCGCCGGCTCAGAGACCTTCTCCTTTATTATTCCTAATTAAAAAAATAGAGTACAGTGGAGGAAATAATTATTTCATCCCTCACTGACGGAAGGATTGACTTCTAGCTATAATATATCGATATCTATATATATATCGATATATAGAAAGATATCTAGATATCGATATCTATATATCGATATCTAGATAGATATAGTTGTATAGAAAGATATCTAGATATAGATATCGATATATAGATATCTTTCTATATATCGATATCTATATAGATATAGTTATCGATATCTATATAGATATATAGATATATCTATATCGATATATAGATATATCTATATCGATATTGATATCTAGAGCAGGTCAGGTAGAGCAGGTCTAGGACGGGTCAGGTAGAGCAGGTCTAGGCGGGTCCTCCTACTGACCCTCCCCCTGTGCTCCAGGGCCTGGTCCACAGCATCGCGGGCCGCACCGGGGCCATCCGCTCCGAGGACTACGAGGGGCTGCCCTTCCTCGTCTCAGACACCTTCAGCGACCACGAGCTGGGCCCCGACGACCTGGGCCAGGAGGTGGAGTTCACCGTGAAGACGGTAGGTCCCTCCTCCTAGGTCCCTCCTCACAGGTCCCTCCTCACAGGTCCCTCCTCACAGGTCCCTCCTAGGTCCCTCCTCCTAGGTCCCTCCTCACAGGTCCCTCCTCACAGGTCCCTCCTCACAGGTCCCTCCTAGGTCCCTCCTCCTAGGTCCCTCCTCACAGGTCCCTCCTCACAGGTCCCTCCTCACAGGTCCCTCCTAGGTCCCTC
>JAOPUD010000019.1:624047-636594 GCA_027122715.1 Trisopterus minutus
GTGTGTGTGTGTGTGTGTGTGTGTGTGTGTGTGTGTGTGTGTGTGTGTGTGTGTGTGTGTGTATGTGTGTGTGTGTGCGTGTGTGTGTGTGCTTGCGTGTGTGTGTGTGTGTATGTGTGTGTTTGAACTACTAAGTGCGGCAGTACATGGTGTATGGGTGGTGGGCGTGTCGGGTACCAACAGGAAGCTGTCAGCGATGCTTATCTGTAATGGCTCTATTTATACGGATTGTGCTGGCAAAGCTCTTTCCCCCAAATATTATCTTAGCTCACTGCCTATGGTTTAAAAGAGGACACAAAGTGCAAGAATGCACGTGTGGATTGCAGTGGAAGAAGGTCTTCTGGAGGTTGTTAGTCCTAGTCCTCAAAGAACAAGATGCTCTGAATCAAATATTCTAGGTAGATGTTTGATGTTGTCCTCGTATCATATCATATCCAAGTACACTATGGCCAGAACGAGATTTTATCGTAACCTAGAAGAGTGAAACCACCCAAGACAGTAGGACAGGTTACAGGTAACAGGTTACAGGCTACTGTCTACAGGTTACAGGTTACTGTCTACAGGTTACAAGTTACAGTGTAGGATCAATAGGTCTAATTAGTGAAGCTCCAGCTTGACGCTTTGTTTTCCCCTAGACACATACCTCATCCAATATCCACAAAAAGAATCCACCTGACCACGACGTTAAGTTTGAAAGGTTTACTTGTCAAAAGCAAAATACAAAAATCCTTTTCCACAACATGAGGTTATGATTAGAGGTCAGAGATAGAGAGAGTCGAGTAGAGAGGTAGTTAGCACAATAAAGTTACCTCCCGCACTTCAAAATAATAGTAATTAAATGTGCGCATACACCAAAAATAATATAAGTGAACTTCAATACATTCGAAATTACCACAATTTACTATTATATTATTTATCTTATGAAAATCCAACTCATTATCAATCTCTTTGAAACAATTACTCAAATAACTTACATTAAATTAAAGGAGCCTACATGGTATGATACATGTTATGTTAAACACAAACATCATGACATGAGGACTTGACTTCAGAACAGTCTTTAGAACAGTCCATTATTGTCATCCGACTCTTGGAGCAATCATAGCTTTGTTATCGAGTGACAAAGTTCATGGTCTTGGTCTTGACTTTAACTTGACGAACAAAGCCTTTCTTGTCCGGAAAAGTCTCCAGGATCCTCCCAAGAGGCCATGAATTTCTGGGAGATCCACAATCAGTACCACATCACTGATGTAGAAGTTTCTTCCAGGCATGGACAATCATTGGCGTTCTTGAAGCTTTGTCAGGTACTGCACCAGCGTTTCGAGAAGATGTCTGAAAGGTACTGGACCTGTCTCCATCTGCGGTTAGTGTATTGGTCGTCCTTGTTAAATACTCCTGGAGGTAACCTCCTCCTCGAACCTCCTTATTGCGTTGAGGCATGCATCAGTGTCAAGAGAAGTTGCAATTTCTAGATGCACAGTTCGTATGGCGAGACAGGTAAACATGACACCGTACCTCTGTACTTGCACCCTACCTCTTTTCACCAGGAAAATAGTCAACACCAACTGGCGTGAATGGAGGGTCATCAGGCAGAATTTGCATGTTGGTAGATCTGCCATAAGTTGCTTGCCAGCTGTTCCATGTAACTTCTTACAGACGGCGCACTTTGACAGGAAAGTTCTGATGGCTTCGTTAGCTCCGGGTATCCAGAACTGTTGACGTAGTTGAGCCAACATGTGGTTCCATCCGGCGTGAGCTGTAATGTCATGAATGTGTCTCAACACAAGCCTTGTGATGTATGAATACTTTGGCAGGATGGCTGGCTGCTTAGAATGATCTGGCATCGCCGCTCGGCTCAACCCTCCTCCAACCCTCATGACTCCTTCTTGAAGAACTGGATTTGAACTTAAAAGAAAAAATAACTTATGAAGTTAGCTAGTTTTCTTCACTCTCTGATGTTCCTTCAGCATTGTCAAGTCATCTTCAAATCTTTATTTCTGACAGTACTAAACGATTTCTGCTTCTGTCAAATGGTCACATGTAAGGTTTGTTCTTTGTTCTTTGAAAGCCTTCTTGAACAGATCCACTCTGCTTTCTCCACCTAATGTGTTAGGTTCCTTTCTCTTTGCTTTCAGCTCTTTAAGCTACCCCTTAATCTTCAGAAGTCAGGCAACAGTTTTGTACAGGATGAGAAGTGGCTCATCAACTGGTCCATTGGATCTGTTGGGTCTTGCATCTTAATGACGTGCGCTTGAGCTACTCTTTTGACCTCTAAGTCTTTGATATCCACCATTCAAGGATCTGGATTATTGGGCCACTGATCTTCTGTATGGAGCAAGTTATCTGGTCCAGCAACTTCAAAAATGCTTCAACAGTCTGTCCTCTTGAGACATGGTCAGCGGGATTCAGAGTGGTATTGACGTATCTCCACTGTGAAGTCTGTGAGTGCTCCAGGATTGCTGAGATTCTATTAGCGACGAAGGTCTTGAATCTATTCTAGCACAGCCGTGATATCTGTCCAAATGATTGATTCATGAAGTTCTAGTTCAAGCTCTTTTTTCAGAATCTTGTTCATCTTAACTGCAACTGTAGCTGCAGTTAGCTCCATTCTTGGTATGGTTGGAGACTTTAAAGGTGCGACCCTGGCCTTTGCCATCATCAGGGTGGCTAGAGCTTCTTTTTCATCTGTCAACTCTAAAATTCTTGAGCTGTTGCAAACTTGACATCCATCTTTTACAGCATTTGATGACTTCGTCTGGCAGATCTTCATCCCAGCTATACTTCTGCCAGCAAAAATCTTAAAGGATCTTCTTGGCAGGCAGCACCACTGGAGCGACAAAGCCCAGCGGATCAAAGACGGAACTGACGAGGGAAAGCAGGCCTCTCCTAGTGTGTGGTCGATCTTTGAGGTTTATCTTGAACTTGAACTGATCTGATTCGGCACACCACTGGATTCCCAATGTTCTCTCCATTGGTAGGTTATCTTCATCAAAGTCCAGATCTTGAAAACCCTTTGCCTATCCATCTTCAGGAATGGAGCTGAGAAACTTATGGCTGTTGCTCGACCATTTTGTTTCGTTCATGTCTAAATCCACCTCTTGCCAGCATGCTCCTCAGTACAGCAGTTTGATAGCTGTATCTTCATCAGTAGTTGACTTAAGACAGTCGTCTATGTAGAAAT
This sequence comes from Trisopterus minutus, assembly GCA_027122715.1. Taxonomy (NCBI): domain Eukaryota; kingdom Metazoa; phylum Chordata; class Actinopteri; order Gadiformes; family Gadidae; genus Trisopterus; species Trisopterus minutus. The sequence goes on from JAOPUD010000019.1 coordinate 627,229, forward strand.
TTCTCTTGACTGTTTTGGCAGTTTTGTGACCAAAGTCATCCTCAAAATCTGTTGGACATTTCTGCAGTGCGAAGTTAGCAACACTTGGCGATGATGATGCACCAATGATGTGGACCAACATCTTGTGTTCAACCAGCCCTTGCTTGTAGTTCCCATCAAGCCACCAGAGAAACCTGAAGAGATACGTGTCTTCGTTGGGCATGCACAGGGACTTGCTCCTTACTGGAAGACAGATGCTGTAATGACCATTGACAAGTTTTGATGATTCGGACACCATGTTGATAAATTGGTGATCGTCCTTGGACATTTCAATGTCTTCTTCCTGTCCTGCATCAGGAAAGTCCTGCTTGAACTGCAGCTGCCAAAGCTCTTCTATCTTAGCTACGGAGATGTGATTTAATCAGATTTCTGTCACTTTGTTTGCTTACGTGGCCTCACTTTCACCTCTGAGTGGTCTGTTTACTGTCCAGCCCAATACTGTCCTGACGGCGTAAGGTCCATCATCCATGCTGCTGATCACCTGTAACAGCTCCATTGCCTTGGGAACGTTAGCTCCTATGAGTAACCCAACCTCTGCTTAGATAGTCGAAAGATTCACCTCTTTAAGGTAGGGCCAAAAGTTAATGTCCTCTTTGCAGGGAATATTATCCTTGGTTACAGGGATTTTTTTTGTGAGACAACATCAGCAAACTCAATAAACTGGTTGCCATCCAGGCTACTGATTTCAAGTCTGGTTACAATGCGGGTGTTGACATTCATTACCTATTGTTCGCAATGAGATGCTTGTATTGTGTCCACTCATGTTCAGTTGGTTAATCAGTGACTCTATAGCAGAAGTCGCTGAGCAACCTGGATCCATAAACGCGTAGGTCGCCCGACTTGTGTCCCTTTTGTGCCTTGACTCACATTGGAATGATTGAAAGAATGCAATCTTCCTTACTGGCCTCTGTGACACCAAAAGTTTTCGTCATCTGTACAAGGGCGCTTGATATGGATTGTTGATCGCAGCTTTCCTTTGTTGTATCATCTCTGGAGGCTTTAGTGTTAATGTGCAGCAGGGTAGGATGCGGTCGTGAGCATTCTTGGCATTGAGCCTTCTCCTTGCAGCCGCTGCTCATGTGACTGTGTTTCAAACATGCAAAACACAAACCGTTGCTTCTTAAAAAGTGAATCTTCTCCTTGTGTGACTTGCCCTTTAATTTTCTGGTGATTGGTGAGACTGTGTTGCTCTTTTTTGCAATAAAGACAAGGCTTGCCATAGGAGTTCGCTGAGACAATTTGTACATTTGGTGTTCTCCATCTTGATTTGGGTTTCGGGGGAAACAACCGCGGTTGTAAACAACCACGGTTGTAAACACCTTCCTTGGTTTGAGTGTCTCAGTATATTGTGGGTTCCGTTTCTGTCGCACAGGGTCTTTAGAGCCTGCGGTGGAGTCTTTAATGTTTCCGTAAAGCGGGTGTAATATATATTTAACCTGCTTGTTGACAAAGTTGCCGAAATCCTTAAACTTGACTCGTTTCTTTGTTTTTTCTTGTAGGTCGCAGGCCGACTTTCTCCATGCTTCCTTGAGCCTGTATGGAAGCTTGTTGGCAAGTGCTTTTGTGTTATCTGAGTTGTCCAAGTCTTCCATGTAGCTAATATTTGCCATTGTGTTGGAGCAGCCTGTGAGGAACAATGCGAGACTGCAGTGCATCGCCATCCTCTGGCTTGATCGTCTGCCAATCCAAAGCTTGCTTTATGCCCGCATCCATGGCTGAAGTGCCCTTGAGCAAGGCACCTAACCCCTCACTGCCCCCCGAGCGCTGTACTGCAGCATCTCACTGCTCCGGGTTAATGTGTGCTTCACCTCAATGTGTTGACTGTGTGCTCTGTGTGTTTCACTAATTTCACGGATGGGATAAAAATTCCTCGTGTGTGAGAGCATATGTGGCCAATAAGCTATTTCACTGATTCACTGATTCACTGATGTAGGCCTCAGCTATCTTAGTAGTCGTCACCAAAAAACTATTTTAGCATTTTCTTGGCTCTAGCGTAATCTGCTGAAGGTTCCATGTGAATGCAGCTCTTAACCAACTCATGTGGTTGTCCACTTGTGTACTGCAGCAAAAATTGTAGCCGATCACAGTTGTCATCAGTGGAGCTTTCCATGTTCAATAGATCTGATAAAAGTGTTATACTCAAATGGTCACCCTTGAATGTTGAAATGGTGAGATCAGGAAGTAAAGCTGCTTTGTGATTCTTCACAAGACACTCTGAGACATGGCTTTGCAGAGGCTATCGAAAACTGGTTTGTTGTTGGAATCCATGTTAGGCGAAGTCGGGGCATTTTCCAGTGATGCAGGCAGAATGTTGTGCTTAACCTTGGGTGGAGATGAGACATGCTGCAATGGTGGTTGAAAGTTAGTTTTCACATTTGTTTCTCTTTTTTGTCATCAACTTCAGCCCTGCTCATTTCCACTTGTGTGTTTTTGTATTTTTGCAAAACGTACATTTTTCGGTGCATTTCATGCATTTCCTTTCTTGCCTTCATAGCAGCCTCAAACTCGGCCTCTCAACACTTTTCTTCTGCTTCCCTGCATCTTTTTTTTGCACGCCAAACTGCTTCTTCCTTTTCTAAGGCCAACTTCTCTCTTAAAGCTGCAGCCTTTGCCAACAATGATGCACGTTCCATTTCTGCCTTTATCCTGATTGTGGAAGATGAGGAGGAGACGCACATTAGGATCCAGTTACACTTTGTTTGCATTTAGTGGTTGATGTGGTCGAGCGGTTTGATGATCTCGACCTACTATCTGCATGCATCTCTTCCTTGTCACACTCTACAGCCTGCTCACAGTGTTTCATTACATCCTTCATCCATTCCTCACCTTTCCAGAAGAAAGCGTTAATGGCTTCATTTTTAGGATCAAACCAAGTCTTTTGATCATCCTGAAACTCATCCTCAGTTGTTTCAAACAAGAAATTTGGTCACAAAAACCTTGAAGCAGACAATTAAAGTCAACTCGCAACTTATTTTTAACAGTGTCGACAGTTCATCATCTTCCATTAATTGCTGGATTTGATTTTCCATGCTAGTGATCTGTGACAACTTGTACCTGGGTGTATTTACTGTTTTAACTTTGTCTTCTTCCAAAGCCTTCTCAGTAATTTTTACAGGATATTTTTTAAGTTCCTGTTGGCTCCTAGTGATGGCTCATTCGCAAACTAATCAGTTCGAACAAATGACTCTTTAAAATGAACGATGATTGATTCGCCGTCAGTTTGTCTCGTTCGTATCATTCGTTCTCCAAGACTCGACTCCCAGCTCCTGATGACCGTTTGCACCACTGCACGATCGTGATTTGTTTGAAAATGAGAATGAGGGAGGAGCTGAGTCTGACCGACTCAGTGACTGAGAACCATGATTCACCGCTACCGGAAATGCGACTTAACAAACTAACTAACTAACTAACTATTCGAAATCATGAAATCCACCACTAGTGGCTCCACGCTTGTTAACCCTGACTGTCTGGCACAGGTAGTTAGCACAATAAAGTTACCTCTCACACTTCAAAATAAAAGTAATAAAATGTGCGCATACACCAAAAATAATACAAGTGAACTTCAAAATAAAATTCAATATATTCGAAATAATCACAATTGACTATTATATTATTTATCTTATGAAAATCCAAACATTATCATAAAATATGAACTTAAATAAAGCAAATAGGCATGAAGGCTCCTACATACAGGTTACTGTCAACAGGTTACAGCTGTCATGTTACAGCTGTCAGGTTACAAGTTACAGGTTTCAGGTTACATGTTAATGTCTACATGTTACAGGTTCCAGGTTACATGTTAATGTCTACATGTTACAGGTTCCAGGTTACGGGTAAAAGATAACAGGTTACAGGCTACAGCTGTCAGGTTACAGGTCAGGATATAGGTGACAGGTTACAGGTTTTACGGTGTTACGGGGTTGTGTGCATATATTGGGGTGTGTGTGTGTGTGTGCCTCCGGTTTGGCTCTATCGGACCTTATATAAACGGCTAACATGTTAACAACACACATCAGTGTCTTAAGGGGACATGATATAAAGAGCTTATATCTTGCAAGGCAGAAACTGAGCAGTTTGAACGGCACAGCAGCTAGAGCAAGACAGATGTGAGAATAAAGAGCTCATGAATAAAAAACTCATGGTGGATCCTGACTCTGTCCACTGTAGTGATACAAAGATTCCTTGTCCGTACTCTGTGATCTGAATCTTATATTAGATCTTGGCCTCAACTGAGCTCATTGATCAAAAGTAATATAGTTCCCTATGGGCAGATAGAGTCTTTATAATACCCTAGAGGAGCGTACCATCCAGGCAAAATCCACTCTGTTCAACAGAGATGTATAGTAACCAAGTGGAACTACTTCACTACTGTACTTAAGTACTAAAATGCTGTATCTGTACTTTACTGGAGTATTATTTCTTTCTCCTACTTCCACTTTTACCTCACTACATATTTTTGATGAGTTTGATACTTTTTCTCCGATACATTTTTCATGTGCTGAATCGTTACTCGAGTCGTTACAATTATAAAAATGGAACAAATCATATCAAAGCCATAATATCAATGCCAGAGCGGTAGATGGCTCTGTTTTGGCTCTGGTTTGATGAAGCTGGCTCATCATTGGGCGACTCAAGCGATCAAGCTGTATATAAGTTAATAATATATATAATATATAAGAAGACCGCGTGCGCCCGTTCCACCTTTCGCTCTGCTGCCTGCAAACATTGAGAACGCTTAACGTTAGTCTGCTCTATTTCGAGATGGAAGAAGACCCTTCAACATCTTCAACACCAAGTTCTTCGATTGATCGTGGTGAGGGTGATAAAAGAGACCAGTTACAGCCAAATAAATCGTGTCCTTCAGTTTAAATATTTGAAATAATATAAACAATGATATTCAAACTTTTGACTGGTTTCTTCAATCTACACATAACACAATACTTCTACTTTCAGTACTTGAGTACTTGTGCTTGAGTACATTTTAAAATAAACTACTTGCAATACTTATGCACAAAACATTTAGAATACTTACACTTAAGTATGGTGTTTAAAGAACACTTCAACTTCTACTCAAGTCACTTTTTTGATATAGTACTTGGACTTCTACTCAAGTCTGAGTCTCCAGTACTTTATACATCTCTGCTGAGGACACTAATTGTTGAAGCTTTGTAGGTGGAATTCTTTCCCATTCTTGCTTGATGTACAACTGCAGGTGCGCAATAGTCTGGGGTCTCCGTTGTCGATTTTTTGCGTCATAATGCGCCACACATTTTCAACGGGAGACAGGTGTGGACTGCAGGCAGGCCAGTCTAGTACCCGCACTCTCGTACTACGAGCCACGCTGTTGTAACATGTGCAGAATGTGGCTTGGCATTGTCTTGCTGAAATAAACAGGGACGTCCCTGAAAAAGATGTTGCTTGGATGGCAGCATATGTTGCTCCAAAACCTGTATGTACCTTTCAGCATTAATGGTGCCTTCACAGATGTGCGTTACCCATGCCATGGGCACTAACACCCCCACACCATCACAGATGCTGGCTGTTGAACTTTGCGCTGATAACAATCCGGATTGTCCTTTTCCTCTTTGGCCCGGAGGACACGACGTCCATCATTTCCAAAAACAATTTGAAATGTGGACTTGTCAGACCACTTTCCCACTTTACGTCAGTCCATCTCAGATGAGCTCGGGCACAGAGAAGCCGGCAGCGTTTCTGGGTGTTATTGATATATAGCTTTCGCTTTGCATAGAGTTTTAACTTGCACTTGTAGATGTAGCGATGAACTGTGTTAACTGAAAAGGGTTTTCTCAAGTGTTCCTGAGCCTATGTGGTAATATCCTTGATGTTGACATTGATGTTGGTTTTTATTGCAGTGCGGCCTGAGGGATCGAAGGTCACGGGCATTCAATGTCGGCTTTCAGCCTTGCCGCTTACGTGCAGTGATTTCTCCAGATTCTCAGAATCTTTTGATGATATTATGGACCATAGATGAAATCCCTGAATTCCTTGCAATTGTACATTGAGAAACGTTGTTCTAAAACGGTTGGGCTATTTGCTCCCACAGTTGTTCACAAAGTGGTGAACCTCACCCCATCCTTGCTTGTGAATGACTGAGTCTCCCTGAGCAATAGTCTCACTCCGAGAACGTCAAATTCCGACTAGTGGCAAGGGCACTTTAGCATCTGTCACTGGCGGGAGAGGTACCCTTCAGCGTCGTCTGCAGATTGAGAGGGGGTCAATTCACTACAACGTGAGGCCATCCCGTCGATGTTTGGCATTCATAGCGGGTGCTCCAGCAGCCCGTTCCCTCTGTATTAACCTGACTACAGCTATGGACGTAGCCTAATTTTATTCTGGGTGGAAAATTATGTTATAGTATAGTTACGCCATTGAAAGTACATAAACATTGTAACATAACATTCATTCATAGCTCTGCTCCAAACCACGCTAACGACGTTAAGTGCGGCAACTGAGCTGCCAACAATTGTGTTGTTTTGGTCGTAAACTAGGGTCCGCAGGCTAGGAAGTAGACAACAGATATTCCAAGGTGTCAAAATTCACCTTGGAATATCTTTCTATTTTCCAAGCTCATTAATTTAACGAGCCATGTTATCTGAAACAATTAATTAAGTTATCATGTGCAGCACCACGCCCCTTATGAGATAACAAAAAGTTAATGTGCATTTCTCTCATAACCTTTTGTCATTATTAATGAGAGGCCTGATTCTCAGACATGCATGTTGGATGGCTAGGGTGGAGGTCTGGGAAGAACTTCGGGCCAAAATCTTGCAAGCGAGCCGGTGAGGTGCAACGCGATCAGATGGAGCACTTGTTACTGTCCTTGACTCAGAACTTACCTATTGCATCTCTTCCTTTAGGGCATCGGCCTGCTGATTAATCTTTGTAGTATATTTGAATGCCATATCCATATGGGGGGGTGCTTGTGGACAGTAGGGGTACACTAGATATCAATAGGAAGCTTGCAATGAGGATTTTAACCACCAGAAATAGTCATTACACACTCAGGAGAATGACCTCTCACACAGGATAACTTGAATTATTTTAAATAACCCTGCGTCGTTAAATCAATGAGCTTGGTGTTTTGCCCTTACTAATAGGTTATAGGCTGTGTCACGTCCAAATATGTCCGTGCGCATCTCTCAGAGGGATGTAACTAGCCATCAGACAGTGATTAAAAAATATATTACAAAACAAGTTGATTACAATAGTAACTTATTAATTATGCAATTATTATCCGTGGAAAATAGAAAGATATGGGGGGCGGTCGACGGCAACCACCATAGCAAGTCATGTGATGTGAACGCAGGCCCATTGGAAAGAATGGGCCAAAAAAAAGAACGTAGGCGTGTCACATGTTCGGAGCCATTATTGTCATGCCTTTTCCGCTGTGGACCAACGCAGTTTTACTTCAATCTGTTGAGAGACTGGGACGTGGCTAATTTCAGTTTTGAGGGGGTCTGCTGAAAGAATCTGATATATTGTTGATTGTTGTACTTGTTTTGATGAATCCTGTGCAGCCTGCCCCACCTTCTGAAGTCAAAAATAAATTCCCAATTCATTTATTTATTTATTATACACGGAGACCACCAGACCTTGAAGCAACAAAATAAATAAATATATATAAATATGTATATTTATTTATGATATAAGGAGACCACCAGACCTCCTCAAAGCAACGAAAATGGTCTGTTAACCCACTCTATTAAATCCCAAGAAAGAAGACGCCTTACCTGCTCGAAAAAGTGTTAACTTATTTTTTTTAAGTTAAGTAAAATAACATAACCAGCAGAAACTATGGTTTTATATGAACGTCAAACATCGCTGATGGCATTACGTTGTAGTGAATTGACCCCCTCTCTGTCTGCAGACGACGCTGAAGGGTACCTTTCCCGCCAGTGACAGTATGCCCTTGACACTAGTCAGAATTGACGTTCTCGGAGTGAGACTGTGTTGTCCTGGGATGTTTCTTTTATACCCAATCAAGACACTCACCTGTTTCCAATTCACCTGTGGAATGTTCCAAACAGGTGTTTATTCCTAGAGTATTCCTCAACTGTCCCAGCTTTTTTGGTACATGTTGCTGGCCTCACGTTCACAATGAGTGAATATTGGCAAAAAAAACAACAGAGTTTATCAGTTTGAGCATTAAATATCTTGTCTTTGTAGTGTATTCAATTTGATATAGGTTGAAAAGGATTTGCAAATCACTGTATGATGTTTTTATTTACGTTTTACACAACGTCCCAACTTCATTGGAATTGGGGTTGTATTTGCTATGTAGGACTATAAATAAATAATGACTTATTAGATCTTAATTATTGAAGGCCTACTTTTCAGGGCCAAAATGATTCCAAAAGAGGAAGTGTGCACCAATTTGAACAGAACGCAAGGATTAACGGGAGAAAATTGAAGAGAGGTACCATACAGTTATGGAATGATTAAGAAATGCACAAACTCTTTTAAACTCTTTCTAAAATCACCCCCTCAGAATGAAATGATATAGACAAATTCTACATTTCCTGAATCCTTAGAGTCATTACAGTATTCCAGTTCTTGTGTTTTGCGTCTCTTATGTTTCCTGATGCCACAGGACTTAAAGGAATCAGATGACAGAAAGGAAATTGTAAAAAAAAAGAATAAGGGTCTGAAGTGCTCCTGTGTCCTGTACTGGTCTTACATTCAAAAAAGGGCTCAAATGGCAGCGCTGAGTGTCCCCTGAAAAATGATACCAAACACAATAAAATAAAACATTGGGATATGTCCTGAAAATGAGCCAATATCAAGATATGCACCAGCATCTAAAATGCATTTTTTTAACAGGAGAGGTTAACTTTAACAGCTGATAAACCAAATGTAGCTGTGACTCAGGAAGGGTTAAAGACATGTATCATTTCAAAAATGATGAGTAAGTTGGGTGATACCGCAACTGTTCTGGCCTATGGACTATTAGTACAGGATAACAATATTGCTTTTATAAATGTTCCTTGCTGTGCGTCTGCAGCCTGAGCTGTGAGTCCGCAGCCTCCCACTCACTGTCTCCCACACACAAACACACAAAAGCACTGTGGCACATAACAGATATATTCAGATTCCCGAGCATCGAGCAAGACGCTGCAAGTGAGGGACTAGGAGTTAAAGCAGGGAGCATGGAGTTCAGCATTAGTTGCCAACATACTAAGGGCCCTATCTTGCATCCGGCGCAAGTGACTTAGTCACTGGCGCATGTGTTGTTGCTAGTTTACAACTGGCGCAGAGCGTTCTTTTGCCACCAGCGCCACTCGCCGGTAAATTAGGGAATGATCTTGC
>JAOPUD010000019.1:655624-675660 GCA_027122715.1 Trisopterus minutus
ACACACACACACACACACACACACACACACACACACACACACACACACACACACACACACACACACACACACAAGGGACCTATCTCCATACTGCATACATTTAACTAAAACATAGATTGGTGGAACGTTTTTTAATAACAGTTTAATTTATCATTTAACATGTTAAGCGATCTCAGCATAACCAATATTAGACATCCCTATATACTCGATAGTTCATGAGTTTATCAAGAATAAATCAACATCTACTTTCTTCTGTACATTTTCTATTTTTTATTTTCTTTGTGTAATTTTGTCAACCAAGGATAAAATAATGTGTCATAGAGCATACTGTTGTATGTAGGTCTATGCGTGGTGCACATTCAATTATGTATTCAATATAAATAATGTTCATCAAAATTAAATAATAATGGAATTAGCACATGGTGCAACTTGAAGTGATGAGTTAATTTAGGTATTTTATATTGTTTATATATATTATATATATATATTATATGTTTAATAAATATAAATGTGTAGCACAGGAGATTCTTTCAATTTTCAACGTTGGCCTATGCTCTTGTAAAGGTGTCACTGGACCGCTTTGATATCATATCATTGTAAAGGGGGTGAAATCCTCCAAACTGGCAACAACCGCCTGCCATCTTTGAGTGTGCTACAGGCCGCGGCGCGAGCGGGCCCTCACTCACCGGAGAACCGTCCGCACGAGACAGCGGCACGCACCGAGCCCGGGACGAACCGCCGCTCACCGTCAGCACCCCGTCACACCGAGCCGCCGAGACCGGACGACGAGGCGCAACCAGGGAGATAAACAACCGCAGGCCCGGTCACAGTGCAGAGCATCTCGGTGCCCGCCGACGAGCCGACTAGCTAGCCATCCTTAGCCGAGCGGGGTTAGCAGGCTAGCCAGCTTTTGTAATCCGCCGGCCAGACTCCCACCCGTCCCCGACCGCCCGAGACCAGACCCCGGCCTCCGCCCGTCCTCCCGCGGACTCCCGGACAGAGAAGCCCCGCCGGTGGAGGTGCGTTGACGGGGCGGCGGCTGACTGTGTGTGTGTGTGTGTGTGGTTGTGTGTGTGTGTGTGTGTGTGTGTGTGGTGTAACGCGGTCCGGACCGGTGGGTCGCTAGCCTTAGCGTGCTGTAGCCGCTGAGGACGGGGGCAGACCGACTCAGTGTGGGTTAGATGGCGACCAGTGTGTGAATCGAATCGGCTCTCTGTTCCCCCTGTTGTACAACACCGCTGCGGTGCACGTCTTCCATCACACGTGTGCTGGGGGTCTGTTTCTCTGGTGATTTTCTGCTGGTGATATTTTGCGTGCGACACAGCGGCGGTGAGGCGCTCTGTGGGCTGAGGCAGGTGAGGGTCGGCTGCTGAGGCCGCTATTCCGATTTCGTTTTCGTTTCGTGAGCCTCCCTCCCAAACAGTACGAGGATCGCCCCCGGAGACGGCCGGCACCCGGCTCTGGATCAGGCCAGTCCCGTTCGGGTTGATTGTTGTACTGTTTTATGAAGGAACGTAGATTAAGATGTTTCACTAAAGCTCGGCTCGAATGTGGGACTTCACGTAACGCAGGGAGGGCATGTGCTGCCGGCCCACGAGTTAGACGGGGAGGGAGTAGAGTCATCATCTCCATCTGCAGATTCGGGGACGCTTTGAGGAAACACATGCATGTGTTCCTGCGTTTGGTTTGGTATTTATTTGCTAGGCTGTGTGACCACAAAGATGGTCTCGAAGACGGTGACTAACATGGAAATACATGAATCCCTTTGTTTTGGTTTAAGGTTAGTCAAAAAAACGATGATCCTTTTAAGACGCCCCAGGCTCCTTGTATGTGCTTCAGTGTTTTCCTTCTACATGAGTCAATTCACACACGGGGTTAAAACTAAGCATTTAAGTCAAATTAATAGATTTGACGCCACACACATTTGTGTCTCCTGACTGGGACATAACGAGATTGGTGTTCTCCCCCAAGGGAGACCGGCCAACTGGTATTGATGGCCAAGGAAGGATCAAGCCTCAATGGTGCAGAGTGGCTGCCATTCATACCCTTTCCACCTTGCTTTGTCTGCATTGGACCAAAACAGGAAGCAGGGAGCTCTTGGTATAATAAACCCTCCTCATATAATTCAGCAACTGATATTATTTCACATTAGGCTCAATTTCAGCCCTGGCCATTGTATCCCACATTATTTTCTTGTCATGTGTAGTATTCTCTTCCTGTGGTAGTGACTTGCCTCAAATTCTGCTTGTCGGTCCATGCAGACTTTGATTACTTGGGTCCGTTGTGCCGACTGCGGTTAAGATAACTAGATTGTTCGGCCTAAATAGCGGAAAAATTGTATTGCTTGCAGGTGAGTATTCCCTGGGGGAGGTCCAAGTCTGCCTTTTTATTTCCTATTTGCAGATCATTAATGGTCAGTTATTTAAAAGTGAATTGGAACAATTGAAGTGCACTCTGGGCTTTGGGCGTTTGCTATAGGTGGGTAGTTCTGCTAGTCCAGTAAACTTTCATCCCAGATGCTGATCTTTGCTTCCTTCCTCCCCGAGGTGTAATTTCCTTCAAGACATGAAATCTGACGCTTTAATTCACGTGCCTTTTTTCACTGATGGAATTTTTATATGGTTAATATATCAATACATTAAGTTATTAAATCTTGTCTATATTTCATATCTATTCATAATTCATTTGGTAAAATTTAGCATACTTTAGCATCAGGAGTTTAAAATTGTGTTTGGTCCTCATTTGCTGTGACTCATCAAAGGACAGACGCTTGTTCTTACTTACAACTGCACAGTAAAAGTGGATACACCAATGTGCTTAATATGGGAGTAATGGTTCTTCTTGGGACTAAACAATGGAAAGAGTCTCTGTACGAGGAGAGCAGGGGCTTGCTGGGCGCAAGGATATTAAAACGGGACAAAAGTTATTGGCTTTGTTATGGATGGATGATACCTTTTTGCCTTATGGTCTTATTGATACTGAATTCAGAATGCATGCTGGTTGTTATGCCTGCACTGAGGTGCTGGTAGCTCTGCCTAGGTTCATATAACAGACCTCAAACTGCAGAGAATCAGAAACAGATGTTGCATTTATTAAATGCAGGTGAATACACAGTAATATGTTGGACGTTTGGGAAGTATGGTTAAGAATGTACTGCCTAATAAATCAATACTTTTTTTTTCTCACATGATAATCGTAACTGAAATGACGCAAGTTTCTCCTTCAGAGACCAGGTTACCCATAGGAGAGCTTCTCTGGATGCAGTTTGACACACACAATTATTAATTATGAATGAGCCCTGTGGGACTGGAGAGAGACTGCTGACCTGGTCTATGGCTCTGTCCACACGTTTACCACACGTCTTTGTTCAGGCACATCTCTTGTTTCCTTCGTCATTTTCTTGTTTTCTGTTTCATTTAGTTTCCATGCCACTGGTGCAGAAACCTCAGTTTCTGACCATCGGTAGGTTTGACTGTCCGGCTTGCATAGTGCAGTCATGGCAACGCAGCGTGCTGCATGTGTAGAGGGAAGTCTTTGTGACGGTGATGTCTTTCCTTTTCTTTTTTTTTGCTTGCCCTGAGAAAGCACAGCCTCACGGTCACATGACTCATGCCAAATCATGAGCATGAAAATGACGAAGGAAACCAGAGACGTGCGTGAACAAAGACGTGTGGTGAAGAGGATAGAGCTGTAGGCCAGGTCAGCAGTCTCCCTCCAGTCTCACAGGACTCATTCATAATTAATAATTGTGTGCTGCTGTCAAACTGCATTTTGAGGGGCTTTCCTATGTGTAACCTGGTCTTTGAAGAAGAAACTTCCACTTTTGTAATATCAGTTAACAGATTATCATGTGAAAAAACAAAGTGCTGTTGTCAGGGAAAACGCCAATTAAAACACTGGTGATATTGAGGTCAGCAAAAATGTAGTTCATGTTACATTAGTTCAAATGCAACAGTTAAAGGCCTACCTTAAGGCCCGTGGTGCCTGGAATGTTACTTTGCAAACCTTTTTGTTTCCATTCCAAGCATGCTGTATGTCATCCGTTACTGTACTTGACATTGTGGTCGAGGGGATGATACCCTGGTCAACGATGTGAGGGTACTTGTGTTGGTTGGTGTTGTCCATTCCTTGTTGGTACTAATTAACTCCTTCCTCTGGGTCACCAGGAGGCTGGTTCTGGGGGTGAGGCCAGAGGACCAGACTCAATGAGTTTCCAGCGACATGTCAGAGAAGTCAGGGCAGAGCACCAAGGCAAAGGATGGCAAGACCAAGTATGCAACCCTTAGCCTCTTCAACACCTACAAGGGCAAATCTCTGGAAACCCAGAAAACTGCAGGTGAGTTTCCATTTTTATATTAACTAGTGCAATGTCCATGCCTGTGCCCAGGCACTTTTTAAGCAGCTTAGATAGGGATAATAACTTGGACCTATGTGCCCTTGTTTTTCATAGGCAATTCATTTAGCTAATTTATGGATAACCAATGAAAGGCTAAATATCTTGTCAAAGGGTTATGGATTATGGGTTTATTGAACTGAGCATGTGTAGCATGCCATCCTGATGAATCTGCAAACCCAAATCAAAACGGTTATCTAATATGGGGCAGGTTGGACACCACTGTACAGGGGGTGTGCCGGGAAAGCAGTTTGCTAGAAAACTGCTACTGATGTGTCCCATGTTTCGTTGATCTGATTGGTTGCAGGTCTATCTTATTGCGTTCAGAGCAATTTAGGTCTCGTCTGTTGAACACACCCCCTTGCTTTTATGAAAATGAACTTAAAGGTTCCAGACTAATTTCCAATTCGTGTGGAAATATCCGGCTACAGCATTTCATCTCAAAGGTCATCTATGAGTTTGGATTCTAAATGAACCAACCTGATAATCAAGCATCCAAAAATGCCATGGTTATTGTGGTGTCTCCCACACCTTTTTGCTGCTCTACCACCGGTCTCATGGCCGTCCTCTGCCTCTCTCCAGTGGCTGCCAGACATGGGCTCCAGAGTTTGGGCAAAGTTGCAGTCAGCCGGCGGATGCCCCCTCCAGCTAATCTGCCCAGCCTGAAGGCGGAGAACAAGGGCAACGACCCCAACGTCAACATCGTCCCTAAGGACGGCAGCGGCTGGGCGTCGCGACCTGAGGGAGGGGAGGAGAGGTGAGCAACATCATTTATTGCAATGTACCTCAGTGAACTCAAGGTAGAGGCTCATGTCTATATTCCTTGGTTTGTTGATTGTGGTTGAGCTAAACGATGGAACCATAACTCTTGTACAATGTGACGCTGTGGTGAGCAGGCAGCAGGAGCCCCCCCCGCCACAGCCCAAACCTCCGCCTCCCCCCCCACCAGAGCCCTCTCTAGCAGCCAGCCGGTCCTGGGCCAGCAGCAAGCCCCCAACACAGCCAGACGGTGAGTCTATTCAGGACTGGTAGCTTATTAATCATTAGTATCATCATATCAGTGTGGATAGCCCAAGCAACCATCTTTAGAAAATACCATGGTATTTCAAGAAGGAAGTAGAAACAAAGATGGTTGTAAATAGGAATCGTCCCCAAACATTAACCATTGGTATCCTTTAGATGGTGTATTGAGGAAACTAATGCTGCTACTGATTCAGCCCTGGGTCTTTCTGTGTTGTCGCTGAGCAGGTGCCCCACGTGTGAGCAGCCAGTTTCAGCAGGAGTTCCCCAGCCTGCAGGCAGCTGGAGAGATCGAGAAGGCCGACGGACCAGAGGAGGAGCCTTATGGACCGGGCCCCAGCCTTAGACCTCAAAGTACATGTCACACACTCACTCTATCATACTGTTTACATTTGATTCATTTTCATTTTCTAAGTATAATTTGTGGATTGGTTAAATAAATGCAGAATTGTTCATATAGTAGTTACTATTCTGTCTTTAGAGATTCATCGCTTTCACAACCTGATCCAAGTCCTAAACTTTTTTGTACCATAGGATTCAATTTCAGATAGTTACTTTTTATGTAACAATATAGTAAAACTAGAATTTGGAAAATGACATCTATTTTATTCAAAATAATTCACATATTGCCTAGTTTCACCTGCATGTGGAAGATGTGTATCTAACTCGAACCACTTACTTTAAATTTTTAATTGAAGTAAGTGACTGCTTGTTTACAATTCCCAAATCTGTGGCGCTACTTATTTGAAGTTAACCTCACTTGTAGGAACAGCCTGTTTACAATTCCCAAATCTGTGGTGTTCCTCAAGTTTCATATTCAACACCCAGTGAGTGAGTCAATAAAACTCCAATAAAAGTTCACTTGGCCTAGTTTTTGCTTATTAAGTACATTTGGTATGATTGTTAATGTGTCATTCCATTTGCTAATCTCATTCAACTTTAATTGGAATGGATTTGGACTATGCAATTAATGGTGATTAAAAAATTGTTATCGTTTGACAGCCCTAAATTTATTATACTTTTTAATATGCGTTTCGGGCCGTTGTCAAATCACCAGGTAATACAGATCAAACCAACGCGTGTGTTGCTGTGTTCTCCTAGATGTTGGCAGCTGGAGGGAAGGAGGGGGCAGGAACCTGAACGCTGCCCCCAGCCCCCCTGAGATGGAGGGCAGCCCCCTGGAGGAGGGCGGGGGCCCCGCCCCGGCCACCGCCTCACCCCCAGGGGAGGCTGAGCCGGGCCAGACCCCGCCCAGTGAGGTTAAGAGGGAGGGCAAGGAGAGGCTGCCCCCCTCTGGTCCCCCTCAGGCCAAGCTCAACGGGGGTCAGCCGCCAGCCCCGGGGGCCCCCCTGCAGTTCCAGCCTCCTTTCAGGAGTATGATGCCCCCTTACGTACGTGTAGAATTTTTCACCTCCTGAACTCTTCTCGTACGCACACATACTGTCATGTCGTGTCATGACCATGGACTCAATGTTTGTGTTTTTTTATTTTTATATTTAGATGTTCCATGCATATCCTCGAATGCCCTTTGCCCCCGGTCAAGCCACCTTCAGGTACACCCTTCCACAAACTGCATCCAAGTCAACTCAGACATGTTAAGACAGACTTGCAACACATTATGTATGTGGCATGTGTCTTGAAACCAATGGAGAGCGTATTTTGTGAATATCCATTTTCATGCCACTGGTCACGTCCCCCCTCCTCCGTGTGCAGACCCCCCAGGCCTGGCCGTCCCCAGCAGGGTCCTCCCCAGGCGTGGCTGCAGGACCCAGACAGGCCCTCCATCGTCAGCGCCACAGAACTCAAGGAGCTGGACAACTTGGACACCGACGCTGACGAGGGCTGGGCTGGTACGTACTGATGGCAGGGAGAAGTGGCACCGTCGCTATCTTTTCTGCTGTTGTTTTCATCATCAATGATAAAACAAAATAAGTTACTTCAAGAAGGTTGACTTAGATGTTGGAGTGATGGCTGGTTGATACGACACTGCAGAGAGTACGGGCTCTCACGTTCCTATTCACCTGTGCTGTGCAGGAGCTCAAATGGAAGTGGACTATACAGAGAAACTCAACTTCAGTGATGATGAAGAAAACCAAGCTGCTAAAGAAAAGGGAGACGCCTGGTGAGTCTGGATATCTAATGGATGTGTAATGGACGAGGAAGAACGTAAAGCTAAGAAGTCTGACATTGTAGATTCATCAAAGATTGTGCTCAAATTGCAGTGATGAAATACTATCCAGTTCAGTAAGTACTCGGATATTATGTTAAATGTATATGAGGTTTGATGTATTGTTTCATACAATGTAGGAAGTGGTTTGGCAGCATACTTGCAAAATGTCTATGGGCTCTATAGCATTGATGAGGCCCAAACTGTACTTGTTCTGAACAACTATGTTTCCTATAAAAGAATCCTCTTGTGACTCTGTTCTGAAGGGAGTGGATGGGTAAAGTGGAGCGAATGAGACCCCGGCCAGCAGACGCCCGGGCTGGAGTGAAGGAAGGATCTGAGGACCATGTGGGCGCCAAGGGCTCCCGGGCAGATGGTGCCGGCCCTAGAGCGCCCTCTCCTGGCAAGCACGGGCCATACAGTAAAAGTACTATTCCACAGGACTACAAGGTGAGGCTGTTAAAGGAGAAAACCCTAAAAGATGCTCCCTACTGGGTTAGACATGTTTCAGTTGAGAGAAGCCCAACGATAACCAAAAGTCCGTTATCTCCATCTCCCCAGGGCCAGAGCGCCGGCCGTTCAGCGGCGGCCGGCGTCTCTCGCGGTGCCAAACCACCGACTGCGGCGTCCGGGGAGGAGGACTCGGAGGCCTGGCGGCAGAAGCGTAAGAAGCAGTCAGATCTGTCGGAGGCGGTGGAGCGGGCCCGGCGGCGGCGGGAGGAGGAGGAGAGGCAGATGGACGAGCAGCGGCTGGCGGCCTGCGCCGAGAAACTGAAGCGCCTCAACGAGAAGCACCGACCCGTGGTGGAGAACACGCCGGAGCCCGCCGGCGAGGAAACGGGTGCTGCCCGCGACAAAACGCCCCCCGTGGCGGTTCCCCCGCCCGCGTTGAACGCAGCGCCGTCGATACCGCAGTCCCCGCCCTCGACGGTGCAAGCTCCTCCTCCAGACAAGGAGACGCTAGAAAGGGAGAGGGTGGAGAGGGATCGAGAACGGCTGGAGAGGGAGAGGGTGGAGCGGGAGAGGGTGGAGCGAGACCTGGAGAGGGAGAGGGTGGAGAGAGACCGGGACGAGCGAGAGAGGGAGATGCGGGAGAGGGAGGCGGCGGAGGCTCCTGCTGAGGAGGAGGTTCACTTCGTGGCGCGTCAGCCCAGTCCTCCGGTCCAGAGGTCTGTGGTTGTGGCTCCCGACCCTCCTGGTGGAGCCGATGGCCCCTTGTCAGAGCTCGCCCCCCCGGTGGAGAAGGGCCACCCTGACAGGACGCACATGCCCATCAGAGACTATTTCAACATGGATGACAGTCGAGGTGAGCCCAGCGGGACGTACGTGTGCTATGGGGCAGCTCTGGTAAAGACTGTTTGACTAATGGGATCTTGCATGCCACAATGCTTGATCTGAGGTTAAACAAACATTTGTGGCCCGATAGGAGCGGTTACAATTTTGTGAGTATTAGTCATAATGTAATGCTTATTAATGTACAGAGAGTTAACTTACTTTTACATTATTAATTATACTTGATGAATGAATGTGATGAAGCTGAGTTCTCTTGCCTGGATCGGCTCTTATGTGATTGTATGTCCTTCTCCCTGCAGATGAAGCCCATCTGTCCTTACCCCGTATGGACCCCCCTAACCCTGAAGAGGCTTCCACCGCCCCCTTGGAGCTGGAGGGGGACAACGGGGCGGGCATGCGCCCCCCACTCACCTCTGGCTACTCCAAACAGTTCCAGAAGTCTCTGCCGCCACGCTTCCTCAGGCAGCAGGTATGTGGCTGACATCTTCTTGCAAGAAATGTCCAGACGGCCTTAGCATGATGTTTTATTTTAATTATGATTCAATGCATCAATGTGTTCATCCTAATTGTTGTGGACCTTAAAGGGGTGATATAATGTCCTTTTTTAATTTTTTTTTTAATTTTTATTGAATTAGTTTGATCTCATAGAATTACCAGAATAAAGGTTTTTCGAGCACATGATTTTTTCTCCTACCTTTAGGGTGTTGCGTATTACAACCCCTGTGTGAAACACACAGTTGTTGAGGATTTTGAGGCAGTTAGGTGTCAGTGAAGGCTCTGCCTTTGGGAAAGTATACAAGGGAGATCACAACAAAGAAAATACCTAACTTTGAGATCATTAGTAAGCACATTTGTTTGATATAATGTGCGTTATAAATGAAATGTATTATTATTGTTAACCAAACTTTACTTGATGAGAGTAGTAAAATCAAACTGTTCTTCTGACTGATTGTGAATCATCTGATGCTCTCCCATTGCCTCCCAGTAAAAGACCAACGTACGTCACCTCCTACCATAAGCAAAGGGAAGCCGCTATGGAATTCACAACAAGCTGTTTCTAGGCAGCTCCGTAACCCTGATTTGCAGTATTCATTTACTCCCCCTTGTGGTAACCTTGTGGTATTGTAGCTTTGCCAACCATTTACATACACCCAATGGGAGAAGGAAAAAACAGAAGGCATAATAGAGCCCCTTTAAGCATAAACAAGAGGGTAAAATGGATGGATCAGCGACAGGATACTACTTATGGAGGACATGGTATTGATAACCCTTCATTTAATACCAGTGGATCTCTCTTCAGGAGCAGATG
Organism: Trisopterus minutus; assembly: GCA_027122715.1. Lineage (NCBI taxonomy): Eukaryota > Metazoa > Chordata > Actinopteri > Gadiformes > Gadidae > Trisopterus > Trisopterus minutus. The sequence continues at coordinate 665,807 of JAOPUD010000019.1, forward strand.
AAACAGCAGCAATGGCAGCAGCAGCAGAGTGGTGGGTCTGTGTCCCCCTCAGCCCCTGGGACCGGGCCGCCCCCCGCCCAGCAGCAGCACCGCTCCGTGTACCAGCCCATCGGTCCTCACCACCAGCACCTGGCCACCATGGGGTTTGACCCCCGCTGGCTCATGATGCAGTCTTACATGGATCCCCGCATAATGTCTGGCCGGCCGCCCATGGACATGCAGCCCAACATGCACGCAGGTATGGAGCTGCACGGTTAACGCCGTGTTAATACTGAACGCAATGTCGCCATTCATGTCAAAAATAATTCAGAAAAAATTTATTAAGAACTAAGTTAAATCAGATTCATTCCACTAGGTTACATTAAAATCGTATGTCAATTAGTTGGCACATTGCTTAATTCTTGTTTTTCTATTAACAGTAGGTGCCACATTATACGACTGAAATGCTTTTCTGTTAATTCCAATCAACCATCTCAATATCCGGCTAAATATTAGTAATGATGTTTTGTCATGGTGCAGCCCTACCCAGGTAGCAACACGCGCTGCTTCGGTCGATGAGCAGTAGAGTGTAACCGCTACTGTCCCCACTGCCAGGATGTAGCGGTGAGGATCCTACCCTCATCCATGGTCTTTGTGTGTTTGTCTGGCTTGGCAGGGAGAATGGCTCCTAAGCAGATTGTGCGCAGGGAGCCGGGAGACAACTCCAGCTCCAGCTCGGACTCCTTTGACCACCTGACCCGGCCCGGTCGAGACCACGGACTGGCCTCCGACCAGCGCATGGTGTGGGGCCCTGATGCCTACGCCCAGTCTGAACCCCTGCCCTCGGTCACACCTTCTAAAGGAAGGGAAGATTGCAAGGAATCCAGGTAGGAAGATCTCAACCCCCCGGGACTGCACTGGCAATGTACATTCAAGAACCCCCCCCCCATGTATCCCACAGAAATCACTTGTAAAGAGATTAGTATATTTGATCCATGATGTTCTCTTTGCTCTGCAGGCTGGACTCTGGGTTGGATCTGGACAGAGGCCTGTCTGCCATGTACCCCCAGGACCACGCTTCACTGGATTCACGAAAAACTGACTTTTTCCGGGACCCCGCAGAGGCACTATCTCCATTTGGACATGGCCAAGATGACCTCTCCCGTCCTCTGGACAGAGCTCCCGTGGGCTCTGGTTTCGACCTGGATGACCCGGGCCTGCCCAGCGGGGAGGAGGTGGAAGCCCTTGGCCAGGCCATGCTTCAGAGGAGTGTGTCCCACGGCTCAAACCAGTCAATAAAAATCGACGAGCCCAGGTTCGAAGTTCTGTCCCTGGGTGCCAAGTCTATGGAGCTGCTGGACGCGGTGGAGAAAGCAGAGGAGAAGCTACGGAATGAGTCTTTTTCCCAGCCGTTGAGCAGCAGCCGGGGTACCCCACCGGCTGATGGCCTCCACAAGCCAGAGAAGCTGGCCCCGCCCGCCTCCAGCAAGCAGAAAGCCGAGCTGCGCTGGGGCGGGCGGTCCGCAGCCTGCCGGAGAGAGGGCCCCAGTGGAGAGAGGCCCCTGCGCCGGTCGGGCCCCATAAAGAAGCCTGTCCTGAGGGACATGAAGGAGGAGCGCGAGCAGCGGGAGGAGAGGGAGAAACGCCACGAGAAGGGCGAGCGAGGAGAGAAGCCCAAAAAGGAGGCCGCACCTAAAGCTCAGTCCGCTGCCGCCGCCGTTTCAGAGGGGTCCCGGGCCCCGAGTGAAGGGCCGAGAGAGGCAGCCGAGCCCCCCGAGGTCGGCCACGACCTGCTGGTGGTAAGAGACTCTCAGCCTTCCTCCGCAGTCCCAACCGTGTCTTCACAGGAAGAGAAGCTAGAGAAACCAGCAGGTCATATCAAGCATCCAGAACCCAAACTTCCCTCCAGGAAAGAGTCAAATCTCCCTCCACGGTCATACCGGCGTGAGGAGCGAGAGAGGGACCGGGACCGGGACAGGGACAGGGACAGGGACAGGGACCGGGACCGGGACAGGGACAGGGACCGGGAGATGGACAGGGACCGGGAGTGGCCTGCAGACGGCTTTAAAGGTCGCGGCCGCGGGGAGTATTATGCCAGAGGCAGAAGCTACAGAGGGACGTACGGGGGGAGGAGCAGGGGGGGTCGTGGCCGTAGCCGAGGGGAGTACCCATACCGCGACCCCCGCTCCCCAGCTGATCTCCCTGTGGGCGGGGCCGCTGCGTTCCGGAACAGGGAGGAGAGCGAGACGCGCAGCGAGAGCTCTGACTTTGAAGTCATGCCAAAGCGCCGGCGGCGCCGTGGTTCTGACACGGATTCAGAGAGCGAGGGCGGAAGAGAGTCGGCCAGTGACACGGGCCCCTCGGACCGAGAGCCCAGCACTAAACCCAACCGACCGCTCAGACGCGACCTGCCCAGCGAGGCCCGGCCCGCTCTCCACAAGCCGGGCTTCGGACCCCCTCACAACGGGGAGAGAGGTGGGCTGAGAGGGGAGGATGAGAGCAGGCCCAAGCCAGGGTTTCTCCCCAAGGGAGAGCCATCTCGCCGGGGTCGAGGAGGGCTGTACAGCAGGCGCGGAGGAGCCAGGGAGCGAGGAGGCTCCCGCTCGGTTCCCCTCAGGAGGCCTGGTACCAGGGAGTCCTCTCAGTGGCCCTCCAAACCCATGGAGACCTTCAGGCCAGAGGACACGGAGTCTGTGTCCTCAAGGTATGACCACCCACTCAACGATCGGCGACCTCCTAAATACGACGGCAATAAGTTTAGGGAGGGGGCGGCTCCGGGTAGCAGGGAGAGGCCTCGTCGGCCACGGCCCGCCCGGCCCCCCAGGCAGGACAAGCCTCCACGCTTCCGTAGGTTGAAGGAGAGGGAAGCGGCGGTGTTGGCTGGGGGAGACACGGCCTCCGTCCCCCCTGCCCCGCTACCCTTAGTGCCGGCAACCAGCACCACTGCCGTCCCCTCCCCTGGGCCCCACACCATGTCCCCGGCCATTTCCAGGGCCCCGGGAAACCCCGTCGCCGTGCCTGCAGAAGCAGGTGCCGCCGTGCCTGCCCCCGACGCCTCCTCCCACACCCAAGCCTCCCTGCCAGACACGGGCAGCCCCATGGTGACGGTCGGCGGCACCAAGTCCCCGGACCTGTCCAACCAGAACTCCTCAGACCAAGCCAACGAGGAGTGGGAGACGGCGTCCGAGAGCAGCGACTTCAACGAGCGCCGGGAGCGGGAGGAGAGGCGGGGAGCGCTGGAGGCGGCCAACGCAGCGGCCGCCGCAGCGCACGCCTCCGCCCCTCCGCCCGCTGCCCCTCAGGGCTCCATGACCCCCACCAGGACCCCGCCCGACACGGGCCACAGACGTGACGGCACTGCAGCCTCCAAGAGGAGCTTCTCCAGCCAGAGGCCTCCGGATAGGCCCAACCGCAGGGGCAACAGTGGTCCCAAGCCGGGGCGAGGCTACGCCGCAGGCAAGGGAGAAAGACGGGGAGGAGCCAAAACCGGACGCCGAGGGTGAGTTTCAAACAAAGGGCCCTTGTGTAATTCTTGAAGCTTCACTTGGTCAATCTTCCACTTAACAGCACAATGGACAAGACTTCAGCCTGTTGGTTAGTATAACTGTCAGGCACAAAGAGTAGGCCAAGTGATGCTACTTTCAATGATCAACCTTTTTATGTGCCTGCTTCGTGCTTGGCTGTGATTATGCTTTAGGACTAGTAGGACAACCGGTCTGGATTACACATTTCTACCGAAACCCAACATTTCCTAGCTTTCAATACATTGCTCATGTTGCTTAAGAGTTAAAGGCTGGCAGGTTTTTCATGAAGAGCTAAATATAGTTTCTGCCAAAGGTATCTGAAGTCTGTTCTCTAAGGTGGCATTTCTGCTGAGTGTGTGTGACCGCCTCATCTACTCTTAGTGACACATCTATTAGGGATGTTACTTCCTGTTTACCATGTGTATTGTGACAGACGGTAGTAGGCTGGTCAAAAAAAAGCATGATAAAATAATGTGAACAACTGCTTTGATTCCCATCACTTCAAATGCCGGCTTTCAAAAAGTACTGAGAGCCAATGAGAGGCAGAGTAGGGCGGGTCATGAGTTCTTCCGCTGCTGCAGATAGGAAGTCTTGTGCTGCTCATTTGATAGCGCAAACGGCTAGCTTCACTTTCAGGCTGTGTGGAGAACACAGACACTGTTAGGTTCACAGCCTGTGAATCTACGGTTTTAGCTGGGATTCGAAGACTGAGGGGAAAAAAAGAGTTTGATTTGATTGATTGATTACGCCAACATTACTTGAGGAGTAGGAAGCTGGTAATGCACCGGCTTATCCAAAAACAAAACACAAACTCTAGAGACCTACCTGGGGAAATAATAATGATCTGCTTCTTGGCAACCCATGATAAACAAAATATCAACACGGAGACGTTTCCCCCCTTTAATAGTTTAAGCAGGAATGTCAGGACATAATGAAGAGCTTACAAACTACTTAAACACCTGCACAGCAGCGGGAGCTGCCAGTTCATTCCTCCCATTCCCCTGTGTGGCCCACAGTGGAGCTGGATTACACTTCAACCAGAGTGGCTTAGCACATACCTGGAACCAGTTTGTTCACAACATTACATAACTGACGCATACTCTTGCTTTGCCACAAACGAGAATGCCACAGAATCAAATGAAGAATTTAAACTTGGTTGGAGGAATAGATCCAGCAAACATTCTACGAGACAAAACTTCAAAAGATCCTGGCCCTCAGATATAGCTGCAATTTGTGGTTGTCTAAAAAATCTTCCTGAAAACGATTGGCATTAGTACAGAGAGCTGGGTTTAGGTTTTTGTTGATTTTGTTTATATATATTATCCAATTATCTCAATAGAGCGCAACAGTGTGGTTCCGGAAGTAAAAATCCCATTCATTTTCTCCATAGAGATTTTGATTAAAAGCCATAATTTCATAACATCCAAGGTATACTTACCAAGCACTATTATGTGGCGATATGAGGGTATATGCTCCTGCAGAAGCCACAAGGTAAAGACATAAACAACTTGGTTTTAGAAAAACACGTTTTATTCGTGATGTATTTGAAACCACTTCAGACAGACACACCATATATTAACAATAATGACAAAGGTTAGAAGATGCAAGAAACATGCTAAACTAATGGGTTGGAACCATCGCGAAAAGGTTTGCAATGGTTGATGGGATGAGTAGTTCCTCCACTTGTTCTCAAAATGAATGTACACTGTCTTGTACCTTTAGTTTTTTGGGGGGTGGTGTGTGAGTGAGGAGAAAACATAGTTCCCACGAGATCTCTGATCATTGGAGAAGTAGTGGGAGAGGGAGGACACATGTCCCGCGAAAACTCCTAACAGGTCTCATAACCACTCTGATGGTTCTCGCAGCACGGGGGGTGGGGCAAACACAACCGTGGGAACTCAGATCATTCTCGCAGTATGTTGGATGGGGCAAACATAGTTCCCGCAAGAACTATAATTCATGCAACAGAAACTTATGATAAGGACTGTACACACAGCCCTCTAAATCGTTTATCTCTGCATTTGTGCCTCAATTAAACGTTTTGAAAAGGACCACCAGACAGAGGACAGGAAGATTTGCTGCCACTGAGATTTGGTCAAAGATCTTTCAGGTGGGAAGTGATTTAGTTGAGGATGTCAATGAGACGGAGGATAATGTTGACGAGGACCCTGATTATGTAGCTTCCTCCTCTGATGAGAATGAAGCCAGTGAGATAAGACAGACTTCCTGTGGTTTCTCAAACACAATTCAACCCCTTGACGTATCTCAACCACCAAGAACTGACATGACATCCAAAACTGGAAAGCTGCTATGGTCTCCGGATGCTTGATGTAAGGGGAGGTTGGGGCAGTCTTGTATTATTTACTGTGCTATAAAAAATGGTCAGGAGAGGCCTAAAGTAGCTCAGAAAGAAACTTGGTTAAGACTTATATTTTCTGCTTGTTTACATTGCTCAGGTCATATTGAACCCAAACATCAAAGTTGTACGTTTATTTGAACATAATAGGAGGGTTAAAAAAATATGATCTTTGAATTCTCTAGGATTTAGGTGGATTGTTCAAGAGTGTGTATACAAAACATTTCAAGCAGATACCCGTTTAATACTTATACCATAAGTTGAGTTGAGAAATTAGCAATCTAGTTGTAAACCTCTATCCTTTTACATAGCCTTAATACAAGCTGTGCTGTATCATCTCAGCGCTGGGTCATATCGTGATTTATTTAGTGTCGATGGTCCCCCCAGCATGTGTTTGTCTCTGGCTCTCTGACCAAACTGACATCCTATGTATCCCACAGTGCTGCAGGACAGCAGAACGCAGACTCTTCCTCGGCAGCTGCAGGCTCGGGGGCCCAGAGAGGCTCTAAGGATCTGCCCGCACGGCGTAAGGACGATGCCAAACAGGCTGCCAAGAAGCCCAAAGAGAACGCGCTCTCCCAGTTTGACCTCAACAACTACGCCAGTGAGGGAACATGCTTCTTCTCCCTTCTTCAGTCTGATCATTTAATGGATCAACTTTTTACATTTTGTATTGGAAAAAACTGTAAACTTGAATGGCACCTATTCATTATATAAACCTCATCATCCTACCAAAAGGTCAAATCATTGCCGGTGTTAATGATGGACATTGTTTTTTGCGCCGTTGCATCTGTTGCCGTTTATCCGAGCAGTGCACTCAGTAAAAGACAACCGTTAGAGTGCGTGTGTTTGTGTGTGAGCCTAACTCACTTCCCCCCCCCCCCCCCCCCCCACTTCAGGTGTAGTGATCATAGACGACCACCCTGAGGTCACCACCACGGAGGACCCTCAGTCCAGTGCCGTGGACGACGGCTTCACCGAGGTGGTGTCTCGCAAGCAGCAGAAACGACTGCAGGATGAGGAGAAGCGCAAGAAGGAGGAGCAGACCACTCAGGTGAGACGCTGGCTCTTATGTTACTGAAGCACATCTCTCTGGAGGTTAGTGATGAAGTCCTAACACCAGCAGTTCTCTTGCAGAACTGGGGTAAGAAAGGCTCTGGAGAGAAGGGAAGAGGAGGTGGAGGAAAACTGCCACCAAGATTCGCAAAGAAACAGTCATCACAACAGAGCCACCAACAACCACCAAACCCCCAGCCTCAGCCCTCGCTGGCTGCTCCTGTATCCAGCGCCCCCGCCCCGCCCCAGGCCCCCACCGCTGTCCCCCAGCACCCTCACCCAGCCCTCTCTCAGCCGGCCGCTTCCCCCCTTCCTCTGGAGGGCGCTGTGGCCCCACTGCCTCCCAGCGCCTCCCCTGCTGTGGACTTCACCTCCCAGAGCCTCCCGCCGGCCACCTCGCAGGCCCACAGCCCCCTGGGGACAGAGCTCTGGGAGAGCAAGGGCTCCGCAGGGATCCCCGACGTCAAGAAACGTGAGTGAGACGGTGCCCACACTCCCAGTGTACTGACTGGGTCGGTGGTTTAGAGGTGCAGTGTGTAAAACCTAGGGGAGTCTAGCAGAACCCCCCTTCGCCCTCCTTTTTGCAGCGATTTAAGAAAAGCTGTGGTGGCTTGTAATGGAGGTTCACACATCCAAGACTCTTTAAACTCTTTACACATCCAAGACTCTTTAAACTCTTTACACATCCAAGACTCTTGGATGTGGGTTCATGTACTTTTTGCTACTGTACTGATGCACAAATGTGATGGACCTTGGATTTAGCTAATGCAATGTTATTTATTTCAGTTGGTCCAATCAGCCCATTACAGCCTCCCTCAGTCAGTGCCTGGAACAAACCTCTCACATCCTTCACAGGCACCGCGACCGCTGAGGTAAGATCCTTCTATGCTTTGTCGGTTATTTGTTAAACCGTTGCATTGAAAAAAAACATTCTTCAAATCAATGGTTCTTAATAGTAACTAGAAAATGCGTTTCCAGCAGAAAATGCGTGTGAACGCTGAGAGCTGAATGAAAAGTGCAAAGCCTGCTGAAAAATCAAAAATGTAAAATGAGTTAGAACAGAAAGACCCTGAAAGGTCAAATGAATGAACTGCACTGCTGAACAACCTGGAAGCTGGAATGTCTTGCAGTGCACTTCTGTAAACCATTGAAGCTGAAGTTGAGGTAGTGGTGGTAGCAGTGAGTAAGTTGTAGTTGTAGAAGCAGCTGTGGTAGTATTAGCTGTGGTAGTATTAGCTGTGGTAGAAGTATTAGCTGTGGTAGTGATACTAGCTGAGGTGGTAGTAGTGATACTAGCTGAGGTGGTAGTAGTGATACTAGCTGAGGTGGTAGTAGTGATACTAGCTGAGGTGGTAGTAATCGGCAGTAGAAATGTTGAATAGTTTGAATTGTATTGTACGCGACATAGACATTGCAATATTCTTTTTGTTTCATTACATGGTGATTTGTTATGGTGTGACCAAGGGGTAGGAAGCTAGGTGGGGAAGCTACTGGGAAGCAATGGTGTCCCCAAAAATGATGAGTGAAAAACCGGGTGTGGCAAACCAGAAGGTGTACAGGGGAAGAACAGGACTAAAGTCTTTGTGTGGAGCCCCAGTCAGTCTCTACCAGTCTTTGCGTTTCGGATCATAAGGAATAAAGCCATCAGCGATTGGCTTTCTCATCGGGTCAGCACAACAGATCGCCAGAGGGCTCACGTTGTGATCTTTCCTCGCTGTCCATTCTAAAGAATGTCCCGTCATTATTCTGATCATAGGGTGTGACGTCTGGAGCGGAGGCGAGCGCTGAGCTGGGAATGGACAGCATCCAGTTCGGAGCGCCGTCGTCCACCGGCAGCACGGACAGCGACGGCGTTCCCGCGCTGCTGGAGCCCTGCGCCCAAAACAAGCTGCCGGCCCCCAAGGAGCAGAGGCAGAAACAGCCCCGAGCCGGAAGCATCAAAACACACAAGGTACCAGAGGGACCGGGGCCGACCAACCAGGGCTCAATCAATCATTCATTTAGTCTCTTTAAGTCCCCGTAAATATATGTTAAGACGACTTGACACTTGCGTTATATATTTTGTATTTTTTAACTAATGATATATTTGGTGTACTAACATTATCCCAAATGACAATTTTCAATCACTGCTCATCTCAAGGAAATCCGTACTTTTAAAAATGGAAACACCCTGGGCTGTTGTGTCCAGTCTTAACGGCAGTGGAGAAATGCCTTTTGTCCCCAACAGTCACTAAGTTGGTCCCGCTCAAATCAAACATTCAATCTATGAACTGAGGTCATTGTAGTCACGGGTCACGCCCATTTTGATGCCACGCCCAAATTGAAAATGGGCAGATGTGACATTGTAAAATCGATCTAGCCGACTAAGATGTGCTTCAATATAAAGTTGTAACAACATTCTACACTGAAACGTCATCGTTGGTGATTGTTTTTACCACGCTCATTTTTTTTTTCATATTGCTCTTCTACAGCTCATCTAAACTGAGCAGGTTAATGCTTTTTTTGACTGACATTAGTTCAGTACAATGAAATAACATTACATGATTACATTAAACGTGAATAAAATGTAAATACATTACCTCGTCTATTTTTAAACTTTTTAAATAGTTTTGATAAACTCTAACCGGGAAGTCGTTCCTGCCTTCTGTGTGTCGCATGTTGGGGATATGTTTTCATTTCCAACACAACGTCTTGTGTTCCCAGCTCCACGTCATGGAGCCGCTGGAGACCAAGGAGTACAAGCCGGGCCCCATCGGCAAGGAGCGCTCCCTGAAGAACCGCAAGGCCAAGGACGCCCGGGGGGGGGAGGGCGACGGCCTGGAGGCGGGGGCGCCCGGCGGCCCGGTGAGCAGAGCCACGGACTCCAGCCCCACCACCAGCGAGGCGCCGGTGCCGGAGCTGGGCGGAGACATCGAGGGCATGATCACAGTGCCGTCGGC
>JAOPUD010000019.1:719830-735137 GCA_027122715.1 Trisopterus minutus
ACACACACACACACACACACACACACACACACACACACACACACACACACACACACACACACACACACACAGAATATGTAGCCTGTAAAGATGCAGGCTTACACGGAGGTAACAGGAAAGCCCTTACGCACAAATTCCCCTTTTCCAGGAACAACACGGACCGCTACGGGCAGAGTTGATGTGAAGACGGTGTGAACGGCGTGAGGAACTCCCAGTACAGACAGAGGCCAGGCCGGCTCCTCAATGACCGCCTCTGTTCTCTGGCAGTGCCTGACCAGACGCTCAGGTGGAAACAGGGACTGACGGGAAGTGGAGGTGGACACACAATGAACTGCACATCACAGCCAGGGTTGCGCAAGAGGCTAACAGCCTGGCAGCCTCTGGTAAACACTCTGAACCACCGTTACATAAGGCCTGTCCGCAGCACAACAAGGTCAGCTGCTGTTGCTAGGCTCTGGCCCGGCACAGCAGAGCAGAGCCAGGGGTCTGGTTGTGGTACTCACTGTTTGATTTTGTCATTCTGGGGGCCAAATCTGGGGGCCGAAGGTCCTCTCCTACAGCATGAGGGACGCAAGTCAAATAAACACATCAAATAAACACATCTGTGGATTCAAACCATTGAGGATGATTCTGTTTATTCTAGTCCTGCTTTGTAACATCTGCGTAGGCCTAATGCCGCTGTTTCAAATTCAAACATAATAAATAACGTGATTGATTTGGAAGATGACGTTCATCAGAAGAACAGATCAAACTCACAGGAAAAAGTCTTCCTCTTCATCCGAGTCTTCCTCCAACAGGTTTCTCTGCAAAACAAAGACGGAAAAGTTTGATGGCTCTCCAAACCCATCCAAATCCTCTAAACCCATCCTGTTTGAAAACCATTGGATTACCCAATTGTCCTGCTGACACTTGTAGATAACTATACTATAGGATCGGTCATCACAGAAACCGTTATTCAGAGCCCCAGAGAGCAATAGCAGCTCTGACGAGGGAGTGTTGGGAAGATCTGTTTCATTTTCAATCACCATGCCAAGCTTTTTCTATGTGAAATGCTGTTTGACCTTTCATAGCTGTTCAAGCCTGGTGCTGCTGCCCGTTTGCCTCACCCATCTCCACGTGTGTGTGGATTGGCTTCAGTTTGATTATTGTCAGTTATCGCTTACATCGGCCGCAATACACTGTTGGACTAGGGTTGTCCATAACCCTAATTCAAGCAAGACACACAAATGACCCTGTTGCTTCGGTAGAGCAGAACTCGACTAAGTCACCCATCAAACAGAACCTTTAAGCAGCAGTGAGGGTTGGCACTAAACAAACCAGAATATGAAGGCCCTGCACACACAGTGTGTTAACCTGTGTATGTGCTGTGCATTCTATTACACTCATCTTCAAGAATGTTCACTTAACAAGAAGGAAAACTTCCAGTACATTACAAAGCAGCGTATGGTTCTATGACATATTTACTGATTTAAGCATCTTATCTGCTGTTATCTTGGAGTGGTATTGATACATTTTAAAAACAGTCCATTGATAGTAGGCTGATTAAGTACCGTCACCACTTGGTGACTTGACTGTTAAACACTGGAATCATAAAATTGAAAGAGAATTAACTGCACAGATAAGAATCTTTAGTTAAAAGGGGAGAAAAGGACTAAAGACGCTAACGCTAACTCTAGCTCCCTCTCCTCCCGTCTGAGAGGGGACTGGTAGCTATTACCCCAGATGAGGGAATGGAAAAGAGGCAATCAAGATGTGCTGGCTGGGGGGGACGGAGCGTTTGTCACGCTTTGATATTCGCCTCCCAACCACAGTAAACAGAACATTTAGAGCCAGATAAAGGTAGGCCAGACAGGAACCACGGGACGGGTCCGGGTCTGAGGGTCCGGGTCTGGGTCTGAGGGTCCGGGTCTGGGTCTGAGGGTCCGGGTCTGGGTCTGAGGGTCCGGGTCTGAGGGTCTGAGGGTCTGAGGGTCCGGGTCTGGGTCTGAGGGTCCGGGTCTGAGGGTCTGGGTCTGAGGGTCTGAGGGTCTGAGGGTTTGAGGGTCTGAGGGTCTGAGGGTCTGAGGGTCTGAGGGTCTGAGGGTCTGGTCTGAGGGTCTGAGGGTCTGAGAGTCTGAGAGTCTGAGGGTCTGGGGGTCTGAGGGTCTGAGGGTCTGGTCTGAGGGTCTGAGGGTCTGAGGGTCTGAGGGTCTGGGGGTCTGCGGGTCTGAGGGTGTGGGGGTCTGGGTCTAGGGTCTGGGGGTCTGGGTCTAGGGTCCGGGTGTATGTACGGACAGAGATTATAATGAATGATGAGGTCACTTTTACAGCCAGGTCCTCTGAGGTATTTTTAGAAACAGGAGCATTTCTGAGCATAAGGATAAAGCTTATGGAGACTAAGTCTTCTAGTGAATTTAGTGACTGAGGAGACTCAATAAATACAGACTCAGTTTAGGCAGCTTGTTGTCTACAGGTATGAAGAAATGTGGGATCAGACCCACCACCGTTGGGTGGGGAGTCGCGCCCTGGCTTCAATCCATCCTCTGACACCTCAGCACTATCCAGACTCAATCGTTTCCTCATTCAAAAGTGAAAACGGATGATGAAGGTGAACCGTGTGGAACAGGGATTTCTATGTCGATGAAAGCCGAACGAAGGCATGGACCAGATGCAATCTGAGGGTAATCCCTACTGTACACAAGGTGACCACAACTACCTCCATGAGTGTCTCACCCTCTCGCTCCGGATGGATCCGGTGACCTCCTCATCGTTGAGGTGCCGTTTGAACTTGGGGGGCATGTTGTCGTCAAGCGGCTCCTCCCGTTCCGGCTCCCTCTGTAGGACAGGAGGAGAAGTGAGGCCTCAACGACACACCCAGGACCACGTAGAGCACCCTGTACCAGCACCACGTAGAGCACCCTGTACCAGGACCACGTAGAGCACCCTGTACCAGGACCACGTAGAGCACCCTGTACCAGGACCACCGTAGAGCACCCTGTACCAGGACCACGTAGAGCACCCTGTACCAGGACCACCGTAGAGCACTCCTACCAGGACCACCGTAGAGCACTCCTACCAGGACCACCGTAGAGCACTCCTACCAGGACCACGTAGAGCACCCTGTACCAGGACCACCGTAGAGCACTCCTACCAGGACCACCGTAGAGCACCCTGTACCAGGACCACCGTAGAGCACTCCTACCAGGACCACCGTAGAGCACTCCTACCAGGACCACGTAGAGCACTCCTACCAGGACCAGGGAGAACACTAATGTTCTCACTCGGTCCTGGTGAGGAAGTGCTTTACTTTCTTTATGACCAACAGTTGAATAAATCCCAGATGCATGTTGGGTAATGACAGTAGGGCTGCCGCTGACTAAGACTTCTGTTAGTCAGCTGACAGCATTCCATTCCTACTATTGGTCAACTACTCATGCATTTAATTTTTGTTTCAGAAATGTCATCGGCTCAACAAGTGTGTTGTGAAACCATGGACATATTTTTGCAGCAATTTAATATTTATAACTAGGGATACAAAAGAAAACCACTTTTTGTTTTGGTACTCAAAACAATTCTGCCAACATATCACAAGTCAGTTTAAATATGTATTTTATATCTATGTACATTACACCCACACCAGCTTTTATTAACCTGTTTTTTACTGTTCTGCACATACCCATCTAATCACAGTGTCTAATGTTATATCCATTGTATACCGCACAACTAATGTAGTTGAGTCCACAATGGGGTGCCAGCCCTAAAAGAAAGTGTTGCATACAAAAGCTAAAACAAATGTAAATGTGTTTTTGAAAAGTGTAAAAACAAAGGAACATTGTCCAAGATATCAAACACTGGACAGTTTTGCAAATTCTCAATCGATTTCCTGATTCTGTAGGTTAAGCATCTCACAGAAATGTCCCCAGCAGCAACAGTCACAGTTCTGCATACTGCTTCTATGATTAAACACAGTGACCACTTCTTCCATAGTCCTAATAGCCTACACCAAATTTGAACAATGCTTTTGTGATGCACACAATATAAGCATAGCTGAATTCAACACTGAATTATTCAACACTTTTTCACAGTTTTAACAGTTTATAAAAGTGAAATAAATAATAGGCCTTACCAGTAGACCAATATTAATATCTAGTTAAGCAAAACAGACAGCCAAGCGAGACTACAATATATTGGTGTATAACGAATTGTTGTTTTTTTTTGGCCAAAAGAATACTACTGGCTCAGATGAGGAAAGCATGATGTTCCTCCAGTTAAGATCCCTGTGTTCCCACAAGAACATAGTTTTTATGTTCTCCCAATGGCACAACTGACATGAGGACTTATCCAAATGCTATGTTTCCCAAGGCGACCTCTGTTAAAAGTTATACTGCCTTACTGACAAAGCCAGTCAGTAAGCCATGCTGCAAAGCCCTGACCGAACATCTACTTTAAGTGTTAACAACAAACAGTAGGATGCTGCCCACACATCCACACCGCTTATAACTCTTAAAGGTCCCATGACAGCCACCAGCTGTGGCGTGATTCACCGTTACAAGCCGTTTTGAAAATCTGTCTTATGTCATCACAGGTGTGCGTGTCCACCTAGATGAGAGACGGCTAGATGAGCAACCTACAGTCCACTGGGTAGGCTGGTAGGCTGATCTATCCAGCACACATCTAGGTGGACACACCCACCATTGATGTCATAACAGACTTTTTCAAAACGGCTTGTAACGCTAATCACGCCACACCTGGTGGCAAATCACGGGCCCTTTAATACCATTTAATCCAGACTCAGTCTTCAGTCTCAGCTTCTCTACGTCTTTTTTTCTGGCACCACAGTCGGAAAACTGCTGTTCAGTGAACCAGCGTTCGAGAGGAACTCTCTTGAGTAACAGAGGAAACGAGTTGCAAAGGGCAGGACTCTGTGTGTAGAGGCAGCATCAGAAGAGGAAGGAGAGAAAGAAGAGGAAGAAGAAGAAGAAGAAGAAGAGGAAGGAGAGAAAGAAGAAGAAGAAGAAGAGCAAGTTAGTGTCGTTGTAAAGTAAAAGAACATCCTACATATGATAATCACTCTGGTATTTGAGTATGGGAGCATATGTCCAGGGTCAGAACTGATTGAGCAGATCAGCCCCGTTCTGTCCCAGCGGACTCGAACGCCTCACCCTGCTTCTGCTGTCCGATAATCGATCGATTATCAGGCGATCAGGAGTGGTGTCATGTTTACCCCCTGAGCCAAATACAGACTGTTAGCTCTGACACCGAGCTGTACCCACCCTATCAGTCTCATCTAATACATTCCGTATACCTGTACACTACCGAGATGTTCTTTATGCGACCTGAGCCCACAGCCAGTGCATCCTAGCCGTTACCATTAGCAACCCGAGCTAAGCTACGCGGAGGCTAAGCTACGCGGAGGCTAAGCTAGCCCCGGGACCGGCGCTGCGTCCGCCGCTCTCTGTGATCACTTACTGATATATCCGTCCTGTTCTGGGTTCCGAGGGGCTGAAAGTCTGTTTTATGATCAGTGTGGATCAGGAGAGCTAACGGAGAGCTAACGCCAGCTAGCCTAGCGCTCTGGGTCTGTCTCTGACGTCACCGGAACAGCTGGAGCGGAGGGCGGAGCCTCAGCCAGATGTTGACCGCAGCCAGATGTTGACCGCTGTCCTCCCGGTCCACCGCAGTCACGTTTAGTTTCTGAAGTAATCATGACATCAATCAAATTAAAAAACAATTATAATAACAATAATGCATTGAACAACAAATATCTCCTGAAATTGAACTGCGGCTGCGCCTCCTGTCGCTAAACGTTTATTGTTTGATGTTATTTTTTTATTGACGCAGTTAATAAAAACCAGGGGTCAAACCTCAGCTCCCTGCTCCAGCTGCTGACATAATAAAAACCATCATCCCCGATAGGATAACTCATGTTTTTTTTTCCTCATCAGCCCCTTTAACCCATATAAATAAGTTTAACAATAAGTGTTCCGAATTTTGTTAGAATCAACATTAGATTGAATGTGTTCGAAACATGTATTTAATTTGATCCCATCTCTTTCATGAGTGTATTTCAGCGCTATAACATTAAGCGGTGTAGACCAGACCTGGTCTCCGTCCCTAGGGGGCAGCAGACCGCCGCTGGGGGAGGATTCGTCTCTTTCTCCCCCAGAAGAAGAAGCTACGTTTCGTTTTCCAGCGAACACGTGACACTGTGCACCACCACAGCGTATCTTGATGATAATATTAATGTGGGTTTCTGCAGGTTCCTGCGGCCTCTGACCCACGGTTCGCTTTGCAATTTCAGCACCGAGAGCCGAGCCGCTCCTGTAGGATGCTGAGCGCCGCGGGTCCCGGGGACCGACGGCCTCTGTTCGGAGGAGCGGTATCCGCTAGAATCCCGCCCGATGCCAGGGACATCAGCGACCTGAGAGAGGTTCCTGACAACCAGGAGGTGTTCGCCCACAGCCACACGGATCAGAGCCTCATCGTGGAGCTGCTGGAGCTCGACAGTCAGGTGGAGGACCAGGACGCCGCTAGGTACCACTTCGAGGACATCGCAGGGAGCAACAAGGCGAAGACGCCGGGGACGTGTGAGGTCAGCAGTGTGGTGGCCCTCTCCAGGTCAGAGCTGTCCCTGTCGGAGTGCAGCTCCGCCTGGCTGCTGAACGGCGCTCAGTGTGTGTCTAAATTCAACGAGGAGGCCAGAAACGCAGTGACGATCCACCTGGGCCTGTTCCGCCTGCCGCAGTTCTCCACGGACGTCCTGGTGACGTTCAACGACCCCGTCAGCATCAGCCCCCACAGCAGCAGCAGCAGCAGCACATCTGGAACACCGTCTGCAGAACCATGGACCGTGCAGGACTTCCTTCGCTTGTTACACTCTTTCACACTCCATGACCCCGGGTTGTTTGGTTAGCCTGATGGGACCTCACGCTGCCCAGTGAATACCGTTTAGATTGCATACTGAACATAGTAACCCATATAGGCCTACTGATGTTATAACGTGACATTTCACCTCGGGAATCAATCAGTTACAGTTGTATATCGTTGCAGAAGAACGATGAACTAAACCAAACTAAAACTGCCTTCGATATTGTAATCATTAACCTTTTTTTTGTTGCAGAAAAACCTGATGGCATTATACTGATCATTTCGTCAATGTTATTTTGTTTCGATATTATTTTGGAATAAATCCAATGTTTTTGCTTTTAGGCTGTGATGTTAAATGTTGGGTTAGGCCCACAGCAAGCACAGCTGTTATTGATCATACAATAATCCTTTGAAGGTTTGACATAAGATCTTGAGGGCGAAATTTCTGAGCCTTGTTCTTAAAGGTGACAGACCACCAGGTGTGTGGTCCGGAGGCCCGTAGGCCTGCGACCCGTGAGGTGTCGTATGACCAGCCAGCAATAGAAACGATTGTTTTCCGGCTTTTTTTGCGGCATTTCACGGAGGAACGTTTTTTGGTTCAGTCAGAGCCCGTCTACGGAGAGCCTTGGCGCTCTCTATTGAGCCTATTTATGTATTTAATACCAAATCTCCTAACCTTTCCTTAACCTTGTGGAAAACGTCCATAGGTCAAGGCGAGATGAGAAGGTGCTTCATTTCAGGACAGCAAAAAATGTTTAAAATGAATCAGTCTCCACTTCTCCTAACGTCACTGCGCGACGCAGAGTATTGCTGATCGTCTCTAGCGTCAAACTACAATTCTCTGAAGATGGACTACAAAAAGCGCTCTTTAGATCCATGGGTTCTTGTCTTATTGATTTAAATCAGGTCGTCGCCAACAGTGAGAATCATAGGTCGGACTTGGCCAATGGGAATATTTTAGGCCACTTAAAACCTTAAATAATACTTAAATAATGTGAAACAAATAGGCTAAACTTATGTTGATGTTGAAATTAACTGTCCCCAGTAGTCTTTTAGTTTCTTAAATGTGAAGTTGGCATTTTATTTTCCTCTCTTCTCTTCTTCTGCTTCACCGTCTCTCGAGTATCTTCGGGTAGAGTCGTTAAACTTCGTCGGTGGTCTGTTGCGTTAAATATAGCCGCCTTAGAGTATTATGGGCTACAAATATCTCCTTCCCTTTTGTGAAGGTTGGTCAGGAGTAACCTCTGCTGAAGGAGGGTTAAAGGTTGCATCGAGGCACCTTTCCGAAGCATTTTTAGAATTCGAACCACCTTTCCTCCAAGTATGTTCGGGTTGTCTCGTAGGGAATGTAAATCTCCTTAACAAAACACTGAATCTGTAGAGGCTGGTGGTATAATGTCACCTCTAACGACACAAGCTATATTATTATTCTCCAAAAATATATTTTCCAATATTCATATTCATACCAAGTTGATGTATTTTGCAGCCTCTCAACATGTGTTATCATATGTCTCTAATGGGACCTGAATATTAATTCATAGCCAGGACATTTCCCAGCAGGAATGAGGATTGGGTTCGAGGCTTTCCGTTATTAAAGTGGATGACTTCATGGTCAATTCGTTCTTCAAAGTGAACCTTGAAGAGGCATTACTGGATAATCTGTTTTGAATGTAATACGATTATGGAAAAGTTAAAGAAAAATAGCGTGATGGGTCATTTATTCATGGCTTCTTTAAGGTTAAAATATTTCTCCATAAATGTGGATGGTGTCACCTGACATAAGAGCCTTTTTTGACCAGGGAACTTTGGGGCTGCTTTTTATTGGGAAATAGCTGCCAGCCAAGTGTTTCACTACAGGTCACAAGAACATATTTTTCACTTTAGATACACTGAGGTAGGCCTATGTGTTCATTAAGAAAACAAAAGGTATAAAGTGTCTCCTCAAAGCCCATCTAGCCGTCTCCCGCAGCTAGAGAAGTCGATAATGGAGCTCTCTTCTAAGGTCTGGTTGCACACCCTTATGCTTCCGATCAAACGCAACACACCACCATTCTTAAAGGGGTGATATCAAACAGCTTGTGATAACTAAATGCTAATTACACTCTCACACTGGCATTTCATCCCTTTAAAACAGAAATTATTCTGATGGTATACATTTACAAACCATTCTCAATTTGATCTATACAAAATGCTGCATTTTATGCTGCATATTGATTATATTTTAATCTCAACCATCACTTTAAATGTAATATTTCATGCCCCCTCAGATTCCCCTATTAGCCATTGATGGAAATGGTGCCCTTCAATATTTTTGACGGGTTTAAAAAAAGAACATTAAACATTCTTTCTTGATGACGTTTCCTGTGCTTTTCCAGTAGCTGTTAGTGAGCGTGACCGCCTGTCTCCTGAACCACTAAGAGAGAAAACGAACGGTCTCAAAGGAATAATACGTTTCTTTGGCGAAACATTTGATACCTTTGAAAACTTGTCCAACTAGCCTTCTAAAAAAAAAAGTACATTATTACAAAATAAAGTGACAACACAAGGGAATGTAATGTAATCCTCGTGATCCTAACCCTGCTCATGTGAAACAAGTCACATCATTTCTACTCATATCAACAAGGTTAAAGGTGTTGCTGACACAAATGTGTGCAATATATAATCTTGTGCCCGTGTTTCTCTTCTACAGAGTCAGCATGCACTGTGTGTGTATGAATGCTCACTCTCTCCCTTCACAGGCTCAGGGTTCCTGATTCTGTCTAAAGACTCCAAGCTTCAGGGTCCACGATTATAACAAGCACCCTTTTACAGCTGTCTAAAACAACCCCTTCCCTCCCCACACAACTCCTCTGGAATAATCTTGGCCTCCAGCTCGCCCGAGCCCATACTCGTGGTGCCTCCTCCTCCTCCTCCTCCCCCTCCTCCTCCTCCCATCAGGCCCCTGGAGCACGATGATCTCCTCCCAGCCCTTTCTTCAGAAGTGTCTGGTAGCAAGACTTTAAAATGATGAATCAAGACTTGACTTCCTTTATTCGGCTTCTTTTGCACATTATTCCCTGGGGACAATTTTTACGTACGTCCCTTACAGTTAAAAAAAAACAGAGGGAACATTTGAACTTAAACGGACAAATGATAAATAAGAAATCACAATTAGTAACACCAAATTGAAGCATTTGAGAGACCATGCACATTAGGGGCAGATTTTTACCCCAAATCTGGCACCATTCCGAGTTTATAAAAATTCTATCATGCCATGATGCATTCAAAATAAAAAAGTGAGTAATAAGTGACTCCAGAGGGTAAGGTGTGAGGATTATAGAAGAAAAGTACAAGTTAATCTTCCAGTTTTATCTTTTTGCTCTCTGCCGTGTTGTCTTCCAGCTGAGAGAAGTGCTTTGACATGGCGGCTAAAGCCCGGTAACGGTGAGAAATTGTGTTCTTCACCTCTTTTGGAAGCTCGGCATAGCTGTGAAAAAAGTAAGTGTTTCTACGTCATCATGACCCTTTTTCACCCAACGCATCTTGTTCAAAACACCGAACGAATAAGTGTTGAGTTGCAGCACCCCCCTGTGGCATTATACTGAAAAGCAGTTAGCCCAAACAAACATTCTCACTCACGTTTTCTCATATCCCTCTGGTTGAAAGCAGGGGTCCCACCCAAAGTCTCTCGGTCCTCTGGGTTCCACAATACGACCCTAACAAAGATACATTAGTGGACACGATACAGCCAAGTAGGAGGAAACATTGCCATAAGCACTGACAGACCTCTGTTGTCCCCCTGAAGAGTTGGACTGGTTCCTCCTTCCCAGCAGAGAAGGCAAACGTGCAGAGCGCCCACGCTGACTTATCCTCAAACCCCGCCAGCAGTTTATACAAGCCTTGGACATGCAAAACAAAAAGACATTGAAATGACAGAATCGGCGCATATTCAGCATTATTTATGTTCCCAAAGCTGGCCAATTTTGTTTCTTACCTTCCGGTTTAAGTTTGTCCAGAAACCATTTTCTAACAAAAAGAGAGAATATTGGATTCCTATTCGTTCATAACCATCTGGTACTAATTCACTGGTGGGTCACTTCATGCTAATGCAGCAAATATTATTCAGTCAAATTCAATCTTGTGTGTTAAGGTATTTCTGCCACACTCACATGTAGGGACCAGGCAGCCCTTCCAGCGCCCTGAAGCAGAGACAGGTATCTTCTACGATCACAGGTCCATCAACCTGAAACAAAACGGACAGCCAGCAATAGAATCACAATCAATTATTAAAGCTGCAAGCAGAACTTCACAGGGGCCAACCCTAACGCAGACCATGAAGACCCTGATGTGGACCAGACCTTTTTGGTTTGCATACGGTAGAAAATGCTGGAATAGCCTTGGCTTGGATCTGGTGATGGGCGGATAAACTTTCATTTAAGTTTTCAATTTATGACTGTAGTTACTGTATTACTGTAACCCCTATGGTCCTAACCATCGATTCACAATATACGTTTACTTTGGATGGTGACGAGATTATGGCTTTTAATCAAAACTTCAATGGAGAAAATTAACCACACTGTTACACTCTATTACCATTTAATACTTGATAATGAAAATGGTCAATTATCATTGAATAACCAAAAGTACGGAGGTAATCCAACCTGACGTGCGGCCTCCTTACACTTCTGGATAGAAATCTCGTCCGGCTCTCCCTGGTATTCAGGCACTGGAAGGAGTAACAACGAATGTGAAATGTATGCTTTAAATCAATGCACAATATTAAACATCTCTTTTCATATTACTCACAGTCAATCTTCCGAGAAATTAATTTGTATGGAAACCTGTCACCCAGGATCTGAATGACCTGCAGCCCAAAGGATGAAGCATAAGACAAGTCCTGGTCGGTTTAATGCACTGGTTAGTAGAGGCTGACCTGTACTGGATCAGACTAGTGTCTGAACACATCAACAACACATCAAACACATCCACGGTACGCATGCTTTCATTGCTCTCATTAAGCATCAGATACAACCACGGAAACACTCGTACCTCCTCAAGTTTTTTGGCATTTCCAGTGACAAACACGACGGATCTCCCGGCGGGTGCAGCCATGCCGGATTCGTAGTTTCCCAGAGTCTCACCGGATCACCTCCCGCAGGCCTCCGCCCTCAGGCAGCCAATAACATAACACAATAAGAATATGAACCAATCAACGGTATGTTCTGTACTCTTCCGCTGGAAAACCATCCAATGAGAAAGCAGTGCACCCACAAATATGGTCCGGCTGGATGCATGACGGCTTTCTCCCATGTGTTGAAGAACGCTTAAACATAAGTCGTTATAAGGAGTGTGTTGGAGAACGCTTAAACATAAGTCGTTATAAGGTGTGTTGAAGCCATGAGTCTGTTACCTCGGTCTGCGGAGGAGTTCAGCTCTGCGGAGTACTGGGAGCGCTTCTTTAAGAAGCGAGGGGACAAGTCGTTCGAGTGGTATGGAGACTACAACAAACTGTGTGGCGTGTTGCATAAATATATAAAACTCCAAGACAAGGTAAATCTCTTCACATACTTTAATTTCTAAACAGAATTGCCACGGAGTCAATCATACATTAGGATTGTAATCATTCTTTGACAGGTGTTGGTGGTAGGTTGTGGTAACTCTGAGCTGAGTGAACAGATGTATGATGTGGGTTACAAAAGCCTGACCAACATTGACATCAGCGAAACAGTGGTGACACACATGAACCAGAGGAACGCAGAGCGCCGCCCCAATCTCACCTTCCAGCAAGTGGATGCAACGCAGACGCACTATGAGGACGCCAGTTACCAGGCCTGCTTGGACAAGGGCACTCTGGATGCCATGGCGTCTGAGGAGGATGGCGCGTTGGCGAGGAGGATGCTCGCTGAGGTTGGAAAATTAACATATACAAGAAAAAAACAGCTATTCATATTAAGGTACAGATAATGTAATGGCATTGGCAATGTACTTATAAGAGATAATCTATCTAGTCTACTAGAAAGTCAAATGTAAGTCAAATGGATCAAATCTGCACACTTTTGAAGGCACAACATGAGTTCATATTGTACATCTGGAGAAATGACGAGCCGTTCCCCACACCTTCACACCCGATGTGTGCGCAGGTGGCCCGCGTGCTGTGTGTGGGCGGCCGCTACGTCTGCGTGACGCTGTCCCAGGAGAGCGTGGTGAAGCTGGCCGTGGAGCACTTTGTGTCGCTGGGCTGGGCCGTGAGGTTCCACTGCCTGCAGGAGGCGCAGAGCAGCGAGGACTCCTTCGCGCTCCCCGTCTTCATCTTGGTCTGCACCAAGTTCCGCCAGCCCATGCCCGTGCCCATCCTGGAGATGTGTCTGGGGGAGGACGGCCGGCCCCGCCGCCTGGCCGGGGCGGAGGGGCTGCTGTCAGCCGTCAGGGAGCTGCAGTCCTACTCGGTGCTGAGGAAGCGGCTGCGCACTCGCACAGACGCCTCCTCCACCCCCTCGCTCACGCTGTGTCACGTCCAGACCGGTCTGCCCCGCTACACGCTCACCGTCCAGGACTGCGCTCCCAACGCCAGGGTCCCCAGGGGGAACTACTTTGGGGTCTTTATTGGTGAGCATGTCTGTTAAACCTTTGCTTGATTTGGGTGTTCTGGCTCTTCAAAGAGAATTGTCATTTCCAGGGGATGATAAATGTATCGGTCACATGTTGTCCCTGGTTTACTGTTTGTAATCTCAGTATTGACATCTGAGTGCAGTAACAACGAACGATCTTTGGTCCGTCCCAGTGCCTCAAGGTAAAGAGTCTGACTGGCAGTATGGATCCAGTGAGGGCCGCAGCCAGCTCGCCGCCAGCGCCAACTTCCGGCGGCTGGTTGTCGTGGCGATGCACAGGGACCAGCTGTACAGCGACATGCAGGCGGTGCAGGCAGAGCTCTCCCAGATGGTGATGGAGCTCGCTCCCCCCGGCATGCCAGAGAACCAGCAGGTAACGCGCTACACAGGGATCTCCCAGCAGCGCTCTGGGGATGCGGTTTAATTTCATGATGATCAGGGACAGCCTTTATGGAACGCCGCAGTCTGCGAAATCTAGGAACAGCAGTGGTGCCTAAGGGAATAGAAACAAACATCCTTTTAATCTGAAATCGACAATCTCAAATAACAATGTAAAAAAAGATGAATGATGAGCTTTTCTCAGATTTAAATGTTTTACGCTTTACATCCAGTCAGATTTCTTTGCAAGTGTGAAGAGTACGAGTTTCACTCTGATCAATCTGGATGAGCAACATGAGACCGCGGCCATATTTTCAAATCAATTGCTGCAACAGCCAGGGCCAGAGTGATCATCACATAGTAACTCCAACATGAATATTAGGATGACATCACAAGGCTGACGTTAAGCTGCTGTAGGCAAGATTTGAGAGTTGTGAAGAGCCAGAGGAGAAGCGAGCAAGACTTCTAAACTAAACAACCCAAAATGCCGCCCCAGATATCTCAGAGCATTTCACACACTTATAGCTGACAGATTGCGATGGTTTTTCGAACAAACGACCCTCATATGTATTTTTTTTACCTTAATGTTTTGTTAAGATGTATAATAATCAAAAAACAGCATGACTTGAATTAGGCACAAATGAGGGTTTGTGCTAGATGCTCCCGATCGATTTAAGGCTTTCTGATTGGTGGCTCCTCTCTGCCTGCATGCAGGTGCCCTTCCTGTCAGTGGGAGGAGAGCTGGGCTGGAGGGAGGTGATCAGCCGGGGCGTCAGTGAGCTGAGCGGGGACTACTGCGTGGAGGACGTGAGGGGGGAGGACGGACAGCTGTACCGCAGACTGGTGTTCCTCTCCAACGCAGGCCTCGTCCAATCAGAGGGACGCCTCATCTCCGTCAAGGCCGGTCAGTCCTCCTCTCTGGTTCAGGAAGCTGTACGTTATGATCTCTATGGCAACGTATCGATGCTATCCAAACATTACCCTCAACAGAAGTACAACAGAACGTCATGACCCTTGAAGGAATCCATTTTTGACCTTTCATTCAATAATTCGAATAAATATTAACTTAATTATCTTAATACATTTAACTTAATACATGCATATATATATTTTATGAATATTGTATGCATTTTGTTGTCTCAATGCTATATTCGAACAAATATGAAAAAATGTAAGCTAGCCTTTTGACAAAGTAATTCACGTTCATTCACCTTCCAGCCGTCTCTATGAGGAAACGTTCTGTGTGTCTTTCAGCGTCGGACCAGAGAAAGAAGAGCAGGAAGAAGGTGAACCAGATGGCGCCGCCAGCAGCCTCCACCGCCGCCCTGCAGGTGGACAGCGGCTTCCTGTGCTGCGCTCACCACGAGGTCATGATCGCTGGCCTCACCATGCTGGGGGTGGGGGCACAGCCAAACAAAGGTAGGTGTGTGTGTGTGTGTGTGTGTGTGTGTGTGTGTGTGTGTGTGTGTGTGTGTGTGTGTGTGTGTGTGTGTGTG
>JAOPUD010000019.1:748622-761980 GCA_027122715.1 Trisopterus minutus
TAAATACAGATAAACTACCTGTCCCTGGTTAAATACAGATAAACTACCTGTCCCTGGTTAAATACAGATAAACTACCTGTCCCTGGTTAAATACAGATAAACTACCCGTCACCGTTTGGTTTTTGAAGATGCATTAGGTTTTTCAATCAGGTTGCTGGTCTAACTGGAACGCCTCCTGTGTTTCTCCCTTCTCGGGAGTTATGTTGACAGTTTTGACCTCGGACGTCTGGTCACTTTATATCATATATCACAATATTCTATTACTGTAACCCACTATGAGTATGAAAACACGCCGAACCGTGTGTCCAGTATCATAGTATGATAGTATCAGTATGATAGTATCATGGTATGATAGTATCAGTATCATAGTATGATGGTATGATAGTATCATAGTAGTATACTATCATAGTATGATAGTATCAGTATCATGGTATGATAGTATCACAGTATGATAGTATCATACTGTGTATGACATTTGCAGTAAATAAAGTAGTGATGGTTCACTGCAGCTGCCACACGGATGACACAGCGTGGACCGGGGGACCGGTCCAAGATGGCGGCCCGTCGGCGCCGGTAGGCGGCAGCGGTCGCTGCGGCGTCTGTTCTCTGTACGCCTACGCTCGTGACCGCTCCGTTCGCGTCTCACGCAGTGACGTCACACGCCAGTGACGTGTTTCCTCTGCTCAGCGACCGGCGTCCTCGCGTTGCAAAACATCCAGTAGGCCAATCAGAAAAGGAAGTCTTTTAATGTACATGAGTTTCAACAAATAGCCCAGAAATGTACGTCGGATGGAGTGGCTACCATTCTTATAACTGGAAATACTTTTTATTTATTTGGAAATTAACAGTTTGTCAAACAAACTACCGCTTTACAGGGGAATTCACCCCTATAACAACATTGTGCTGCAACACTATATTTCATCGCATATTTATGTGTGATTTTGCTGCAATTTAATATACTAACTCCAATTTTAAAAAGTAAATATTATTAGCGATACACTTCTGGTGATCAGACGCGTCATGAAATAACCCCCTCCCCCCCTTACTCTTTAAATTTGGGTTAGTAGGCCTATATAAAATTGCAGCAGAATCCGCTATAAATATATGATGAAAGTGTGTTGGAGCACAATGTTATTTTAATTCCTCTTTAAGTACAATAGCTAAATGTATGTTTACACTAAAGGTAACTGAAAAACACGATGTAACGCTAAATCTTTCATTGGAAATTTAAACATACCCTTAACAATGGTTAACATATGGAGAATTTCCATTAAACACTTGTGCATTGTTACAAAATGTAACAATGCGTTTCATTGAACTGAAGTTAAGGCAAGGATAAACAGACATATTTCCTGATCAGGTCACTGCAATGTGCAATGCAATGTCCAAAGCAACTGTCAGGATATATTTCCTAACAAAGATTGTCTACAATACAATTGAATGCAGTGACATTTCTGTAAGCATACTTTACATTTAAACCTATTTTAGTCATTTCAAATCCCACCAGAAGATGGAGACAGAGACCCTTTTGTTGACAAAGTAAAAAGGCAATGCGGTCCAAAGATAAAATAAAGTAACAAACATGATAAAATACTGACATTTTGTTTTACGTTAAAAACGAATTGAAAACCCACATAGATCTAGAGCTCTGCCAGTGCATCCTACATCACAATGCTGACCGCATTGGTCTGTGTTTCCAATGACCATGAATGTACAGACCAGTAAATAAAGCCAACAAATAACTGTGGGGTCTGTTCTCACATTTGTCGGGACATTTCTACCCTCTCTAGTAGTGGCGATGACCCAACTGCTGGTCAGTAAAGCAGAAATAGACTCATGTGACGTGACTCAATAGCTTCACATGCATGGTGGCTGTAACCAGAAACTCAAAGCGGCCCCGCGGCTGAAGAGAAGAGGGCGAGTGAAGCCAACTGCTGTCCAGGCGACGCAGCCAGGGAGCCATGGCCCTACTCCACTCCCCCTGGGTGCTATATGAACTAGGGTTAACAACGTGGCCCTATTACTTCAACACAGAGCCATGTGGAGAGGGGCCATGTGTAAAGGTTGAAATGGCTATTCAAGGCTGCAGGTGACAGGTAAAGGAGGCACAGATTGGGGAAATTGCTGATGAATGATAGCTGAAAGGGATATCAGAGTAAGTCTGATGGTAACAAGGTTTGAAAAACATGAACTACGAGAAAAAGGCAAAGGTGAAGGCATTTCAGTAACTTATATCACATCAAAGAAGGATATATTCCCAACATCCTATTGCTACAGGCCTGTTTGGAAGACAACACCGTAACATACACATGTTGAGGATTTCTGTGCTCAGTTCGACCCCGTTATGTTTATGTATTCCTGGGATAAATTTGGTGATACAGTAAGATTCTCGCACTGCTCACCTGACATTAGTTAGTCAACACAACAAAATGACCTTTGGCATTTGAGTAAAAATGTATACCTTTTAAGTTTAAATATTTCTATCTCTTTCTGTGTGTATGATTGTGTGTTTATAGGGTGTCCTTGTAGAGTCAGTACAATGCAGCCACGTCCGTCTATCTATTTGTGTACTAGGTGTGTTTGGTTCCTCCTCTTCTCCTGCCGCTGGGGCGACTGTTACGTCCGCATTCTCCTTTTGTCATCAAACAGGGAGCGCAGTAAGTACACCTGAACGCCGGACACCAGCACCATGACCACCATGTTAATGACCGACCACACGTTCACCCGCTCAAAGTTGCTCTCCTGGATGTTGCGGTCCCGCGCCTCAAAGGCCCGCAGTACGGTCTGGATCTGTGCGCTCTTCCCCAGGCGGGCCTTCACGCTGTTGATTGTGTCCTGCAGGGGGAAGGAAATGAGGATACGGTCAGAGGTGCTTCCTCCAACACACAGGGGCTCTGGGTAAAAGGTGGACCCCAGCTCCATTTCCCTCCACTTCCTGTAAATAGAATTATTGGTAAAAGTTTTACGTTTAAGTTGTAATAATGAAGTTTAATCAATAGGGAAATTGTCTTAAATGTGTTCTGAAGGATCAACTGCTACTAACAAGCTACCCGTAAGTCACTTTGGAACCATCTGCTAAATGTGTATTTATGCAAAATAAATGTAATGTTTGATTCTGTCTAACAGACTTCAGGGTAGAGAGGCTGCCTGTGTCCTGTGGATAAGGTAAAGCCCCTTATTGATACCGCTACTTTGATTAAAGGTCACACTTTGAGCCAAGCCTGTGCTGAACAGGAAGAATAAAGTCTATAGAGGCTCTCTGCCTGGTCATTACAGAAACAAAAAACATGCCCTTTCAGTTTACCATAATGCCTTCAACCAATGGAATATGAAAAGGTTGTGACGCCTGATGCAAAAATAGCAGCTGAAGAACAATAGTAAGAGGTTCCGGTGCAATTTGAAATAATTGGCTCAAACTGGCTAGGAGTCCATGAAATGTCTATGGTCTTGATTTTCGCTACGTGACCGTGAATTAAATTTGCTCCAAAAGTGTTGGAACGTTCACCCTGACCCCAGACTCTCAACTAGGTCATCCAGTCAGAGCAGGCTGCCACAACCAAGGCTGAATAACAAATATAACTAGCAAGACACATGTAAACGACTGCACCTCATGAAATCTAGTCAGTGGAAGGAATGTAGTCAGTTCTCCTTCTTAAAATATAACATTAAGTGCTCTCACACACTTGTTGCAGAAAAATGTTTTGCAAATTAAATATATAATAATTTGTTCAATATTTATGTCCTCCACAGAGTTGATTTGAGTCAGGAAAACTTCTTACCATTATGTCTTCCAGTTTCATGTCCAACATATCTGTTCCATGAACATACTCCTTCCAATCATCGTCGTTGTCTAAATCTTGATCCATGTTGTCCAGGATCAGCTCAAAGAAGATGATCTTCTCCGATATGGAACTGAATGTGTTGTCAAAGCAAAATGCGTAATCTCCATCCTCCGTTTCAACTCTAGAGGAAAAACAAACAGGTGATTGGCATAAGCGATGACGATGCTGGCGGTGATGGTGATGAAGGCTTCTGATTATAGGTGCATAAAACTAACGTGTGCACGCCATCTGATTTGCGATAGTCACTGAAAATCACATGACCAGTGGGAGAAGAGATGTGGAAGTCAACATCCAGGCCTGCACCATCTAACACCTAAGATAGAGGAAAAACAGACACTTTTGAATAGCACTACACGATATACAAGATGTTAAATACAAAACTCTAGAGTCTAGACCCTAACCCAAAATCTCAATGACATACATAACAATGTTGGAAGAAGAGGGTGTTATAACGCCTGAACGAAACTATTCTCGTCGAAAAACAACACATTTTAGGGTACATTTCAGACCACACACTCCATTGACATCATGCATAGTGAAACAACCTCATGCACACAGAAAGTATTGGTGAAGTATGTATAACCAACTATTTTCTGAAATGGCACCTGACCATGGTAACAACAAGTTGTTTTAATCTTATTTAAAAAGTAAACTTATTTGGCTGAAGAACATCGGGCTGATAGATGTCCATACCAGTTCTCGCGAATTGACTTTACTTGTAGTTCCATCTTAACAAAATTGTGCTGCGTTTGTGTTGTTAAATACTATCAGAAAACATTAATGTCGATATTAAAACTTGGAAGCTACCTGGTATTCTATCTCCAGCGACGCATCTTTCTTCATGGTCTGGTAGAAGCATTCCCTCCGCCCGGCGGGCAGAGTGAACGTGAAGTCGCTGTCAAAGGACTGCGAGAACGCGGCCAGCGCAACGAACCGTGCGGAAAAAGCAACAAAAACTAGCGATAAATCCCAAAACATCCTAGTAACCCTCATATTAAATGGACTATAAACAATCTGACAGCCGATACGATGTATGCACCCCGCTGAAGTCCCAATACTAGTGCTCTAACTTGCCCTGTACTGGTGCTCTGAAACTTGTCGGACAGCTCATCAGTCCTCAGCACAGACTGATCTGTCAGGACCCCGCCTGTACAAACCTAGTCAAATATTTAAGGAGTAAAGGAGTTTAGGAGTTCTCTTTTCTGTTCTTGTATTTATTTTTTTGTGGCCACAATTATTCAATATTTCGTGGAACGGTATAACATTTCATGAAATGATCGCTCTGGCTTTGGGTTTACAGTGATCTCTGGGAAATGAAGTTCCATGTTCCCTGGACCAGGGGAATTTACATTTTCTAGAAAGTAGAGAGTAATTCATAATTCATTCATTCATTCATTTATTCATTGCTGCTTTAATATATTGCTGCTGTACTACAGTGACTTTTCCCAGTGGCTATGTTTAAAAAAAAAATACACATTCGTCTTTCCAAGATTGTTAAAGCGACCTACATCTGAGAATTCCAACAACATTCAGCCCAAAGATGACGCAAAAAACGGCAGCATGACCTGCAGCAGTGGAATTCTTTATTGACTCATGTACAAGGGTAAGCATACGTGTTCACGACAGAGGGCAGAGGAGCGTTTTAATGTTTAGTTGTGGTAGTCAATTGAACATTTCGCAACAGATGTTGATGTGAGGTGTAATGCTTAACGTATAGTAGCCCAGTATTTGGATGCATGCTTTTAATCGATAAAAATGTAAAATTTCCTTTAAAAAAAACAAGGCAACAAATAAACAACCAAAACAATACAAACACAAAAACATCAACAAAACATGAAGAAGCTTTTGCTGTGTGTAAGTATCGGCACATTACACTGGCTGATATATTTTAAATGACTTTAAACAATATATTGTATGCAGTCTGATTGGTGACCCAGAGGAATGATCTAAAAAAAAGCCGCACAAACCTCCTTCTATTATTATTAGATGACCGAATAGTTATTATTGATAAAATAACAATAATATTTATCATCAATAATATTATTATTCTTATTATACTACTACTACTACTACTACTACTACTACTACTACTACTAATAATAATAATAATAACAATATTAATTGACACCGAAATGAGAAATTGTGATATTGCTAAGCTTATTACCAATAATGCTGCTATAGCCAAGTGTTTCGTCATATTTGATCAGAAGGAGTCAGCAGCCATTAGGCACCGCTCACCGGTCTGAGGAGTTCTGTCATTAAATCGGTGACGCGTCCACTTCCAGCATGTCCAAGTCATCTGAAGGGGCGGGGCTGCAGCAGAATCTTTTTGCAATCTCTCCCCTGTGATTGGTCCGTTAAACTACAAGTCCGATCCCATTGGTCAGTGGCGTGGAGAGGCTGCGCTAACCAGAAGCTTGCTATCGGGCAACTGCAGAAGCGACCGAGCAAGCGAGAGGCGAAGAACGTCTGATACAATGAAATTTAGACCTAGTCAGCTGTAGCTTTGATCAACACATCTCCATGAATGTAGTTTAAAATGTGCGTTGGCTCTCAGTCGATACGTCATCATCGTCCGTAGCCGAGTATCCTCGACTCGTTAGAACAATCCCCCAGAGAGCGAGGATGTTGGTCCCCGCGGGAAGATAATGAAGAGGTTGCGCGGTTTGTTGGTGTGCCTCATTGTCGCTCTCCTGTGCTGGTAAGCTAAGCGAACCTTTGCATCAGTGTACTAAATGTGGTTGACATTACATTTTTTTTGTCATACAGAGTGTGTATGAGGATAACCTTCATAATTTCTGCCCTGACGGTGGGTCATGTTCTGCCTCATATTTCACATCTTCATGCTAACCTCATAGCTGGTCGGGGTGTGCTGGGGGAGGTCTGCTTGGCCTTAGTTAGGCTGGCTCTATCTATGTGTTATTATCATGACTAACGCTTATTTGACCCGTAAACCAAACCGTTGAGTAAACCTGAAGCATTCGCATAACTTGGAGGTTCGGCAGTAAAGGAGAGGAACCAGCTGGCCTCGCTGACCCAGTGCGCTGGTGGATGGATGGGCGCAGTACGTTCATACACATGAACGCTTCTGCGTGGTCGTGTAGCAATCCAACCTTTCCCTGATGTCTAAGCTGTGTTGTACACCAAGTCTTGATCTGAAAGGATGATGAAAGCAGCATGCTTTGCAGGAAGTATCGACGCAGAGTACATCATAACAAGGGAATAGCTAGCTACATATCTGTCATTTTTTTTTGGTTCTACCAAACATTATGCTTCATATTTTTCAAGCTCAAGGCCTGTAGTGCTTATAGATAATTAATGGACTATTTTAGCTTCATGAATAAGTGATGAACTGCTGTGGTAGAGTGGAAATGCTATCTAGTTTATGTAAATAAAACACTATCTATTATACTTGGTTATCATAACAATGTAAATATATTTCTATTAGACCTGTTATTTGCTTACCAAAGCAGATAAATGCTTGCTTATTGTAAACTCGATAGCTTATCGAGTTTACATGAACAAACTTTGTTTGCCTTTTAAAGGAATATGCTTTTGCCCTTTTTGTTTTAGTTTATCCTTTTGGTTGCCAGGCACGTTGCCACCTTTTGTAAATTTGTGTTTATAAATCTTTTTTTAAACTTTTTCAACCAGATCATTTTTGTTGGACAGTAAGATAGCAGTTAATGGTTGGAGGGTTTCCAGAGCAAAAACAAGACAGCCCTCTTATCTG
The DNA here is from genome assembly GCA_027122715.1 of Trisopterus minutus. Classification (NCBI taxonomy): domain Eukaryota; kingdom Metazoa; phylum Chordata; class Actinopteri; order Gadiformes; family Gadidae; genus Trisopterus; species Trisopterus minutus. Next base: position 756,198 of record JAOPUD010000019.1, read on the forward strand.
CTCTCTGCCTGACCCAGCGAGGGGGAAATGTGCAGAAGCAGCAATAATGACAAGGCTAGTCGCTAACGTAAATATTCAATTAATTAATGAATCAGTCCAAGGAAAAGTTGGTGTATTCCTAATGATATAGCTTGACACCTGCATGACGTGTGTTGTTGAGAGGCTGTCCCCACAAGGGGCAGGACGACTTCTTCTATTCCCTGGAAAGACTGGGGAAAGACGATATTAGAGTAATGCCAAAGAGACCACTTTGGTTGTTTTCCATTCTGTAGAACATTTTCACTTTCCCACAGTCATATCCATGCACCCACTGAACTTAATGTTGAGCCCCCCTTACTTGTGTGTTGCTGTCCTATTCCTGGTGGCGAGTGTACCAGTTCGTCACACTTCCCGGGACGTACAGCACTGAAAGGAGAGAGGGGAGGTGACTTGATTTAATGTCCATGGTGTTTTTAAAGCATGAACAGGGTCCTTTATCATAAGCAACTGTTGGGAAGGTACTGTGTCTGCCTCAAAGAATACAACTCGCTTGACTATTACGGATGTGTTTTTGCATTTCCTAAGTTACCACTTTCAGCCGGCATGTTCAGCCTTCCTGTTTTATTCTAATAATTGCATTTGGCCAAGTATCAGAAGATGCCAATTTCAAATCTCAAGCTGTATTCGCTGCTTCACTGACTTTGCTTCAGTTCTTGCTGGGCTTGCTTGTGTTTTCCTGCTTTTGCTTCATGGGCTGCTCTGCATGCAGCAGTGTGCATAGAGGTTTACTGTTGTCGTAAGGAGCACAGTGTAGCGGGATAGGTGCATTCCTCCAGTCCCAAAATCAACACCAGCGCCCTGCGGCGCTACGTACGCCCCCCGCGTGCTGCTGGTTTCTGCGTCGGTCTCCGTAGAGAAGGCTCCCTGCTTGGATATGGGAAATCCTGTTGTGGCGGTTAGGACTCACCTGCCTCAGGGCACCAATCCATCTAACTGCATCCTATCAGGGGCCCCCCAGGTGACTCCCGGAGTCTCATGACAGGAGGCCCCTTCTGCCACGTTCTGTGGTGTTTGTACCCTCCTCGCTCCCATTAGTGACCTGCTGCCACTTCTCTTACTCTAGTGTTGAATTTAAAGTTATATTCATGCACTGGGGCCAGAGAGAACCTCGTTACCATCTCACGATGGAACGTTGCTGCTGGGTTCTCCAAATGTGCGTTATTATCAGGAAAGGCTGGGACTCGTTTCAGTCGTAGGGGTTCAGCGGCGAGAAGCAAAAGAGGGCAGAGACATCTGCTAGAGGGAGATCTGTCCCCGGCAGATAATGCTTTTTCTAATTCTTAATGAGCAAACGTCATATTTATTTCCTTTGTTGTGTTCCTCTCACTACGGGCACTGTTAACTGGCATACATGGCTCATAGGACGTGCAAGAGCAGAGCTTTGGTTGATGAAGCTGGTTGTGGATAATGCTACACTTCATAACCATCTTACAGCCTAGGCCAGAGGAGGGCATTTAAAAACCCTTTGTGATATATTTTCTATGTGTTTAAGTTATGACTAGCCATTATGTCATCCAAATGTAAATAGCATAAATATTGCTGTGTAACTATGACTTCTCTGTTTACCGCAAGAATTGATTTTTCTGCATTGAGATGTTGGTGTGTGTGTTGGTGCTTGTCTCTCATAGCCCAGTCAGTGGTCAGTCCTCAGATGTTGGTGAGTGTGTTGGTGCTGGTCTCTCATAGCCCACGGTCAGTCCTCAGATGTGGGGATGTAGGCAGCACAGCACAGCTCCAGTAAGATAACACCAGGACAGCTTTCTGCTCAACCTGTTCTTTTCTGTTGAGAGAAACGTGGCCTTTAAAGCCTTCCAGTCAAATGTTGTGGTGTTTGCACACCCTTGTATTCAGCAACCTTGTTTGAATGTTGAAAATTCCCACTCTGCATACCTGAGTATACACAAATTAATCAATCAATAAACATCAAGCAACAACAAAAAAACGGGTTGAAGACTTGAATAATGTATCCCACCCAGATTTCTATGCAGGCTTGAGAGCAAACACTAACTATTCCTTAGTCCTGTGCTCTTGAGTCTTATTCAGTGTTCATGGGCTTCTTCCTCATTCCTGATGTGAGGACATAATGTTCAGAAACACCAGGCCCTATAGGTAGGTAATGACCCTCTGCCCCCACTCGTAAACAAAAAAAAAAAAAGAAAACGATGTATGGACCCTGGCCTGCCTGTATATGTACCCGGTTAGCTTCAACTTTGTCACAAACAGGAATCTTTCCTGTTCTCATTGGGTTGGACAGAAGTGGTTGGCATTGCCCAGTGGTTGGTCGGTCTTTGCCTGGCACGTATCCATTCAATTGATGGTGAGCAAGGTGCTCTATCATTTATTGATGTAGTGCGTTGATGTTGTACAAGCTGTGGATGTTGTAATAAACGGTATTGGTTGTGTAATAAACGGTATCGGTGATGGCATGGTTAAGTAGTATGTATTTTGCGTGCACTTGATTTCACTAAGCTCTTTCTGGTGATTGGCTCAGTGTCGTGCTGTCATGCGGCGGTCGGCCGAAAGGGACACGCATGAGATGGAAGGTCACTAAAGCACTAGTGCACTTTATCAGCTAACTGCAGCCTTTTGGGCGCACACTCCTCACCATCTCCTTGCTGCACTCTCCCCTCTCTAGGATTTATTGTCCTGCAATGGGCATGTATGCCTTTCTACACGTGTTTAACTTCAATCACTGTATACACACAACACTGATAATGTTGCTTATGCTGTCCTTTTTTTTTTACTGACCACCTTCGGCGTTCAAGGCTTTAAATGTCCTGGGTGTGGATAAGGTAAACAATGCGCTGTGGTATTTCTCCTCTGGATTTATTCTGGTCCTGCTACATTGGCAGCTCCCGGCCACATTCTGTATCTGCTGCCAGTGCTGTAGGTCTGGTCTACGTGGGGTCCTAATCAACGCCTCATTGCAACACAGCCATTCCATTGGTGGGATTGTCCATATGGTGTGCAATAGGGTATCGAGGCACATGGAATTTTTCTGCCTCTTGGAATGAATGGGCTGTCGATGCTGGAGATTCACTCAGTAAATACCCCTCACACCCCACTACATTTCTATGTAGATTGCATAACGTCATCACATGTTATGTGCTTGCATGTTATTCTTCGAATGGGATTATTTTTTTATGGTTTTTTTATATTTATTTATGTAGTCTGTTATATTATATTATTATAGTCAGTCAGCGTCTGCACTGGTTCACGCCTCCTGTTGTGTTGCCTACACATGCATTGCCATGAAGCTGTTGTGTTCCGCTATGCAGGAAATATGAACGTGAATCTTGTGTATCTTCTGATCAAGGCAAGCATGACCGGACAGACGCAACCATAGAAGGAGCTGCAACTTTGTGTCAAATCGTTATCAGCTGTATGAGGATTTATCAACTATTTACTTAAGTAAATATTTGTCAGTGGACAATGATATTGACATTTTAATGTCAATGTCGTGCTCCAATGATGCTGTTTAGGGAATGTTCAAAGGAGTCGAGATGAAAAGGGGGCAATGCAAATCACATTCACTTGTTCTAATTCCAGTTCCCATCCACCGGAGCGCGGCCTTGAACACACACTGACTTCGTACTGATTAACACGCGTCTCTTATGTTCCCTCAAGCTCTTTGTAAATTCTAAAAATTGCAATTTCTAAAAATTGAATGGGCGGTCCTCGCTTGCAAATGTTATTTATTGTTGTTGTTGTCGTAGCCTAACTTATTGCATCACACTGGCCGTCCTGTACCTTAATCCATGGGACACAGCCTGGACTGGCATTGTGGGTTCTGCCGTTGTTCCAGACCACTGCTCCAGCACATGGTTGGGCTTGGTGAAAGGCCCTTGTTGTATGGGCCTGCCGACCTGCTTGGAACCCCGCCTACATGTCACACCATGACTCAAACTGTTTCCATTGCGTTTGTTTATTGTAACCATTACTTACATTTTTGATGCACCCATATTGGTATGTATACAAAGGATTTTCTATTCACACTTACTGACTGACTTTGAATTCTGATGCAGGTGTCTTTTAATGACCACGTGGGTCTGGGTTGCTTAAAGGCCAGTTTGCCAAGACTGCAGCCCAGGTAAATTTTTGACATTGTCTTATGTTGACACGGAAACCAGCCATGATTTCCAGTTTTCTCCAATTCTCCACAAATCCTGGATACTGTGCTCAAGCGCCACTGTGTATGCACTCTGCTCACTGACTTAGACTGGGGTATACTGTGTTTACTGGCCGCTGTGTATGATCGCTGACTTAAAGACTGGGGCGTGCAGTCAGATAAGCCATCTGTGTTTTAGGCAGAGTAATAATTCAGAGTTCTGACCGCAGAGACATATTTTCAATAAAGTGTTGGAGTTTTTAACTGAATGGAACGTATCTCAGAGATCAGTTACTGACTCAAACCAGTTGTATCGATGTATGTAGAAGGTTCCAATAGTGCCAGAAAACTACAGCTGTGTCTGTCTACATCTAGAACAATTAATCCTGTGTCCATGCAAACTGCCTGAAGGCCAGGGACATAGGAGATCAAACCAGCCATCTTTCAGCTGAGTTGAACGCCCGCACCATTACTCTGTAAAATACTGACATTCTCTCTGTATTAAATGACTATTATTTGTCCATGATATTCCAGAAAAAAGGGAGAGAATTGTAAACCTCTACTTCTAAGTGTATCGGCCTAGTTCTGTGAGAAAGTAAATCATTTGCAGGATCCCAACTCTTATTTCAGGTGATCAATAGTCTTCTGGCCAAAGGTGAGAATTGGATCCTAGCCAATAGCCTCGGGTCTTGAATTGAAGGCAAAAAGCAGTTTACTGTGAGGCTGTAATGGTACTAACAGGATGGTAATTGTTGACTTGAAAAAGCAGGGACTTTTGCCTACACCAAAGGTGTATGTGTCAGGTTATTTTGCCCATACTGTTATTATATTTAAAACATAAATGTGTATTGGTTTTTGGCACAGGCATAACTAGCGAATGCTATAGATTACAAAAAATGTCTATACATTGATGTATATCTTGTATTCTTATCTCTTCTCCCAAAAGAACACGATGTTCTTTTTCCTGTATGGACGACGGTCCTCCCCTACCACCCGTTCAGCCCCCACCTCACAGCTTATTGTCCTGTCTTCATCTTACTTTAGTCGCTCTCTGCCCATGCTTTTTTTTTTTTGGGGTGTGCAACAACTTCCCAATTGTGGAACTGGTTGTGGCCTGAATCCACAGCCCACTTCGGGGGGGGGTTCCGTCAAGGATGACTCGGGAACATTATGTACTATAGCCAGTGAGGAGGAGGGGCTTTCAGGCCGTGTTGTTGTTGTATCTACAAAGCCTGCTGACAGCTCGCCCACATACAGCGGACATATAGAAGGTACACCAGACGCTATGCCCTCTGTAGGGTATGTTTAGTCAACCACAATGTTTACAATGTTCTCCCTATACGAACAAGCGTGCATTGTGAGCAACAGCAGCCCCAATTATGAATGAAAAAAAACTGCACTTCATTTATAATTGAGCAGTTTCTACTTTCTACTAGTAATTTAGCAGTTATTGTGTGAAAAATTAAACAGAATCGTGATAGCCATTGTCTAATTAGTCTCATTCCACCATCCCATATAGATAGATAAGACTTTGAGGGGGGCTTCAGGGTCTTTAATGACGATGTGTTGTTGTACAAACCAGTCATCAAGGTGGAGGGGGGGGGGGGGGTATTTATGTTTCATGAGTTTCTGTTCC
>JAOPUD010000019.1:829716-844047 GCA_027122715.1 Trisopterus minutus
ACACACACACACACACACACACACACACACACACACACACACACACACACACACACACACACACACACACACAGTAAGGGGGTTGCGGGGTGGTTCTGACCTGCGGTGGGAGGGCCAGAGTCCAGAGCCCGGCCTCTTGGCGCTTAGGAGCTGCATGGCGGGCACCGGGTTAGCGAAGAGGTGACAGAAACAGAACATGGCCCCCACCAGCACACCAGAGGGGGCGTGGCCGTCCTGCACACCAGGAGAGAGAGAGAGAGAGTTCATTATTTAAACGGAGCAAAGTGAGCATTGAGCGCCAATGTAGCAGGGCTGTATCGTTCGCTCCCTTCGTTTGTGTAGGACTGTTATGGGATTAACAATTCCCAAATATTTCTTTGCTCCTCTCCCAACACAAGCATGATTTTGGCCCTCAATCCAACGCTCATGTTTAAAGCGGGTATAATGTCTGTAAAGGTCTCTCTTAACGACTTTTATCCTGCTGCCACTAAACAGAATTGTGGATAATTTTGTTAGTTTTTTTCCTCCAAATTCACCCATATAAATAAACTGAATTTAAGGCGTATCCAGAGTCCAGAGAGAGGAAAATGTCTGTAACAACATCCATCAGGTCATGCTTTTATGGTAAACCACAACCGGCCAAAACACACTCCCCCCTGGAAGGGTAGGAGGGTAGATATACAATAGGCATACAGAAAAAATAACAGGCCTTAATTAAAATGATTTTCAGATTCTGCTATACTACTTTCTACTATGACATATATATTAAACATTAAATATTAATATAAATATATATATTCATTTTTTCTCTGTATTTTTATGTAAACATGTAAGTTTTTTTTTTTTACAAATTGCTTCAGTTTCTGCCTGGCTGTTGACCCAGCAGATCCAGAGACAAGCAGCCACAAAGGAGCATTAGGCTGAATCAGAGGGAATGGGAACGCCTGGAGAACTCCAACATGTGTTTCCATTTTGGAAACAAAGCCTACACAGAGAGCCTGCAATCCTATTCAGATGTGTGTGTGTGTGTGTGTACCCTCATGCTTTTAACAAAGAGGCACAGAGGCACGGCCATCATAGACCCGCAATCTTCCAAATTTCAGGTATCAGTGAAAGTGAATGTCCTTTGTAGTTTCTCTTTAAGTCAACCTCATGGATCTGCGGCAAAAAGCACACGGTCGAAAGCAGATGGCTAGCAGGACTTTTATTTAGTGAATCCTAAATGATCATTAGTGTAAGTAAGGTGTGGGGCAAGGAGGGGAGGGGAGTGTTGCTGGGGGGGGGCACCTCTTACCGAGCAGGTGATGACACACACGTTTTTGGGGTTCTGCTTGAGCCAGTTGTGCATGTTTTTACACACAGCAAACAGGTTGTGTAGGCTGGGTGCCTGCCGGGAAGGCCAGTTGCACTCTGAAACCTGGGAAGGGAGAGAGACAGGGAGAGAGGTACGTTATTAAAAAGGAAGGAGGGCGGGGGGTATAGAGAAAAGAGAGAAGGAGTTAAACAAAAACACAACGGATACAGAGAGGGGAGGGGGAAAGGGAGAAGTAAACTGAACAAATGAGAGGGAGAGCACAATGCCAAGGAAGGAAGCGAGGAAGAAATGAAAGTAGAAACAGAGAAAGGGGATGAAAAAAAGCTAAATGCAAGAAGGAAAGGGAGGAGTAGAGGGGTGATGTTAGGGGTGGGGGTTGGCTGTTGTTAGCAGGATGACTCAAGCGCTAGCTCATAACACTAAATTAGACAGGGGGGGGTGGGGGGGAACACGCCAACTGTCCTGCAGCGACAATATCTGCTGCCTGCCGGGCCTGTAGGTCTCGCCCCCTGCCACATGTTCGGAGATTCGTAGATCGGAGATCTTAGATAACTACCCGTTGTCCTGACCCTAATGCTGTACTTTATCATGACGCTTCAACGCAATTGATAGGTTGATAGGAATTCTGACACCCCACAGGGCAGCAGAGTTCCTACTGCACTCCTCATACGTGACCGACCGTCGTGACAGCTGCTGTCTAGCCTTTTGAGGCAGCAGGGCTTTGATGAGCGGGCAGAGGAGGTCAAATGATGGGAAAGAAGAGCGAGGGTCTCAGGGCGGAATGAAGGAGGACACGATGTTGCATCGGTCGCTTGTGTGGTACGAAGGAAACACAGTGACGCATACATGTGGCATTGTTGTTTAACACTGATCCATTGTTTCAGATTAACCATTGTTGTTTTTACACACAATACACAGTAAATATATATCGGATACAAAGAATCGGAATACTGGAAATAGCTCCACTATCCATTTAAACATTCAGACTATTCAGAAGAATCTGCTGCACGTCTGCATCAAGAATGTCTTGCCATCTCACTCACCCGGTTGGAGAACTTGGCTCCACGGTAGTTACGTTGTGATAGGTTGAAGACAGTGTAGTGGTCAGCATGGCGACTGTCTAAGAAGGAGCGGATGTCTTCCACGTGGTTCTGATAGCCAATCTGTGCAGACTCAGCTGGGTAGGTCATCACTAAAGCAGGAGAACAAGATATGTAGAAAATTTCAAATGTCTAATTGGAAATTGTTCAAGCATGAATAACGTCACACCCCTTAAAACATAGACGAAAGCATTTGATAATTTGTGTTGATTTTCAAAGCGCAAAAAAACACCAATAACGTTAAATGGTACCATTTGGGTCGAACGATGCGTTAGTGAATTATTATTTTGACTATTATGTTTAAAGTTGTTAAACACAGCGATATTCTTTGTAAAATACAAGAGGTCTGTTACTTTTGGTAACAAACGCTTAGCCAGAGTAGTGGTTTTCTATTGGCTGGGCACACCAGCTCTAGCGAGTTTCATGTTTTAACGTTGTTTACCACAACCCTAGCACTGTCTCTTTGTTTTTCCTTAAACTTCTGCAGCTTTCCCGACTGCTCAGTGTCCCTGTTTAAACAGGGTTTTACCTAACATACATAAATGTATGTGTACCATTCCTCTGTATATAATTGGAGCTGTTATCATCCAACATGTCCCTCTTGTATTGTACTAATTGATTCTATATATATATATAACAGTTCCCACATCAGTTCTGTAATCTAGCTGTGAGAAACACTAGTGAAATGAATGAATGATTTCCATTTAGCTTTCATATAGCATGATAACATTTGCTGCTTAATGCCTCAGAAGGAGTTGATTCAACAATCTTTAGTTTTCTTGGCTGCTTGTCGGATAAAGCAAGCATATTTAGGATATCACTCTGGACTCTTGTGCTGCTATTAAACATGACATTTTCTAGAATACATATTAATAGATTCATCAAGAAATAATATTGTTAGATGAATTGACTATTAAAATAATGTTCGTTTTGGCCCTAGTCTTTTCTCTGTCACAGACTTGGTGGACTTGATGGCATCCACAAGAGAGTAGTTGTCTGTGACACATATCACCAGCAAGATGCGCTTGAGTGACATTTCCTGTGGTGAGTTCAGAGTAGAGGGAAGACAGAAATATGGTATGGTCAATCCCATCAGCCAGAGCAAGTGTTTCTCCTGCCAGTGTACTCTGAACCATTCTCCTGATCCTCTTCGATTGCCAGCAGACAGGTGAGAATATCCCTTCCTTCATGAATACAATGAGATGTCCTCCTTGTGTTCCAACGTCAGGTAGGTTTCCCATAAAGGCATCACTGAAAACAACAAGATTCAGAGTCATCATCTCCTCCTCCTTATCCTCATCGTCATCCGGTTATCCGGGGTAGGGTCGCAGGGGCAGTAGCTCAAGCAGGGGGCCCCAGACTTCCCTTTCCCGGGCCACATTGACCAGCTCTGACAGGGGGATCCTGAGGCGTTCCCAGGCCAGTGTTGAGATATAATCTCTCCACCTAGTCCTGGGTCTTCCCGAGGTCTCCTCCCCACTGGTGGTGCCTGGAACACCTCCCAAGGAAGGCGCCCAGTGGGCATCCTTAGAAGATGCCCAAACCACCTCAACTGACTCCTTGCTAAGCAAAGGAGCAGCGGCTCTAATCCGAGCTCCTCGCGGATGACTGAACTTCTCACCCTATCCATAATGGAGAAGCCAGCAACCCTCCTGAGAAAACTCATCTCAGCCGCTTGTACCTGTGATCTTATCCTTTCGGTCATCACCAATCCCTCATGACCATAGGTGAGAATATGAATGAAGATTGAGAGCTTTGCCTTGCTGCTCAGCTCTCTTTTCGTCACAACGGTGTGGTAAATCGAACACAATACCGCCTCCAATTCTCCTGCCAATCTCATGCTCCATCGTACCCTCACTCACGAACAAGACCCTGAGGTACTTGAACTCATCTCCTAAGTTCTTAAATTTTAGGGTGACATGTTCTGACTTTAGTTTCTTTACAACTTTATTTGCTTCATGCATTGTTTGCACAGTACCATGTTTTAGGGTGGATGCAAGAATGCACGCATCAAACATGATATCCGGCCTGCTTTGTCTAGCCACCCATAGCGGCTGACCGATCTTTGACCTCAGCTTGTCAGTCTCACAGTCTGTGAGAAGAGAATCACGCTCCAAAACTCTTGATGAGTCCATGAGAACAGGCTGCAGATTATTAATGTTTATGTCTTGTTGCATCTCCACTCCTTCAACAGTGGCAGTCCATCCCTACATACAAAAGTTATCATGCATCCCACTTGAAAAGCAGTTTTGATGTGGGGAATGACTGCAGTGGCAAAAATGTGAGAGCCACCCCAGATGAAGTCATCCATGTGACAAGCAAGGATACCAGTTACACTACAGTGTGCACACTTTTCCTTTACTTTTTGCTTCAGAAGGAGGACGAATGTGAATGTTCCGAGACAGCCCTGCCCCTGAAGAAAAGCTGATTTGATGTCCAGCGTCCACTGTCTATGACATATGCGATTGACTCTGATGAGCACGTAGGAGAGTCTTTTGGAAGATCTGTAGTGTTCAATTCTTCAAAACCCCTAGCTACAAGACGTGCTTTAGGTACTACACATCAGGGGTTTCTTTTCGTGTACACATCCACCTGGTGGACACCTGCTCATGACCAACGTCTTTTACCTCCTCAAACACCCCATTTCTCTTCCAGTTACTCATTTCATCAAGTTTTGCAATGTCAAATGAGACATCTTCTGTGATAACACATCATTTTAGCATGTCAGAGCATACTTCAACATTGTCCAGCGGCTCAACCTGAAGATCCTCCACAAAAGTAAGATCAGCTGGCCTCATGGTACCTGCTATGTCAACGGGTTCTGAGTATTGTAGATTGTAGAACACCAGTGTCTCTGTCCAAATAACTGATTATTTGTCCTGTTTTTAGTGCTATGGAGCCTCCCACCCTACCATGACGACTGAAGAGGCCCCTCAGTACCTGGATAGTCTTGCTAGAGGTTGTACTGTCCATGATGTGAACCTCTGGCCACTTAGAATGAGCATCTACAGCCATCATGAACATGTGACCGTCAAACGGCCCAGCAAAGTCAATGTGAATTCTTTCCCATGGATTAGTGGGCCATATCTAGGGGTGGAGAGGTGCAAGGCATGGAGCTTTCTGTACCCACTGGCAGTGGTGGCAGGACTTTGACTGAAGTTCAACCTGGGCGTCAATGCCTGGCCACTATACATAACTGCGAGCTAAACTCTTCATTCTTACCACACCAGGGTGTGCGACATGTAACTTGGCCAACACACAGGGCCGGAGCTTCAGAGGTGCAATAACCTGAATGCCCCACATGAGACATCCTTGCTGAACTGTGAGCTCATTGAGTCGGATCAGGAATGGCGATAGCTCACTTCTGGTGTCTTTGTCAGCTGGGAAGCGACCTGTTGTAACCATTTCAAAGACAGTTTGTGTTCACATTGTGGAGTCAGCCATGGTGCCTCGTCGTATCTCCCTGCTGCTGACAGGCAGTATTTGCATCTGGTGGGTGTAGAATACATACAGTGTCAACTTTGTTTTTGTGTTTCCCTTTGAGTAGCAGCGGAGAAAGTCCATTGGCATTAGCATGGAGATCAGCTTTTCTATACTCGATTGTATAATTATGAGCTGACAGGATGAGCCCATCGTTGCATTCTGGCTGCCACCATTGAAGGAACACTCTTTTGAGGACTCAAGATCAGTCAGATCAGTTAGTGGACGATGGTCGGTTAACATGTCGGTGCTCCAGTGTCCAGTTCCATTTCCATCACTTTCCCTTCAATCTCTGGGGTGATACAGATGTGTGTTAATTCCTCTCTTCAAGTGATGATATTCAATGACAATTTATAATCTGTATCAGTGTCTGTTTCGTCACTCTGTACGTTACGTTCCTCCAAGTGATGCACTCTCCTCTTTATCATACAGCCTGAATGTTCTTCCTTTATTTTCATTTGTTTCCTCATTCATAGTTCTTCCTACTTTTTACACTTTTATCGCCCTTTGTGGCCTTTCTTCCCAGTTACAGCAATCTTGGTCTTTGTACCAGCAGTCATCGTCAGTATGATTGTCTTTTCCACATCTCTAAAGAGATAAATCGCTGATTATGGTCCCACGTTCACGCAACGTAAGGGGGTTACGGACCCCTTACATCCTTGCAGACCCTCCTTGCGTAAGCAAGCGAAAACTCTCTGCTATAATAAGCGGTTTCGGAGAGAAATGGAGAAATGGGAGTTAATTCACAATGCGCTGAAAAGCCATGTATCCGGGCCGTTCTGGTGTGATTAAACTACGCAGCAATCCATACCTTCACATGCCCATGAGACTCAGTAGCACTGACACTCGCTTTTCATCTTTTATGTCATTTGCATTTATAAAGTGTTAAAATCAATATACGTGTCCCATTGTTCCACAGTCTCATCGACGGCATCAATATGCCCAATGGTAGCAGCCATGTTACAGCCATGTGTATATGTATATAGTATGTTATCTTTATTCTAATAGTTTAATATATTTTATTTTCAAATTAGTACATTTTATTTGTATATATACTCTTATGTAGCACTCTCTTTTCCCACTGTACTGCTGGTCACTGCGAATTTCTCCTAAGAGGGATTAATAAAGGACTATCTATCTATCTATCTATCTATGTCCTCTCGTTCCCTCTGTGGCTGGACTGGCTTTTCTGTCAACTCCTCTTTTCCGACTCCGAACTTGTCTTGATGAGCTACTTCTGCAGTGTGGATGTTTTTGCTCATTGCCAATTTATATTATGTTCTTGGATAATACATAGATAACTTGTAGTAATAGAGTGACACAAGAAAGCAGGTTGAGACGTGGCTATCCAATTAACTCTGATTTACTCGGGGAGAACAATGTTACACATTACACTTAACAGGTGCTGTAGAGCGCCCCTAAGGCACAGGTAACAACAGTGCACTTATGCATTGCATACATAACAGCTATTGTTTTGTTTCAACATGGTTTCTGTATCGTTCTCCAAGTCTAAAACAGCTGCTCTGTTTAGTGAAGCTTTACTTAGTAAAGGGATGTCACATGGTACTACTTCTGTTTCAATGCAGCATTTTGTTTTCCCTACCTTGGCTGGAATCTTGACCTTTTTTGTGGAGTGTACAACTTCGCCATTGCAGATCTTGCTGCTCTCCATGTTTATCGTTTGCTGTATTTCGCTCTCATCCAGTCCCCTGCACAAAGTTATCCAGCCACTTTTCACCACAGATTGTCCTTGTGCAAGCTGTGTCAATTACAGCTGAACCTAGAGCTTCAACCATGAATATCTCATAATCAGATTCCTTGGTAAACAGAGTTATGTTACACTCATCAGGTTTTTCACTGCACAGATCTTCACTTCACATCTTTACACACTTTCTTGTGTGGATAATTTATTACCTTATGTTATGTGGTCTGACAAATAGCACTCTTTTGACCGTCTTCCGATTTTAGAAATTGTATTATAGTGCCTGTAAGTGGTCCTCGAGCTTTCTGTTCAAAGTCAGCAATATATTTCCGGGATGTGGTTTCTCTGTGATATCCGATCAAACTCAGAATACACTTCATAAGCCCGGTTCTTTTCTTCTCTCATGAAGACTTTGCCAAGTTCCTGAATCAACGGGGTCATTCCATTATCCTTATCCAGATCGTCAGCTGGTATTTCCAGAGCGATATCCCTAACTCTACCTTTCAGCGATAGAGCTACTGCTAACGTTTGTTTTATCTCGTCCAAGTCCGTCACATTTCCACTTCAGTTTTCCAATTCTCGTAGGACTTCTCTTCGTTGAAACCCAGAGGCAATTTGTGGTTTTTAGAAGTAGCCATCTTCTGCTACCATGTTCAACTGCAATAATTGTTCTTAGTCAATTTATTTAGTACATTTATTTCAGGCTCTTCACAGCATGACAATCCAGCATCGCCACATCGGCAGGAAAACAGCACACGCAAAGTACCTCCTAAACACTGCGCGCTAGTCGAGTCGCACTGAGTAATGGCAGTTTCACACGGGAGCCGTTTGTCTCGCCTGCTAATACATTCTCAATGGAGAGGCGAGCGGGCAGAGAGGAGGTGAAGCGTTCGGTCAAGCGGGACATTATGCAGGCACACTCCCATGAAAATGTAGCGTTTGTGCTCGTCGAACGCATGTGCGCACGCGTGGAAACCATTGGGAAAATGAGAACTGTTTATCTTTTGACGCGACGGGTGAAAATTTAAGGAATGGATGAAAAAAATATTACTGTTGTCAGTGATTTCCCCAAATGATTCCCCTGCATGATTAAATCATACACAAAATGACAAATGATCTACACCTATTAAAAATAAAACATGTCGTCTACCGTGTGAAACGGTCATAACATGTAAATGGCTACCGTAAATAATATAATAGAGGCGCCAACCAATTTAACTTAACACCTCACACCACAATAGGACAAAACTTTATCATTATGGTTTCATAATAAGTAGGCAAACAATTGCTTGTTTCCTGCACATGTATTTACCTATAATTCGTGACGTGATGTAAGCAATATCCAGCTCCCCTTTTGTGTACCTGTGAAGCACATGAAGAATGATTGAGATTATTAATCAGATAAATTTTAACTTGATGCACGTCTTTCTTTGCTTTCCTTGCAGTTGATGGTGAATGGAATCCACGTGGGCGCCCCGTGTTACGGGACAGGAGGTGTGGGGATCAGAGGAATAGGGCGGAGCTACAGTAGTAGTAGTGGGCAGTAAACCCCTGGTAATAATGTAATTGAAAGGGGGGCGGGGCTGGGATCTTGTTAAAGATCCAAGAGACCCAAAGAGAGAGAGAGAGAGAAAGAGAGAGAGAGAGAGGGCATGAGAGCATGAGAGCAAGATGGAGAGTGTGATTGAGAGAGATAAAAAACTAAGCCTTTCACACGATGGAGAGGTCAGGCCCATCCCCCCAGTCTGTCTGTCCCCAGTCACACTGTCTGTCTGTCCCCGTCACACATTCTGTCCCCAAGCCACCCAGTCTGTCTATCCCCCAGCCACCCAGTCTGTCTGTCCCCCAGCCCCCCAGTGTGTCTGGCCCCCAGTCACCCAGTCTGTCCCCAAGCCACCCGGTATGTCTGTCCCCCAGCCACCCAGTCTGTCCGTCCCCCAGCCATCCAGTCTGTCTGTCTCCCAGCCACAAAGTCTGTCTGTCCCCCAGCCACCCAGTCTGTCTGTCCCCCATCCACCCAGAATCCCATCGACGTTGTCAGTCCCCCACACACATACACATACCATGCCAGCTCTGCTTTCTCTGAGAACGCTCCTTATCGACAGGTAAACAAACATTTTGTTGAGCATTTACCCATAGCGTCTACTTGTGTTTGTATTAGTACTTTATATTGTTATTGTATGTATTTTATTTATACTGTGTTTTTTCCATTGCTGCTGGGCTATGTAACATTTTTATTTATTGTAATTTCTCCTACGGGGGATTAATAAAGTTGTATCGCATCGTATCGTAGAGAATCTGCCCGAACAAAGGATCCAAATGATTCAACAGCAGTATGAGTATAAACAAGTGCAAACACACACACACACACACAAACACACACACACACACACACACACACACACACACACTTTGTCTGCCGTAGATGGATATAGGAATAGAAACACAGGCATGAATGCATATGTAAAGACAGCAGTAACAAAGCCACCAGCCACAGTGAAATGAATTGCCTGTATACACACCAGCACACAGGTAATTTGGCACAATGAGCACCCTTAAATAATTCAGCAAGGAAAAGGAGAGAAAGCCAGAAAAGGAGGGTAAGAGAGGAGATGAGATAAGGAAACAAATATAAGAGATGAGAGCACAACACAAGAGGCCAGATACCAGAAAGCAGATTGGGGTAAATATCTAATGTGGGCAGAATGTCGGAATAATCATTTTCAGACTCACTGAGAGACAATGTGTGTGTGTGTGTGTGTGTGTGTGTGTGTTTGTGCATTTTTTTTGCTAGCTTGCATGTGTCTGTTTGTGTTTGTATCTGTGTATTTGTTTCTTATAATACAGAGGACCTCTTTATGCTGCCCCATGCAGACGCCTGCGCACAAATCAGACTGTCCCTGCCAGACTCTGTGAACTCCCTCAACACTTTCCTCTAGCCATTACGTTCCTTTATGCATTCTTCAACATTTGCTTTTGGTTTATAACAATATTTACTTACTTGTTCCTCTCCTCATTCAATCTGTTCCGAATGCAAATTCATCAAAGTAGGTAATACAATGTAAATTCTACTTTTAAATGAGATGTGTGAATAACCGATAAGAGAGGTCTTAAGGGATGTGGTACAACAATATATGGGGTCCCAGGTGTCCCTTTTGGATTCACACTTAACTGATGTAGATTTACAAGTTTGCCGTGGGAACTTAAGCAAGAACATTCTGTCCTCCTGATTATGTGATAATAATCATCACAAAACTCAAGGGCCGAATAGACTACCTGAGCGACTCACACATTATTCTGCACCCTGAAGGACATATCAAACCTAATTAAGGGCAACAACTCAATATGTAATTCAAACTACACTTCCAGGGGAGGGCAAAGCACTATGACGCTCCCTTCATGTCCTCTGTGTCAAGTGTCCATCATCATGCAGCTCTCCAAAAATGTAACTACACATCAAAACGTGGAACCATACATAGAACCGGCGTAGGGATCCACATGCCACACCCACGGCGGCACTGCAACGTGGAAGTATAATGCAGCCTAATCATGTCTCTCTGGTGCCCTGTGGGAGAGGACTCACGTGGCAACCTGGTGCATGACCTTGGTGGAAGTGTCCTTAAGTGTGTCCTTCAGGTTGTCCTTGAAGTTGCTGAAGAACTTCCCGGCGCCGCCCTTAACCATGTCCAGTAGACCGCCACCATAGTTGGCTTCCATATCTGGGGATAGAGGCCCTGTTATAGTTGGTCCAGAGCGTAAAACGGAAACACACACACACACACACACACACACACACACACACACACAAATACACAACAATACAAACATATTCAAACACACACAGATACAAGAGAACAAACAGACGGAAACAGACAATAGCAAAAATTACAATTACATTTAGCATTGATTTTTTAACAAAACTTTGAAACGATGAAAATAATCATTGTGGTTCACTCTCTGATCTGAACCAGACATACATTGGTTCTGGAAAGGTGTATAAATCAACCAAGTGCATTCAAAGTCAATTCAGGATATCTTCATATTAATCCAGTAGCGGCTCTAACATACAGGTCTGTCTGAGTATACGTTGTTGTTGTTTTTGCTGTAGTAGAAGTTGTTGTTGCTCTCATTGATATATGATGATGCTATGGGCAGGTAGAACACAAAAATGTAAACACCATCCCGACTCATGAGCTCCATGCTAAAATGTAAATCGTGTGTCAGTGTTTGTGTGCATGTGTGTTTGTGTTCATGGGTGCCCTGGAGAAGGACCATATCTAACATCTGAGACAGCAATATCTGCCAACTCTCATGGACAATGCATGCAGCAGTTACAACTATCTCCATAAATCGTATATCCTTATATCCAAGTTATCAATGCAAAGTGGCAGCAATGAATTCCATTCGATCTTCAATCCAACATTAAGACTTTAAACTTTTCCGACGACTAGAACACATGGCCAGCTTTGGTGTAGAATGCTGGAAAGCACGTGTTTAGATTGAGAGCTGCGAAAAACAGAATCAGCCATTCTGACACCAACGATCAGGTATCAGGTGTTATGAAAGCTATCGGTACTTAAGTCTCCCACGACACACATATCCACCTGATTCTTCCACTTTACCCTACACTTACACCCTTTATCAACCCTTTACCACCCCTTCACCACCAGTGTTATGATGTCAAACTACTGGACTCCATTGATGAGAGAAACTTGAATAATGAATGGTTGGTAGTATATATTATTCGATTTTATTGATGAGAGGGGAGTGAATGATGATGTCATCATTTACTGACTGGTCCCCCGGCCAAGTGTGACATAGTGGTCAGTGTACCAAACTGAAATAAATCGTACATGCATTAAATAACTATTGAAGATATTGATTTATCCGCATAGCCCTGACGAAAAAAACCTGCTGAGTGTGTCAAAAGATTAGGACTTTTATAATTTGTTGTCATATTTAGTCATATTTAGTTTGACTGATTCAATTTATTCTTTACGCTCCTTCTATAATGCCTGTAAGATTCAACACAGCCTGAAAATCATGGTAACTCCAGCCACAAGAAACAGAGAATTGAGAGGGAGAGAAAGACCAAACGTAAGAAGGGGGAAAAAAGATAGAGCAAAGTAGATAAAAGAAAGAGAGAAGAGCATGTGATGAGTAAGAGAGAGAGATGAGAGAGAAAGATGACGAGAGAGAAAGATGAGGAAGAGAAGTGGGGGCAGGATGACCTCATCAACAGGAACAACCCTTAGCCTCTGCCAAAAAGATCAATGGTTTGTGTTTGAGTGTGCCTCCTACCCTTCAGTCCCAACCTTTGTGCCGACATCCGTCTTACTGTGAATGAGCAGCAGGGATACACACACTACACAAA
The DNA here is from genome assembly GCA_027122715.1 of Trisopterus minutus. Lineage (NCBI taxonomy): Eukaryota > Metazoa > Chordata > Actinopteri > Gadiformes > Gadidae > Trisopterus > Trisopterus minutus. Next base: position 842,688 of record JAOPUD010000019.1, read on the forward strand.
CACTCCATAAGCTAGCTAAAGTCAAGCACAGAAACACTATCGGGGGTCATAACAAACTGGGCATAGGGCAATCAGTGCACGGAATGCACTGTATATATCGCAATGAAAAGAAACGTGCGCTTCATTAACATTTTTTACTTGTTATGACACATAACATGTAACGTTATTTTATTGCATTTATTGGCCTTCGTGGAATCCTTAGAGATAGATAGGCCGACTCTATTTCAACTATTGGTAACCAATTGTTATGCATTTTACTCGATAGTCCTGTACAAACGTGCAAAAAGCATCAAATGCATATATTATATGTAGCCTATGGTTGTGTCTTATTCTTAAGGAGCTATCACGTTTCACGTCTGGACTGTCAGCTAACCTGTTTTGACGTTGAATGGGCCAACGGAATTCACACACAGCCTACACGAAAGACCATACACTTGTGGTTCGTCACTAGGATGACCAAAATGTTTATATTTTCTTCCTGTGCAACAAATGCAACAGACATTTCACATTTATTCGACATACATAGTCAATGACGACGCAGCGAGACGCTTCGTGTGGCGCTGTGCTAGCTAGGCTGAGAGAGGATCCGGATCAATAGCGTTATCCCAGTCTACCGCAGCACAACGTCCGCTCTCACTTCCTATGAGCTGTGTGCGCCGGTTACCGGTCCCCGGAGCAAGAATAAGAAAATGGCAAGCATAGCAACAACAACGACAAGGCGAACAAATAGGGATTATGGACGAAGATATAACAAAGCAATATCAAACACATCCAACGGAAAAGCGTATCCCTCTGTCAGAAGTACCGCCCTCTCCCTTGCGTCTCACCGCTAAACCCATGCACATGAAAGTACCGCCCTCTCTCCCCCCAATAACGCTCATTTGCAGCATCCCGTTCCAGGCGTTCCTTCGTGAGAGAAGAACGCCTGGGAACGAGGTTATGCGCTAGCGGGCGTTTGTCTTACCTGAGCTGTCCATGGTACTGCAGTCGTGCTCCCGGAGCGGGCTCCCCTTCGGTCCGAGGCTAGCTGCTAACGAGCTGCCGAGTGTGTGGTTGCTGCTCCCTCGCCCTCCGAAATTGAAGCTATCCCCGCCGCTATCGACCAACTGCAAAGATTCATAGCCATCATAACTGGTCTTTTTCTTATAGCCGCTCAGCAAGCTCATTACCGAAGAGAAAATGAGGACCAAAAAAAATCGACTGACTGTTAATGCATTGACTCGCGGCACCACATATCCCAAAGACAACCCCCCTCTGCTTTCTTAAGGGAGAACAATTCTACCGGGTGTCTGTCCTGGCGTTCTCTCTCTCTCTCTCTCTCTCTCTCTCTCTCTCTCTCTCTCTCTCTCTCTCTCTCTCT
>JAOPUD010000019.1:881796-893546 GCA_027122715.1 Trisopterus minutus
AGAGAAATTGGTTCTTATTAAGCGATTGTGTTTTGCACATTCTTGCTTTTTTGAGTCTTATGTGCCCTGTGACTTAGATCTTTTGGCTGGGGTCCAGCAGGAGTACATTTATCGGGCTCGGGACGGCGTAGCCTACATGAAATAGAACGATAGTTATGATACTATAACTCTAGTTCTATGAGTGTAGGCGTAGCCGTCTAGTTTCCCACCTGCTGTACCCTCCATGTGCTGAAAGAATAGCGTGGAGGACGAGCGGCGGTGTGTGCCACCTTATATACACGGTGCCGTGGGAAATGTGGGCGGTGCCCACGTTGATTGGAGCATAGTTGAAATTTCAGTGTTATCGTATCGTTTCAGTTATCGTATCGTGTTCAATTGAAAAGAGACTGTACCACCGAATCTAGCAGCTTGGTTTGTTACACAAACACGGTTGTCGTTGTTGTATCGACATTTGAGTTTTTATCAATGAATAATAGTGGCAGGGCATATTAAGTGTTAAACAGAAGTGTTTAAATCCAGCATGGTAATTCCTAGTCTTTTTACGTTGTTAAAATGATCAATTATCATCATTTGTTATCGATATCGATCAATATGATCACATTACATTGTGATGTCTTTCAGCCATATCGCCCAGGCCTTATCCTAATTCTGTTTGATAATGGGCCAAATAACCACAATTATAATTTGTCATAGTCATGGATGATCAAGATTCAGCGCCAAGTTACATTTGATACGTGAACACTTGTTTGTATTGTGTTGTGTACATTTTCTAGGTTTTACTTCAAGAACTGGCATGGCACCAATGAGGGCCAGTCTCAAGTATGGAGACACTGCATCAGCAAGCTTCGAGGAGGCTCCAAGAACATACCGGAAGGAACGCCCCTGCTCGACGCTGCCTCTCTCGAGTACCTGTTTGCCCAGGTCTAGGCTCCCCTCTGTTTTACTGAACATACTTACCCAAGCCTGAAAACGCTAAACCAAATGCAAGTGCGTTTTAGTCTGGAACCTCTCAGTTCAAGGGGTGTTGTCAACAGTTCAGACTAGGGTTTAATATTTTTCCCAAAAATGAGATGAATCAGATCCCGAGAAATAACTTTATTTTTGTTAGTTTTTTAGCCCAAGTAGGCCTAATGTATCATTCAAATAAGCGTTCCCAAACCAACATTTTTTGTATTATTTGTATCGTTATTAGGGCACACCCACGCACACTTTGCACGGCGAAATGCTGATCAACATTGCTCACTCTATCCCGGGTATACGGGTCCGTGGACTCTGTGGACTCCAGCCCCGCCAGACCCACACACACACCCTGCACAGCGGAGTACTGGTCAACATTGCTCACTCTATCCCCGCCCTCCTCCCCCAAAATCTCCAGGGCACATGGCGCCCCTGGCAGAGCCCCCAACACACACAGACAAACACCCATTAAATTCCCGCACTCCCACCCAACGTATGACAACAATAGACAACATTAGACACTCATTGCGTTTTTTAACTTTATTTTATTTAGTCATAACCTTTCCAGAGAATCTGGAAAAAGTCTTAATCAGATTTCCCACGATCCCGTCTCCCTGGATTAAACCCTAGTGCAGACCAAAATGCATCTGGATGCAATTGGATCAACCTACAATCAATCAGAGAAAAAATCTTGGTTGTTTATGAAAAAGCCTCAATGTGCTCCCATTGGACGCTCCTCTCATCATTGAATCAGACCTTCCCCCGTATTAGATCAACTCTTCCGATTGGTCTTCCTGATTGGAAATTCTTCAGCTTCCCAGGCTATCCTTTTACACGCACAAATTCGACTTTTGAACGTGTGTGTCTTTTTTTTCTCGTTCAGGGCCAGCATGACTTCCAAAAGGGGCTTGCCCCGCTGAGGTCTCCCCAGTCTGAGGTTGACCAGCATGAGATAGAGAACGAATGTCTGGGCATGGCAGTGCTGGCCATCACACACGACTCCATGAATCGGGAAATTCCGCTGACTACAACCAACACCAATGAAATCAGGTAAGAACACCCAAAGGGAAAGGCTGTGGTGTGCAATGTAATAGATGGAGGTTAAAACTTTCTTGAATCTCTGAATATCTAGAATCTCCGATAAAACTACTCTACTATAAAATACAAATAATTTTCAACCCTACACTAGCTCTGCAGTTTTGTGCAGCTCAAAAGGAAATAATTTTTAAAGGTCCCATGGCATGAAAATTTCACTTTGAGGTTTTATATCATTAATTAATTAATCCCCTAGCCTGCCTAGGGTCCCCCAGTAGCTAGAAATGGCGTTAGGTGTAAAACGAGCACTAGGTATACTGCTCTGCCTTTGAATAAATAAAGGCTCAAACGCGCCGATTAGGAATAAGGCAAGCTTGCATTTGGTGAAAAGACTGCGTCTGGTTCTCTGAGGAGACTCGTAGTGGGGGTTATCCCAGCCATGGTGGAGAATGAATTGGGGGAAAGGAACTTTGGCTTTGACTCCCTGAAGTACATGAACCACGACATGGAGAAGAAAGGGATTGTTGCCTGCGATTGTCTCGCGCCGGTGCCCTGCTGCCCGCTGCCGCAAGGCACAACCACCACGAGGCACCACCGCCGCTGCCGAGGCACCAACACTAGCGCATGGTACCGTGGCCACAAGCTGCTCAGGGCCACACCCCCACCCTCCACCTTGACCCGCCTCTAAAAAACGGCACGTTTGTGGAAAGCTCATAGTGGGAATGGCTCGTAGTGACTGTAATTCTGCACTAAAGGCTGAATTTCTTGAACATCTTCAAGTACTGTATTAGGGGCCCACTAACACCTGTGCATTTTATGCTAGAAGCCATGAGCTGTGTTTTAGTGTAAGGAACAGTTTACATGAGAGCAGTGTTATGTTTCCTAGGATCAATCCTAGGATTAATCAAACTTGGGGCAGCCATGACCGCCCCGCTTGTGAAGAGGAACATATAGTTCCTCTAATGGCCCAGTGGGTACTCACCATTCTAGGTCATTGGGAAAACCCTGCAATTGAAATCTCGTAAGGCCCAATTTAAACCCTCCGTTTCATGAGTTATCTTAGCATATCTTTAACCGTTACCTCTCCTCTCCCCCATCATCAGTTACAAGCGCTTCATCCCTGAGTCGCTGAACCGGAACATCAAGCAGCGCAACCTGCTGACACGCATGCGCATCAGCAGCGTCTTCAAGAAGTTCCTCCAGGAGTTCAAGCAGCGTACGGTGCAGGACAGCAACATCTCACTGTACGACCTGAAGCTCAAGTACCTGGCAACGTTGGAGAGCCTGACCTGTGACCTCGGCAGCGAGGTGCTGGAGCCTGTATCGTTGTCCATCAGCCCTGACCTAGACCTCTGCAACGGGGGGTACCACGGTAGGAACTCCTCCTGGCAAGATTGCTCCCTTACTGGTTGAGGTTCCCCGCTTTGCATCCTCTCGTGTGGTGTACCCCGATTGGGTTTCTTTTGTTGTAGGGGATCCAAAGGGTGTTTAGGAGGATTGAAGATACATTCCTTATATTGATACATTTTGTGTTGCGTAAAGAGAATTTTACCATCAACTGGAAAGACTATCTTTTGGAAAGAAAAGGTTATGTTTTATCCCAAGGTTACTACAACCAGAGTCAAGGACAGAGCAAGGATCCCAGCCCAGAGAGTAGCCATGACATGCAAGTCCAGGTCACTGGTACCACTGGTATCTCCTGGAGGAAGAAGCTGTCCAACGTGAGTGAGGAGGATTTAAAGCCTGAGGGAGGGCGGATGGGAGAGATTATTATCAGTGGCACATTTTTACTTTGATGTTAATTAGGGGTGTAACGATCCGCCTATTCGTACCGACATTTTTCGGTAAGGGTCTAGCGGTTCGATGCACGTTTCATTTCGGTTGTTTCATGTCTGTAAGGTATTTGTTTGATACAATTTAATAAATCAAATCAAAATTAAATTGTTTAATAAAAATAAAATAATAAAAACTGCTGTACCGAAAAACATACCGAACCGTGACTTAAAAACCAAAGTACGTACCGAATCTTGACTTTAGTGTATCGTTACACCTCTAATGTAAATATTTCGCTGTGCAATGCCAAATTGTTGTGTACCTGATGGAGCGCTAGCACTTCATTGAAAATATTGTTAAGTGAAATCGGATGAAATGCAGAAAAAGTAGAAGATTGTTAAAAATGCCCAATAAATGTTTGTATCCCTCCTATAGGACGCAGTGATACTAAAGGAAAAGAATAAGGCTAAGAAGAAGTTTGACGATAAATACAAGAAGGAGAAAGCGAAAGCAGAGAGCTGGGTGGTCTTCTGTGACTTTCATGAGATCACACACATCGTCATCAAAGAGGCCACTGTCACCATCTTCCGCCAGGACAACAAGAGGATGGTAAGGACGCACCCATGTTTCCCTGAGGGCAGAGAAAAGACGGTGTCCTTAATTCCCAGCTTGTTATATATATGGTATAACAGATCAATAACAGATCAATAGTACGGATAAACTGCTCTTGCTTTCTTCGTGGAATACTATGAATAGGCTGAGAGTAGAAGTAGAATGCGGTTAGAAACCAAACCAAATCAATACAATAGGTCTTGTGCATGCTTTCCTAAAAAATACACTGTTGGATGCAATCACGAAACTAGACCAATTATCTAACATATTGTCTCTAATGGCAATTTTCCATTGACTGTGCTTAGTTGGACCATACTGTGCTCATTTGTTTTCCAATACCAGTTTAAACTCGCCTAGTTGTACTGAGTCATGCTGAGATGGACCATCTCTGCAGTCGGGCCATAGTGCGCCAGACCTGCCTCATTTAGAAATATGCACACACATGCATGCAGCATAAGCATAAGCTAGTGTTTTTTTTTTCCTTCAAGTGATGGTTTGGAGTAAAATTTACCCTAGGGTCATTTCCACCATGACATCCAGCCAAATACCCCTCAGAAGCATTTTTAGCGATGGTGGAACATTGATGTCACGGTGGAAATTACCCTAGGGTGAATTTTACAACGAACAATCACTTTAATACATCATATAGCACTCTGGGAAATGTGTTAAACATGTGTAAACAAGACTAATCTGAAATAAATTGGCTCTCAAGGTGCTGATGAGATGCAAAGAACGGGTTATGTGGATTTGTCTGTCTGAACAAACTCAATATATTAAATGTCTCTATAACGAATCATTCACATTTTACCCTATAATGTAAAAACAAATACTAAAAGTGTGTGTTGTTGTGTCAATAATTCACTTCGGAGATGCAAATCCCAGCGCTGGGATTAGCATCTCCGTAACAACAGGGCTTGCCAAACCGGCACATGTGTATTGGGGTCATACGAACTTGCCACTATTCTATATTCCCTCAATCCCTCCCCATCTCTCATGTGTTGTTTTAACCGCCCATCCTTCCCTTTCTCCTCAATGTCACCAGGAACTGCACCTGGCGTCCAGTGCCCGGGCCCGAGCTCTGTCCTTCGTGGCTCTGGTGGATGGATATTTCCGGCTGACAGTGGATGCTCACCACTACCTGTGCAAGGACGTGGCCCCCTCCTCAGTGGCTCGCAACACCAACGACGGCTGTCACGGCCCCATTTGGTCAGTTGTGTGTGTGTGTGCGTGTGCGTGCACAATATACACCCAACGGAAAATACAAAAACAATGATGTTGCTGATGAAAGCAGCTTTGATTAAGTTGTTTGGACCTGGGCATGTAGTAGAGTATTGTGTTATTTCAGCCCCGTGGACAATGGCCTTTATGATTTAATGAATAGTTTATGCTATTTTCTTGTTACAACAATAAATGAAAATAAGGTATTTGCTTTACCCTGAAAATTTAACTGAAAATATGGACAATGAAATAAAATAAAACAAGGACACAATATTCATTTTGGAGAGTTAGAGAGTTAGCCAGAGACTTTTGCCTATTCATTTAAAATAAAGATGTACAGGAGGTGATGGCCTATTTTCATGGTCATATACGGTAACAGCTCTTGGTTAACGTTTAGTCCTGTTGAAATCTTGTGATGTGAGACCCCTACCTTAATTGGCTAGTGTGAGTCTGCTGCCCCATACAGCCATTTCAAAAAGATAAATCATAAAGATGCTCTCATCGGATAGGATTTTGTAATTATTGATATGTCCTGTAGTGTTGGCATGTCCTATACCTTTTCTGAGAACTAAGAACTAACCTATTCTAAGCTCCTACTGCAATATCGGAAGCTTTAATAAATAGTTGAGAGTTGTTAACTCAACACAGCATAGCTAGCTGCTAAGCTACCTAATCATGTCAGTGTACTTTGTATACTTTAGAACAATTCTGCCAAAGAGCCTCCTAGGAATGTAAACAATTAGCAGGAGCACTTCGTTATTTGTCTCAAGATATTTTACTTGTACAGGGATATTTTGTCTGTGCTGATTCCGCAAGACCAACATCTAATCCTTGTTGGCCTTCCTGGTTGCCGTGTTAAATGCTTTTCTGCTGTTTGTTTTCTGCGGTTTAATCACACTGATTGGTGTAGTCCTCTTTAAGTAGAGCATTTGAATAATGTATTTCTATGAACCCCTCCCAGTACGGACTATGCTGTCCACAAGCTGCGGCAAGAGGGCAACCAGGAGGGCACCTACATCCTACGCTGGAGCTGCACCGAGTATCAATTCATCATTATCACTGTGGTCTGCCGTGAGGTGAGCCTAACAGCAACTCACAAGCCCAAACTGAAGCCCCACACTGGATCCCCAAACTGGAGCCCCAAACACATGGGACACCACTGGGCATAACGTCATGCCTTCAAACACAATTGTCCTGCTGCATTTCCCACTGCAGATTATTTGGAACAATCTAACCGTAGTGTTAGTGTGGCATTACAAAATAATAGGCATGTTTAATAGTAAGCTGCTGATACCCTTACCATAAAAAGGCACGTTTTCTCAAATCTACATTAAATACTTCTGGACAACGTTGAGGCAACAAATGAGCCACTCTACCAGGATCGAGCATTATTTGTGGAGAAGGTTTATAGCAGATTAGTTTCCATTACAGCACTGTGAGATATCATACATGATGAAGCTGCCCAAATAGCAGAATCACATGGTGGTTGGGTAATAGTGAAAGTACATGGGAAATCACCTTTTTTGTATTGGTTGTTCATTTGAGGTTACTGGCATTTTTGCCTGCTCAATCCCTTAAGCTTACACAAACAGCTGTTTGAAACCTACTTATTAAGATGTTTTTGTCAAATGCAATTTGATTATTAAAGCTACAGTAGGAAATATACATTGTTTTTATACATTTTAATACATTTACAATTTTAAGTCTGTGGACACACTGATGAATTGTCTTGTGAGTTCCATTGAACATTGTAGCATCAGGGCAGATGTATTATCCACTCCTTCTAACCAATTAGATAGGCTGATGCTTCCTCATTCTCTTCTTCCTGATTCAATCTGGATTCAGTCTTGTTTTTCCTTTATCCTCTCAATTAATACTTTTCATAGTTGATGTTCTGACTATGCACTCTTTAGAAACTCAAATTTCATATAATTTTTTTTGTTGTAATAATAGTAATTATTAATTAAGTAATTACAAATGTAGATATTAAAAAAGTTCTCCACTGTGTTGTTTTTAATATGCTTTCACAAACCTAGTTTGACCTGAGGGAGTCTCGTATGGTGACCCAGTACAAGAACTTCCAGGTAGAGGTGAGCACCAGTGGGTTCTGCCTGTACGGCACTGAGACCCTCCGGCCGACCTTGCGTGAGCTTCTGGACCATCTGGCTGGTCAGAACCTCCGTGCAGACAACATCGAATTCCAACTGATCCGCTGCTGCCCACCCCAACCAAGAGGTGAGGGGTTCAGAACCGGTCGACCAGTAAACTCGAACAAAAGACCAGCAGGCCAAGGGAACATTGAGGTCAGCCTGTTCACAATGGTCTCAGCTTCACATCAGATCAGAAGATCAGAAGAAGTAAGCAAGGATCCAAAAATACTCTCCGTTATATCTGAAGGGATTAATAAGCACTGAATCTGGACATAATTATCACATTTTTAGTTTTATCTTTGAGGGACAAAAAGCGAGAGGGGAGGCTAAAGCACAAAACAAGAGTTAATACCACAGTTTTCCCTTACAGCAATTGTATAGAATTTAAGTATTTTTTATAAGCATTTTAAGCCATTGCATAGAAAATCGTAGTCTTGAGGCTTTTCAGCTTCACAACAACAATAGCTCAAATGTAGATGCAAGTTTCTGTTCTCATGAATAAAGGAGGGATTTTCTGATTCAGATTTGGGGATATTTCCCAGCACTGGGTATGCCACAACCCTTAATAATCAATGATTCTTGTCATGCATTTGTAACAACACAGCTGGCCTGCTCCTAAGAAGCCAAATTGCAGATAATTCCAATTTAGTTGCACTTGCAAGGCTGGTTGATATGTGCATGTGTGTTACGCCTTCTTTGTGAGGTGAGTGAGGGTGTGTGTGTGGTTGTTGTGCATGTGAAAGGGAGACAGTGCCATACAGGGAGGAAACAAGCATAGTAAATGTGGCTTTGTCGTGTTTGTGCCAGGAGTGGGGTAGGCAGAAGTTTGTGTGATGGGTGAGAGTCTGGGTGCATGACATTGTTGCTTAAGTTGTCAACATTAGTGTTTAGAGCAGGAGCAAATATCATGCCAAATCTGGGTGCATCATTATCACCATTAACAAGAAGATTTTTACAGTACATTGCTTTAAGCACATTCACTACTTTGAAGACTCTGTGGTGGAGCTTAATGCAAAATAACATACAGATATCAGATATCACTATAGTAGTGATTAGTGTGTGTATAAAGTGACCCTGTTTGAAGTGAGGTTGACTGCTAGTAGGTCATGAGTTCACTCGTGATAAAAAAAATAAATAAATAAGTGCTCTAGAACACATTCTGTCATGCAGACGCTGTCTTTAAGGTGACAGAGTTCTAGGTTGATTGCTCTCCTGCATCTCCTCGTGTGTGCGATTGCACTGGGTTAGAGGCAGTGTTGTGATCTACAAACAAGCTTGTTGTGTTCTAGTACAGGGACCTCTGCTAACCACAGTGTCTTGTCAAAACCCCCAATTACTCACACACACAAGTATCACATGTCACACACCAATACACAAACATCAGGCAACAGAACAATGTGGTTTTTGTGACCTAAATAGCTCCTTGCCAGTAATTAAATAACACATTGATATGATCTGAGATTTTTTTTTTTTGTGTTGTGAATTTGAAGAAGGACTCCTCTGTTCATGTGTATGTTGTGGTCCCAACAGAGGTGTCCAACTTGCTGGTGGTGACTAAGAAACAGGCCCAGCTTTTCAAGGATGACTGCCAGGTCAGCTTCATTCGCATCCTCCCGGAGGACATTGAACAGGTGAGCACCCACACCATACTGCCATCCATACCTTTTATCACAGCCCATACCATGTGGATGGGATGAACAGGCTCCAGACAAGTTGGACTGGTAACCAATAAACTTTGTTATTTGTGTACTTGTTTCATGTCATCTGCTGAGATACTTCCGTACAGTGCATCCACTGTATGTATAACAGATCCAGCTCTCCTCTCTGTTGCTCTGCTATCCCTTGTCATGCAGATCAGTTCTCAAAAAGTATTATATATATATATGTATAGGACTTATGCCAAAATGTGTCAAAGTAGTTTAGTATTTTGTGGGGCTGCCCCCGACTAAAGATTTTGTTCGTCGACTAGTATTCGTTAGTACAAGCCATTAGTCGATTAGTCGTCGCACGTTTATGATAAAATATATATATTTTCTTTTGAGGCATCAGAAAATGGTTTGAGTTCCAGGGCTGAGAAGGAATGTTATGAGTAACATTGTTAACACTGCTATATTACAGAGAAATAAAAAAACGTAATAATTAGAGCTGGGGGTAAACGATTATTTATCAAATGATTAATCGGGCGATTATTTTATCGATTAGTCGACTAATCTAACGACTAATAAAAACGATTAATAAAAACCATAATGCATCTCAAATGAATTTCCCTCGGGATAAATAAAGTATCTATCTATCTATCTAAATACCAAAGAAATCTTAATAATATACTTTAACAACAGTTTTGCACAGCAGAAGATCTTCTGCTTTACACAAAATAAAATAAATAAATAACAAATAGTTTCACTGTTATACAAAATGGAAGGCCAGCCTGTTTACTCTTTCACAGTACCAACATAACTTCAAAATATACAATAGTTGTAGTGCACAAAAAGATGCACTCATTTTTCCTGTCCTCATTATATGTAGCTTCAGTCTTCCATCTCAAAAAAAAAAATATAAACACCTAGTGAAAATCGTCAACGGAAATATTTGACGTAGACGAATTTTTGACGTCGACGCGTCGCTACAGCTCTAGTGATTAGCCGTCGTAACGAGACAGGGTTTTAAAAGTTTTTTTTGGGGGGGGGGGGGTTGAAAATCGGTCTCACATGACATCACAGGTGGGCGTGTCCACCTAGATGTGTGACGGACAGATGGGCGACGTTTGCGGTCCCTCACCGGGTAGGCTGACGAGAACCCGTCTCCCAGCCCAGCCCGCGTCTAGGGGGACACGGCCACTCTGACGTCGTAACAGACGACCGATTTCCAAAAAAGCGTCTGGTAGCGCTGCTCGCCACACCGGGTGGGAACGTCATGGGAGTGTTAGAGCTGTGGATGAACAAAGGTTCGACCACGTAGAACGGGCCGTGGGCCTGTCTGTCTGTCTGTCTGTCTGTCTGTCTGTCTGTCTGTCTGTCTGTCTCTCTCTCTCTCTCTCTCTCTCTCTCTCTCTCTCTCTATCCATACTTTTACTTTTATTTTGATTGTGTTTATTTTTTATGTATTGTAATTCGACTACATTTTATATCACCCGCGTTACTGAGTAAAAATAAAAAAGGAAAGAAAAGAAAAATCGCGGACAGCTTTTATTTATTTATTATTTTCATTTATTTATGGCGACATGATTTGTAAAATTTTACACTTTAATTTGTAGAGGTGTTGTATTAATTAAACAAAACTAGTTTGAGGTCGATATCCCCGTGTCTATAACGCCCTACACAGAAGAGACCCCCGCCCGCTCCCACTCTTTAAAAGTAACTAGTGACTTGTACTTTTTAGTTAGTTTATTTTAAATCAGATACTTTTTACTTTTACTTAAATCAATTTTTCAGACCAGAACTTTTAAAATTTCATAATTTCATCAAGTAATCAAACTTTTACTGGAGTAGAATATTTTTGTACTCCTTCCACCCCCGCTCCTCCCCGCGTTGTCTCTGTGTTTCCCTCATGCTCCTCCTCTCCCACACGGACCCCAGGGGTTCCTCAGACCTTCGAGGTGTCCTTCAAGCGGGCGGAGGGCTACCCCATCGACCTCTACTACCTCATGGACCTGTCCTTCTCCATGGGGGACGACCTGGACACCATGAAGAAGCTGAGCCAGGACGTGGTCCAGACCCTGCAGAACTTCACCAAGCACCTGCGCATAGGTGAGCTCAGAGGCCGAGTTTCCTGGCTCTATCCGGATCCTGGAGAGAGCATTAGCTCAGGAGGTAGAGCGGGTTGGCTGGTAACCGCAAGGTTGCTGGTTAGATCCCCGGCTCCTCCTAGCTGAGTGTCGTGGTGTCCCTGAGCAAGACGCCACCTCACCCTAATTGCTCCTGACGAGCTGGGCTGTCGCCCTGCGTGGTTGACTCCGCTGTCGGTGTTTGAATGTGTGCGTGAATGGGTGAATGTCAGTCAACACTG
>JAOPUD010000019.1:1226632-1239517 GCA_027122715.1 Trisopterus minutus
ACACACACACACACACACACACACACACACACACACACACACACACACACACACACACACACACACACACACTTAGGCGCGGCCTTCAAGACTGCCATTGGTTTCTGGAGTCGCACAGAGAGCGATTCTGCGATGCTGACTCAATGGTTTTCTGGGTTTTTTTTGGACCACACGGGTCATCATGCCAAGTCCTACAGGAAGTAACAAAGCTGGGCCACTTCTCGTCCGACCAGGCGGCTGAGCGCCACACGTGAGCGGCGGTTTCTCCAGAGTGAAGTATGGCCCGGATGCAGCGGGCGGCCCGGCGGTTGTGGCCGTGGCCTCGTGGGATTAGCATGGCGGAGAACCCCTTTACATCAGATTACTGGCTCGGTGTGGTCACCACGCATTTAGAATGGACGGAGGAATATGATGCCCATAGTCAGAGAGCCAAGTTCAGTTACGGTTATCCGAGGGGAAGGATTGCTTGTGGATGGTTTGGGATGTTTGCTCGGATCAAAAGAACATTTGAAATAATAACGTTATTTTATTTAAATGGTAAAATTGTAAAAGAGGTATCTTCTCTGTTTCCAGGGATCCAGTTGACCATTTCCAGTCCAGCTGAGACAATAGCAGTCGTCTTTGGCATCATCTACGATGGCTAATACCATAAGCTACAGCAGCATGTTGAACCTGCTAGCTCAAGAGTTGAGCTAGTAGGGTCCCCATGCCAGAGCTGAATGTATAGTTCTCAACTCCAAAGCTATGACCTTGAAAAAACACGATTTTGCCATTGGGGGGTATTTCACAAGCAGCCCCTCGTCATGGGACACAAAGGCTCCAGAAGCTATTTGCCTTTGATGCCGACATGTGGAGACGTGTGTTGCTTAAAGTGTCTGATAATAATGGAAGCTTTGTGGCCCAGGACTAGAATCACAATACCATGACTCGGCTGTGCTCAACCAATAGGAAGCGTGTTTTTCGATCTCCGTGAGGAAACGCGCGTTCATAGCGCGCAGTGCAAAAGAGCAGGAGAGCGAGGCGTGGGCCAGACCCTCTCCAGTCTATTGTGTCCTTCAAGTGGCTGGGCAAACAGAGGCCGAGGGTTCAGGGAGGGCCGGGCTGTGTGGGAACCGTCTGACAAAGCAAAGGGCCTCGGTTAAACAAACAGGACAAGTCTAGCTCGTGGCGGGGCAGTGGGAACAATGGTCGCCCTCCGCATTGATGCTCAGAGACGTGGGTCAAGTCACTTTGAGTCATGATTCTAGTCAATTCATGTTGAAAGTGAAACTGAAGAGAACTGTTAAAAAATCCCTCTTTCCCCCCCCCCCCCTATTTTTATTGTTCTCATAAAGGGCTTGCCTCTGAAGAAAGATACTGGTCTTGTTGGGTGAATAAATTATTAAAATAAAGTACTCCAAACAGATCACATAACAGGTTAAAAGCATTTAGACTTTTGATTTCCCTTTGAAAAACACTTCCTCATGTCGTTCATCCTCTAGTGGGTCCTTGCGTTTGGTGGTCTTGTTAAACCAGCAGTTTACACTCACTTTTTGAAGAGGAACTAATCTTCAAAAAGACCAGAGTTCCTTTTCGCAGCACTACCACAGGATTATAGTTCCTATGGCTACTGATCATAATTATCAAGCCATAAGAAAAAGCCAAAACAAATCCAAACACACTTTTCAGCATGTTGAAAAAACACACCAATGTCCTGACACCCAGGATAGAAGTACACACACATCTGCACGCACGCAGACTTAAGCAAAAGGGAAGCTGGGAGTTATCTCATGCTTATCATAAATCATAAGATTCCCCGTAAAATCACATTTCCTGCCATCTAAACATCTCAGTTTTAATAGTTCTGTGAGAAGGGAGAAAGTGCTTTTTCAACTGCCGTTTTCCACATTAAAAAGCAGCACAGGGACGGCGTGCCATGCAGACTATATCATTACAGTCAGACAGCAGGAGCAGCAGCGGGTAATTGAACCAAATAAACATGCAGGAACAAGGGAAAGACTTGAGAGAGGGAGAACAAGAGAGAGGGAGAGAGAGTCATGAGCGTTTGTGACAGGATTTTATGAAAAACGACATGCGATGATGTGCTATTAATAACTGCACAGCGAGGAGTTTATACACATGTCAGCAGAGTTGATGGTCCGATGGCTGCCCGGTACAACCATTAGGGAACTGTCAGAACCTCCCGGCATGCAGATATGTACAAGCACACTCCCAGGGACACATGCTTTTGCATTCAGGTTGATCTCAATGTCGTTAAGAGCTCACAAGCGTAACTTTGTTTGAGGTAATTGGGTGTTTCAACAACATGGAGGGCTTCTACACTGCCATGTAAAGGGTTTTAATTGTTGCATGCATGAAAGCTATCTCTTTTTTAGAGTAGAAAAGAAGCAGTAGCAGTCAGAAGTAGAAAAGTTAGACATAATGCAGGTTCAACGTCACCACAGGTGATGGCCACTACTAGCCCGAGTAATAGCCACTACTAGCCAGAGTAATGGCCACTACTAGCCAGAGTAATGGCCACTACTAGCCAAAGTAATGGCCACCACTACTATCCAAAATAATGACCACAACTACTATCGAAAGTAATGGCGAGTAGTTCCTCCCCTGCATGGTGAATAACCTCTCTGCCTCCCCTTTGCATATGACATGCATCCTAAATATAATAAATAAATAAGTTACGTGTTCATCATCTTGGTTTGATCTTTCAGACTGTGTTCCCACAATATTCCATAGCATAGAATTTAGCGAGTTGGGGCCTGCTATGTGTGGTTGGTTACATGTGGTCGGTGGTGAAGCCACGTCACTCTGATTCCAACGCCCCTGCCCTCGCTGCCCTCAGTTTCCGTACTACAGGGAGTCCCCTGTCCATGTAGATCACTTATACTGTTAACTAACCCGGACATCCTGTACACCGGCGTGGCTCTCCAGTGCTGGTTCTCCGGCCAGGAGTGTTTGCTTTAGGGAGAAATGATACGAGGCTGATGAACACGCGGTGGGAAAGAGCCAGGCAGAGGGGGAGTGAATGCATAAAAAGCCTACTTAATTTGGAGAGAAGTCTTGACACAGATACACATGTAAGAGGGAAGGGAAAACTAGCTAACGATGTCACACCCCCAACAAAATTTCCACCCCCAACAAAATAAATATTAATGTTTTTAGGCCGGTCAGGTATTTATTTATTGGTGGCTCCGTCGGTGTGCATAAAGAGCCGGTTGTGGCGAAAGAGCGAGATGGGCCCTCTCCAGGATCCGTACTGCAACGCAAACAGGCTCTAGAAAGATTTGTGGGGGATTTGAGAACCACCGCGTTTCCAACACCACATGGCCACGCCATGGTAACAAGGCAGGAGCAGGCAGCGGCGTGGGACGGGAGGTACGCCAGAAACTGTAGTCAAAAAATGCATTATGTAAGGGATAATGTATAGAACACTGGTCATTATCGGGACAATAAGACCCGACATAAAACAAATAAATTGTAAAATGACACTGTGTTATTTTCAGGGCGAAGCAAGACTCCTCCGCTTTGCGTCGGTGTCCGGTTCGCCCTGAAAATAACACTGTGTGACTTTTTACAATTTATTTGTTACCATTCGTAGTGTTAATCAGCAGAGAAATAGTCCGCCAAAGACATTGACGTTGCTTAGCGACCGAATGCGCTGGGGTTGATAAGTTACCGGACTACATGCGGAGTGATACGAAAGAGGTGAATCAAAGGGAAAAATCCACTTTCCTTGACAGCGGTCATTATATGCTTAACAACGGTCAATTATACAAAAATAATTGACAGCCGGAAGTCGGGAAGGCCCCTTCAAGTGAATGGAGCATTCTACAGCATTAAGAAGCGCTGTGCAATAAGTAAGGGAAACAGCAGAGAAATAGTCTGCCAAAGACGTTGACGTCACTTAGCAACCGAGTATGCTGGGGTTGATAAATGACCGGACTACGTGTGATACGAGAGACGTGAAAAAAATCCACTTTCCTTGACAGCGGTCATTATATGCTTAGCAACGGTCAATATTGAAAAATAATTCACCACCGAAAGTCAGGGAGGCCCATGCAAGTGAACGGAGCGTTCCACAGCATTGAGAAGAGCCGTGTAATAATCATTCATAAAGTTATTCCCCTATAAAGAACTCGATATTAAGACATCATGATATTCTTCTGCTATATGTTCTGCTTATTGCATTAGACTTGATCAAGTGTGCTCGGGAGGGGTGGGGGGAAAACAATTATAATTCCTGTAAGAATTGCTATTCTTATCTTCTATGATTCTGAATCTATATACTAAAATGAAGAATTTATTTACAACCGTGAATCATTTTGAATCGACTAGCTGTTTTGAATCTAGTCGTGAACCCATGAATCAAAAACACTAAATTAACTAGCGGCCATTCAGAAGTCCTTCTATTGAATAAACAATCGGGAGAGCAAGGATCACCCCAAACAATTACAGCTGTGCATAAAACATATACAGTCAAAAATGTAATCTTGTCTCTCCAACACCCAACCACACAAATGTCCTCAATCTTTGTTGTATCTGGTGTTGTGATTTACTGTTTATGGATTTTACAACAGATTGACTTTATTTGTCCTCCACCAGAGGCTCAGCTCCTTAGCTGACATTAAATTGCAGGAAGGAGGCTAGTGAGGGGGAGGGGGGCAGTCATGCTTGGCCTCAGCTGGTGGTAGTAGACTTTATCAGACGTCTCAAACAAGGGTCGGAGTGAACTTTATTTAGCCCTCAATGAATCACCGCCAGCAAGAGAAAATAAAAAATAGAAGGCTAAACAGAAACGAAAAAAAGAAAAATACACTTCCATTTACAAATTGTGCCCCATGTGCAGCTTTGAAGTTTAAAGAGGCCATTGCCTGTTATATTACAGGGCATTGAAATATGGAGGATAAAGAGCTCTCTTCTTCTACTTCAGAGTTGTCTCCGGGTGGAATCGCAGGGCTGACATGTTATCAACGCATTCCACACAGTGAGTCCATGTATAAACAATGGGGCCATTTGAATCACGCATCTCAGGCGCCTCGCAGAAAACACAGTGCTCACCTTGTCATCAACAGGACGCTAGGCCATGAAGCATTCAATGATATCGGTCATGTGCTACAGCAATGACAGGCAGGAAGACGGCCAAAGGAATGGGTTTTCTTCATTCGACTCAAAGTACCAAGAATGATTACTTAAATTCCATTTTCTTTTAGCATTATTATTATAATTATGACCGCCTTATAACATTACATTGCGTTTGTTGTTTTTCAGTGTTTCAGTTACATTCTGCACTTTGGTCCTACATGATGAATCTGGAAACGTGGTGGCCGTATATAATGGTTTGTAGCAGATTGAACAGATTTAAAAAAGTATTTATCCCTGTGTCAATAAAGTGTTTAAATACTGTCAGATTATAAAAGGACAAGGCCAGGATGCAGATTTTAATTCTTTTAATTGTTTTTTTCTGTTTGTATATAGGTTATTTTAGAAACCTTGCCGTATATGTTTACTGACTTATATCTTTAGCAGTTTTTTTGGTTGTGGAATGTTTGTCTTTTGCAGCTGCAGCATGGGTGAAAGCCCAAGCCAATGTTCCACTTTGTGGGACAATAAAGTTAATCTTCAATCTTGAACATTAATTAAAGAATTAGCACAGGACATCCTCCCAACAAGCCCGCCCTCCAGGCGCATGTTGAACCTGGGGCAGAGGGAACCCAGGCACGACACATGTGCCTCGTTGCAAATGGGAAGTAGGTAATGGCTGATCCGGGCTGCCATGGTTACGTAGCACTGATGTTTTAAATCAGTGACATGAAACAGTGTTACGGCGCATGATGTACGACCGCTGGCTGATTACCCCCATCGTCTGCATTCCCCCACTTCTTTTTCACACGCTCTAAAACGGACTCTGTTCTGTCCCAATTTTTTTTTTTAAATGTCAGCTTGCTCGGTTTTACATCTGTTTCAGAAATAAAGAGAGCCGTCGCATCCATCAGTGTCTGCTGAAAGCTTTTAGGGATGATCTCTGTTGTATTGTATGACCTGAGAGTAAGCAGCGGGGGAGAGCGAGAGAAGGCCTTTTTCCACTGCCAAGCCGGTATACGGTCTTGGCTTGACACACCCTGCAATTTCACTGTCTTGCCTGTGTGAAACCGAGGGGGTAAGATCCCCCTTCGTCAAGGGGGATTGTTGGAGTAGGCGGGACATGTCACGATAGGTGGCGCTGTACCCATTTCAAC
This sequence comes from Trisopterus minutus, assembly GCA_027122715.1. Classification (NCBI taxonomy): domain Eukaryota; kingdom Metazoa; phylum Chordata; class Actinopteri; order Gadiformes; family Gadidae; genus Trisopterus; species Trisopterus minutus. The sequence continues at coordinate 1,232,866 of JAOPUD010000019.1, forward strand.
TAGTGGTTATAGAGCCACTAGGAGAAGGATGTTGCCAATACTGCATTTGCATTTGAGACCTAGTTATGTATTGATGCAACAAAAATATAATAGAAGTCTGCATTCCTTTATACATGGCTAAATAACGTGCAGGGAGAGAGCAGAACAGCCTGGCTGGCTGGGAGGGTCCCCATCCCAGAGGTAAAGTGCCTTTACTGTCAACAGCGTGTCTCTGGTGCGTAAAGGGCGGGAACCAGCCTACATGATTTATAGCATCCTTGCTGTCTATTATAAGGCTAAATGCACAGTTAAATCCCAATACCAGTATAGCTGCTTTCCTCTAGGATCCTTGGGTCTATATAACTAAAGGGCTCAGCCGAAAACGAAACCCACACTATGTACCTTTTGTTAAAAAGTGCACGTTTTAACATGGGGTAACTGGGGTTGACAGAGAAAACGAAATCCAGAGTTGGTGAACAAGGGTGATTGCATTCAGATAAGAAACATTTGTCAAACCTTAGTCGATGAGTAGAGTCTCAGTCGACCAGGTCGGTAAAGTCATTGGTCGGTTAGTCGCAAAAAAAAAAACTCCATCAAATCATACCAATCAAATCAAACTAATAAGAATATTGACGTGTTGGATCTGGCTGGAGAGTTAATCTCCAGCTGAAGCTGCTCAGAGAGAGGATGGTGACAGCAGTACAGAGGAAAGTGAGCCCAGCCCCGCACCAAAGAAGAAAAGGGAGAAGCAGCAGTAGCTATCCATGCTGATGGATGCTGATGAAGAGGAGCAGACAGAAGGCTCCATTTTGGAAATAAATGTACAAAATGTTCAGTCTCCTTGCTGGTTGTTCCGACACATTCAGAACCAATACCACTTTGCCATTAACAGGCGGCTCGCTTCGTGTGTGCACTTGGAAATGTATTATTTTAAAGACTCATTATTACTGTTTTGTATTTCTCTGTAATGTAGCACAGTGTTAACAACTTACTTATAACATTCTCTCTCAGCCTTGGAACTTATCCATTTTGATGCCCCCAAAACAATAAAATAATAATAATATCATAAACGTGCGACGACTAATTAATTTATTTTCTTTGGTAAGTGACCATGGTATAAGGGGGATAATGCCCTTCAAGGTGTCCATCATCAGGAATTAATGGACTTCTTCTAAGGCCTCCGCGTCGACAATTAATTCCTGATGATGGACACCTCGTTGGGCATTATCCCTTACTTAATGCAGTAACAAGCATTAATGGTTATTAAACAGTTAACTAATGTTCTAGTATTGATGTAAAAGTGGTGTTCATGTTATCTAAGCTAATGGTGTTCATGTTAACTAAGATAATTATTTAATTATAAGATGTATAATAATTGATACATAATTTAAAGGGTGATAAGGGTGATATGTTAACCCTAACCATAACCCACTAACCCTAGCCCCTATGCTAATGCCATAATAATGCTTATTACTGCATTAACTATGTTAATTTATGGTTTTACCAAAACAAGGAAAAAACACTGCTTACCATTGGCAACCGACTAGAGAAGAATATAATCATTTATGGGTCCCTGCTATTGGTGGAGAAGCCAGAGACTCAAAGAGCCGCCTAAAGCCCTGTACCTAAACGGCTGAGTTATGTGGAAGCTGCAAAGACGTCTGGTTTCCTTCTACAAATGTCCATTCTTTACCTCCCCAACATGAGAGTCAGCAGGCCGAGATCCACAAAGAGCTTCAGCCCCCTTTGCCCCATTGTAGTTTGATTATGCCCCACTGCCCCTTGCTTGAAGCCACAGACACAGCTAAGACATTTCCGTTTTGTTTTTTTTACTTGATTGTGCAGCACCTTTGAGTTATTCTGGATTGTTCTTCTCATCCTCACTTGTATCACTGAGGTTAAAAGTGGCTTAACGACTCCATGTAAAATCAAGTGGAAATGATAAAAGGGCAAATGTTAATAGATTTCACGGCGCTGTAACCACAGGGTCACAAGAGTTCAAACATGTTTCCCAACATCTATTCAACAGTTAAGAGTCAGAGTGACACAAGCATTTAAAGTAGGTATTGTATAGGAATTATAGATACCAATTTCTTCATCAACACCACAAATAAGCGTGGTCAATAATCTGTTGAGTTTGGTAAGAAGGCAACACAAAACATTTGGTGATGTTTACATTCCTCATATGGATGGGACTTTTGTGACATTTTAAGAGCAGTCCTCTTGCTTGTCCAATCATAAAAAAATAATAAATGGGTTCAGAATTTAATACTTTTTAGAGAATTACAGTGGATTAAAATTCCAGTCTGCCTCCTCAGCGAGAGAGTGATACTGGGAGAAGATAAGAAGAGGGACAAGAATGAGGTCTCTGAACCGAGGTCTCCCAAGAGCCGGACCGTGGGGCCGTACCAGTGAGCTCAAGCCAGTATGAAAGAGGCCTGCCAGTAAATAACGGCCACAAGCATTCAGGGAGCAGAAGATAATCCAAATAAAAATCTTTTAAAAATTCAAATGTGCCACCTGGAACGTTTTTTTTTTCTTCTGTTAGACAAAATCTGAAAACATACTGAATTCCTATAACTCGTTAAGATTGACCAATGCAGCTTTTTCTTTGCGAAACAAATCATGTTGATGCCTACCTTTCCTAAAACCAGATAGTATTTAATTCATTGGTTGAACCCATAGACTATATCAAATGATTTAAACTAAGCTAAACAAATGCATTGCAAATGTATTGGGGCACGCATGTTAAGGGAACCAAGACAATAGCCATCCAGCTGAGAGAAGGATGGCTATCCATCAGTGTTATTTAAAAGTCCCATTGTCTTTGGATGGAGTTCAAACTTGTTGAATGGCTTCTCCTTGGCCCCTTATGGCGCACAGGCTTCCGAGGACAAACAAAAGATCATCTCAAAACTAGGGGTCTTTTGTATGAGACTAGTGGAGCCTGCATGCTGCCACTTACACACTGATGAGTTTTAGCACAAGTTCCGATTAGTTCAATCCATTTTTTTTTTTTTGGTGCACTGGTGTGCACATTAGGCTACACATGGAGAGGAGACTGCAAAGAAGAACGTGAATCTTTAAAAAAGATGTAGCCTCTCTTACCTGTTGCGCCTATGTCTTGAATAATTTGGAGAAACGCAACAGTCCAGAGAACTTTTGCTTGACATCTCCGCAGACGATGGGTCCAGGTTTCCCGAGTTGGATACATTCCTCCGGATCAGCGCTAACGGTAAGTCCCTTTTTCACATCCACTGCAACAGTCAAGCACACGTGCAAAAAAGTAAGTTCGTGTAACGTCAACAAAAAAAAACTCAACACAATAACTCGTCAAATATCCCGGTTGTTTAACGTACAGAGCGTAGACACCATTAGAAGACGAGGGATCTCCTGGTGATAATGTGAACGTGAAGAAACAACCAATGCGTATTCTTCCTCGTATGTTTCTCCCCGCTCCTCTCTCTATTCTAACTCTCGACTGTCTAGGTCCCAACTATCCGCCCCCCTCCGCTGTGAGCGAGTCCTTCGCCGGACGACTTGCGCCCAGCGCCACCTGGCTCTGATTAGGATGCGATGCGTCGCCACCGCGCGTCCGTTACAGGAACTGCCACAGAAACGTTTGATTCAACAGTTTCCAAGATGTCATATATTTCGGCGGAGGTCACGGGCAAACGTCCCCCATAATATTTAGAACACGTGGATCCCCCCAATACAAATATGAAAGAAGCAGACTTGATCTAAATCTTAAATTGACTTAATCTACCAAGAATAGACACAACTTCGTTTAAGGTACTTGGTAAGTAGGTAAGTTAAGTTTGAGGTAAGTTTGAGGTACATAAGGTAACTAACCCTAACCCTAACCCTAACCCAGGTAAGTAATTGAGTTAATCCTTTTTTTCAGTTTACAAATGACATCAGCTGCAACAAGATCCCAGTATACAGCTTCACAACAATGCACCTTCTAGTTTGACCTCTGACCCCAAGAATCTTTACAACCCTCAAAGTCTGTCCTTTCAAACAGAAATTCCAGGCAGCCCAGTAGGCTCCTAAGCCCCCTCTGACCAAAGAAAGGTGTGGATAATGATGATGGATGAAGATGGGTCTGCTTTGGGCATATCCTACCGTGGTAGTAAATCATCATTCTTTGATCAAGGGAGCAGTGAGGACTGAAACAAGTATAACCAGAATCCTCTTGATCATCACTGCACTCACACACACTCATGCACGCAGGCACAAATATGCACACACACGTAAAGACATCTGACAAACAAATGCAGACACACAAAGGCATATGCACGTACACACACACGTATGCATACACAGGCACACACATGTATGCACATGTGCATGCACGCACGCACGCTCGCACACACACACACACACACACACACACACACACACACACACACACACACACACACATTTAAACACACCAAACACTCACACACAGACAATTATCCAAACATACACACACATACACACACACACACACATACACACGCACACACATACGCACGCACGCACGCACGCACGCACGCACGCACACGCACACATTTCATGATCTTCACTCTGAGTGATTATCACCGCACTAAAAGACTTACATATTTGTTTAATAATACTAATATGCATTATAATTAGTTTGTAGCTTATATAAGTGTATTCTTTCTTATTCATATTCATTTCTGTGTTATTATGCATACTAGTTTATTCATTCTTGTTCATACTAGTTTACTCAATCTTATGCATAGTAGTTTATTCATTCTGTGCCATTAAGGAAAAGTACTGGCGTTACATCTAGAGTGTGTCCACAGGCTTTGCAAAATGGCTGCCAACTGCTCCTTCAGATGTGTTGAAAGCAGGCAGCAAATTCCCTACCCACAGGGATCAATAAAGACTACTCAACTTACTCCACTTTGTATGGCTGACTTCAAGTCTTCCTTACTGTAAGCCAATATGTTCCCTTCTCTTCTGTTCTGCTCATCTGAACAGTGATGAAGGTGGAGCAGTTTGTGGCAGCTGGTTCTTGATCGCCGATTACATCTGATCAGAACCAGGAATGCGGTCCAGTCCCACGATTGTAAATGTAAATAGAGAGAGTGCAATGCTTTCACTAATGATGATGATGAAGGGGCATTCATGGTTTCTTAGAAGGTAAGAAAGTTTGGCTGATGTTTGTCAGCTAGGAGTTTTTTTAGTCAAGAGTTTAAAGCAAGGTTGAAACTGGTTAATGCGAAGACGAAAAACACACAAGCACACACACACACACACACACACACACACGCAGCTTTATTGGTTGCATAGTTGAAATGTAACCATTTTTTCTCTGATAAGAAAAGGTCTCCATGGTACTAAATGTGTGTGTGTGTGCGTGTGTCCGAGCAATGCAGCATATGACATTTGCATCTCACCGAGAGCCGATGGAAACTGAGCAGCTCCTAATTGCTGTCAAATCAAATTAAATCATTCCTGACTGATTGCGATTCGATGGAACGTGTGGCATGATATACACCACATGTCCTTCTTCCTTTCCTCTCAATCATCTCATCAGAAATATATATTAAAGCAGGGGAATGAAGCTGACCTCCGCCATATGTGGGGTGTTTCCATTCTGCAGCATGAAGACTCTCAGAGCTGCATGGGAGAGGGGCAGGGGGGGGCGGGGGGTACACGGGGCACCGACTGAGTGCTACAAATATCTCTGACGTAAGAGCATAAAAGTTTTTAATCTCTTTCATCTCTAGTAATTGTGGTGGTTTGATGGTGCGTTGGGTTAGTTAGTGTGGTGGTTAGATGGTGCGTTGGGTTAGTTAGCGTGGTGGTTAACTAGTGTGTTAGTTAACTGATGGCTGAGTTAGTGTGTTGGCTTAATGTGGTGGTGGGCTGGTTAGTGTGTTGGCTTAATGTTGTGGTGGGCGGGTTAGTGTATTGGGTTTGTTAGTGTGTGGCTTAATGCATTGGGGTGGTTAGTGTGATGAGTTAATGTGGTGGGCTGGTTAGTGTGTTAGTGGGTTTGTAAGTGTGTTAGGTTTGTTAGTGTGGTGGGCTAGTTAGTGTATTGGGTAAGTTATTTAGTTGGGGTCTCTTCTGGGTGGGTGAGTTAGTGTGGTCGTGTGGATTAGGGTGCTGGAGGGTCTCTTTGGAAGACCGGAAGCCTCCGTGCCCACATCAGCAGATGGACAGATGCAGATATGGAGCCCCTGGGTGAGGGAGAGGCTGACCGGGAGATCTCCATCAGCAGAGAAGAGAGGGGATCAGGGCGATGAAAGACTCACTTCCTGTGGCCTTATCCCCTCTCTTAATTTTTTATTGAAGATCCCTCACTCTCTCTCTCTCCCTGGTACTTGGTATGGTTCTGTCTCTCGCTCTCCTTCTTGCTTGTTATAATTCTCTCTCTCTCTCACTCTCGCCCTCTAACACTACAAATGTGTTAGCACTTAGCACATTCTCCAATCAGCCACGCTAACCCGGGATGGATTCCACCTCCATTCAACATGTGTCTCTTCCCCTTCCCTTACTGCCCCATCTCTCCTCTCTCTCCCCCCTCATCGACCCCTCACTGCCCCATCTCTCCTCTCTCTCCTCCCTCATCGACCCCTCACTGCCCCATCTCTCCTCTCTCTCTCCCCCCTCATCGACCACTCACTGCCCCCCCCAACCACACACACACACA
>JAOPUD010000019.1:1352089-1369034 GCA_027122715.1 Trisopterus minutus
GCGGCCCAAAATGTGGTCATAATTTAAGACATACACAAATGATTGCGAGTGTATAAAACACCATTAGTTATTTATTAATTTCACCATTATGCATAGATAGCTGTGCGATGTGTGTGTGTGTGTGTGTGTGTGTGTTATTGTGCATGTGCGTGGGTGTGTGTTTGTGTGTTATTATGCGTGTGTGTGTTTGTGGGCATGTGAGGTCATTTGGGTGACTGAGTGTGTTATGATCATCTGAACCAATTTGTAAACTTGAACGACTTCTATCGGTTGTCTGAGTACTCATCTAATTTATCCTGAATTTCATCTGAAATAAGCAATTTATGGTTTGGTGTCTCCTAGTTTCGGTTTGTAACTCATGTTCTTGTGCCAATGCATCATTCTTCTCCTCAGAAGTATTTCATATCTTAAGAAATAGTAAAAGAAGGGATGCATTCAATGGAAATCTTGTCATGTAATGCCTATTTCCTCTTATAATTCATTGTAAGCAAGCGAAGCACCAGCACACCATGAAGCCTCTGCTCTTTATTTGGCCCTCTGCACTGTCACGGCTGGTGAACTTGAAGCACCGTCAGAAAGTGCATACGTTAACGGAAGACATATCAATCCCATTGATCCCAAGAATCGCTGCTCTTTATTTGCTTGTCAAAGGACTCGATTGGCGATCAATGGACCCGTGGTTTCTATTGACTCCTACCAGCATCAGCCGCTGTATCTGTGTGTTTCTGTGTGTGTGTGTGTGTGTGTGTGTGTGTGTGTGTGTGTGTGTGTGAGAGAGATTGAATTAGAGCGAGAGAAGGAGACAATGTTGCCCTGCTGGCGTGTGCCTGGGCTGTGTTCATCAGGGGCTTTAGGGTGCCTAATACACCATGGAGCTCCCCCATTTGTTTAATTTGTAAGGCTCTGACATCAATTGTTGAGCTTCATTTGCCCTGTCGAAACGTCACATGTCAACGCTAATGGGCCAAGCTGGCCGCCTGCGGAGCATGTGTGTGAGTTGGCCCATGTTTGCTGCTTCTGTGTGTGTGGGTGTGTGTGTGTGTGTGAGAGAGAGTGTGTGTGTGTGTCTGTGTGCGCATGTGCATGTTTGTTTGTGCGTGTGTCTGTGTGTATGTGTGTGTGTGTGTCTGCACCAATGGGGGTAAATCAATTTCCATCACACAGGTAAAAAATGGAGTGAGTAATTGAGAGGAAAAAGCGAGAGAGAAGGAGAAAAAACATGAAAAGATGCAAGATGGAGAGAGGGAGAGAGGGAGAGAGGGAGATGAGGGTGGACGGCTGTGTGGCCCGTGATGAGCCAGAGCATGTGGCAGCTCTGCACAAATATGTAGCATGTCCAGAGACGCTGCCTGGTGCTGCATCGCGCACCATGCTGCCTGTTGGCCTTTTGGCAACAATTGAATTGCGTGCTCTGATAAATGACCCCAACCGGCCCCAACGGAACCCCGACTCACACGGACGTTTGAGATGGGGAACAGTGCTCCACTTTCTGTTACCAACGATGACTTCAAACTTGTTTTGTATGTGTGTCTATGGGACTGTTGGTGTGGTCCATTCATTCCATGGCAAGCAATCACAAGAACACACACACACGCACACACACACACACACACACGCACGCACACACACACCCACACACACACACACACACACACATACCAACACAATTATACACACACACACACACACACACACACACACGCACACGCACCGGCACATGCACACGCAAACGCACACGCTCACACACAAAACACACACACACACACACACACACACACACACACACACATCAACACATTTATACACACACACACACACACACACACACAGGAACAGGGCCACCAATGAAGCACCACAGCGGATAAAGGCCAGAGTCACCACAGCACTCAACCCCGGCTCGAACATGACTCAGCCCCAAACTATGCCAGAGTCCCGTCCAAACAGCCTGATCTCTGTCACCGCTACCCTCCAAAAAAACATGTTTGTGATGGCTGTTCTCTGAAGGATTGTGTGTTTCTCCCTCCCCAACATGCAGGTCCAAGTTTAATTATTCCACCGCTCAATGGTCTCCATTCTTCTACCCTTATGGCCATTCATGGGCCGGAAGTGAACTAAACGCCACAGCGGGAACCTATCACAGGCGGAGAGAACTGAAAAGCCAGGCAGAGGAGTCCAGGGGGATGAATGTGTTGTGATGGGACTAATGGGATTCACACCCACACAAATTGACTCACCCGGGACAAAGCGTCTGTGTTGTCTATTCTAGGCAGCTGGGCATCATGGAGGGACTTGGAATCCTTTGTAGGCCGGAGGAGAAGTGCGCTCTTTGTAGCGTTTTCCACGAGTATATTTTATCATACGCCCTTGCGCGGCCGGCCAGGCATTTCGGTTTGCGACGAGGCTAAAGAAAAGTTTGCATAGATTAGCGGTGTTAGCGCAAATGTTGAGCCCACGTAGACGCGGTCCAAGGCAGGACCTTGTCCTATTGGGAGTGCGGGGTGATGTGAAATATACACTGCATTGAAATTGCAGTGCAGTTTTTCACAGGAAAATTAACACTCCCAGAGATTTTTTTTTGGACAAATTGACAAATGTGTGTGTGTCTGCACTACGAACAGAGCGACTGTTTCTGGATAAAACAATTTATTGACATGGTGCGTGACATGTGTGTGATGAGGGGGTGTCATTATCAGAGTGCTACAATAGCTCTGCCTTGGCTGGCCATCATTTGCTTTTTACGAGAAGAGCATAAGCTGAGGATTGGACTGTGATGTCTCCTAGTCAGCCAAAGTCCCTTCCCTGGCGCTAATAGACAGGGAGTATCCATCCTGCCAATCAAAATGAGCCTCTTGCCCTCTGCTGGGTGGAAGTTGTTCCAGTAGCACTGAAGCATCCTGATAATCAAACAAGCTAGCCCATGAAGCCTGCTGCACGTGGTCACATCCCTCAAAAACAATATGCCTGCTGCTGTGATCAGCGTCTATACGAAGGTGGGTTTGCTCTGTATAGAAGTAAACTGCTGTTTGGGTTGGACAGAAACAACATAGCATGGCAGATCATTCTGTTGGATTAACTGGTGTCCTAACAGCACACGCCTTAGTTTACAAACGTTTTTAAGGATTTAAAGAGAGCTTTACAAACCCACAAAATGGGTTAAACATGTGGATACATGGAGACATATGGATGATCAAATGAATGAGTGAATGACTGGATACACTGTGGCTCTATAAGATGAATGTAGGATGCGGAAGGCAGATGGAAACCCGAATAGAAACATAATGGTACTGTCCTCGCTGTGTTTTACTGTATGTCTTGTGTTGTATTTGATTTGGTAATGTCGCTTTGGCTGAATCTGATCGATGGATACTTGTATTCAAATGTGTAAATCTAAATAACAAAACAAAATAATAGAAAAGAGATGAAGATGAGACAAAGGCTGTGGCTGCTTCTGCTGCTGCTGCTTCTCTCAACGTTCTGTTACAATAGGGCCTTTCATTTGATTAGCTTCATCTAATATTCCTCAGAACTCACAACATTTTTTATTGTCTTCTTTGTTATATCCCTACAGACGAGGAAAACAAGAACAAATACGCAGGTCTTTTGTTACGTGTGTGTGTGCATGTGCGTGTGTGTGTGTGTGTGCGTGTGGGTGTGTGTGTGTACGTATGTGTGCGTTTGTGTGTGTGTGTGAGCATGTGTGTGCGTGTGTGTTTACTTCATGTTGACAGTAAACGTGTGTGTGTGATCTACGCCGTACCTCCCGTGTATTGTGTGTTTCCAGGAACCCAAACAGACTCCTGGCTGTCACAATACATTTGACGCCTCTCATCTGGTGTGAAATGTTTAGTTACTCTGTCAAACCTCCGCTGGCTCTGGGGCCTCGCTCTGCAAATTGAAAGTGTAGAGCTCTCCACACACCATCGTGATTGGTCCGCCCAAAAAAAAGAGTTCAAATAAGTGATGTTAATCCTCCACAAACACATGCACCCCGGGCAAATGCACATATACTTACACACATAAACACATGCACGTACACTCAAACATACGCATGCACACACAACCACACATACTGACACACAGACTTGGTGCAGTAGCAGCAAGCCCCCAGCGGTGGTCACTGAGCAAACATGATGATTACAAAGACATGAGAAGGGGTCAGAGTTGCACTTTAATCTCATGAGAATGCGTGTGTGGGTGTGTGTGTGTGTGTGTGTGTGTGTGTGTGTGTTTGAGTGTGTGTGGATGACTATTTACTTACATTTATCCCATTTTATCACCTCACACTTTTCAAAGCTTTTCCTCAGATGAAATGCATAGACCAGCAGTTCTAAATACAGTGCATGTGCACATGCCTGTGAGTGTGTGTGTGTGTGTGTGTGTGTGTGTGTGTGTGTGTGTGTGTGTGTGTGTGTGTGTGTGTTTTTGTATGCCTGTGTGTGCCTGTGTGTGTGTTTATGTGTGCCTGTGGGTGTCCATGTGTGTGCCTCTGTGTGTGTGTGTGTGTGTGTGTGTGTGTGTGTGTGTGTGTGTGTGTGCCCTCGGGGTGCTCAAGGGCAGTTTAAACATTAAGAACACATATTGTCCGGTTGTGGTGCTAGAGGGGGTGAGTAACTCATTGACACTAGGTTGTAGTTCTCAGGGTGAGGAACCACACTGCTATAAGATGAGCCCTGGGCTACAGCAGGGGCAAACACAATTATAACCATGTATTCCTGTTGCTACTTTGTTCACAAAGTTGTATTTCTTCACAATGCTGCAGTATTGGTGGTGCTAAAAAACAACAGTGGTGTTGCCAGATATTCTCCTTAATGTCTGTGTATGTGCTGCAAGGGTATGAGCTTGATTCTTGCAGATTAGCCCTATCCTGAGTATCTTTCATACATATGTTCAACCTTATCTGGCGTCCAACAGTCCTCCTATGCTATGGCAAAGCTTCTGGGGAGCGACGGCACAGAGCCTGGACTGGGCCCCAGGGACAGCAAGGAATAGAGTAAAAGCTTTGTTATGGGCCAACGGTTGCACTTGCGGTTGACGCAAGGAGGGTCCGCAAAGACGTAATGGGTCCATAAACCCCCTTGCGTTGCGTCGACGTCCAACCATAACTAGTTCACTGATTTGTTGCAGTGCAGTATGCACTATGCAGGGGGTTAATAGGGTATTGAGGGCCGGTGAACATGGTGTTCATTTGGAAACTTTACAAAGAAATGTCAACAGATTGTCCCAATTTGTGTTGTTCAATTACCATCTTACAGATCCCCGCCTCGAGCAACATGATTTTTAGAAACCAATACGATGTGAAAGAAAGAGAAATGGCCTTTCACCCAGTTTTGAAATTGTCTGGTGTCGACCTAAAAATGTTTCTAAAGTCTGATTTGAGAGCCTATATTCCACCTAATTGGAATACGAGATTGAAAGCACGTGGATGCAATCAGTTTTACACATACTAGGTAGATTGAATGCCCCCAGTTGTTTTGCATCATTGTAAATGAATTGCATGGACATGTGACCTTCTATTCATATGCATTTATGAACATTGCACATTCTATAACTGCACACGGCTGGTGAGTCACATGTTCATGCCTTCATTCAGGAAGATGCAAAACATTGATTACAATAAAAAAGAGAGAAATATAGTCACAGATATAAACGGAAAAACAAGCAACAAGCACTAGGATTGAAATCGCGCATTTCCACACAGCAGTGTAACGGAATTCTAATATCACTGGATTATTTCCCAGAGAGATATTTTCTCTATTTGTTCTATAAAATGAGAACCAGGATCATCGAAACAAACATGTCCCATTTCCTTCTTCGGACTGATGAATTGAGTTGTAATATTCATCCAGAGTACAATTAGAAAGGCGAGGGGCAGCGCCAGTGTCCCTGCGATCAAAGACACCATCCACACGCTGGCCTTCCAGGACAGACTGGGGTACACATTGTGTCATGATCACCACAGTGTTTTCCTAATTTAAAAAGGCATCACACGCACTCTTTAAAGCACAGGATAGATTGGATTCACTTGATTATTGTAACAAACAATATAATGAGATGAGAAAATCCCATGTATTGCATATCGGTTCTTGATTAAGGGAATGTAACATCCAGTTAAAATGACTTCTGTTGGGGGAAGGAAATAAGGACAGGTCAACCCTTGATTAAGAAAAGCAGTTGTTATGTATTAGCAGTTGTTATTGTTTTGTTTCACTTTAAGGCTTGAGAAAATAAACATTTGAATGGTATTAATGAAACTTCGCATTATTAAATGCAATCCAATCAAAAATTCTAGCTCACTAAGTACTGCAGATATGTATCTAAAAATGTAACTTAGTAGAGGAGGTGAAAATGTGGAAGTAAAATAAATAAGACCCTCACAAATCCAAATAAATATATATAAAAGGTGTCTCCTCAACTAAACCAAACAAACAAACATATATCAGTGGGGTGCGCAGCCATCATCTGAAGTGTTGCCTTCAACAAATAGGTTAGCTAAATGCGTTTGAATGTGTTTGAACACTAGTTCCTAGTTGAATCAAAGACCAGACAAGACATCTTTGTTTTCGCAGATGGAGCCCGAAAGGATGCTTCTGCTAATCACATCAAGCCTTTAAAGCGTTCCGAGGTTGGCTGGCAGCATCCAGGCCGAGACACCGCCACAAAGGAGAGCTTTGAGGCTCTGTGTGTCCTGGGAGGTTGACGGGGAAACTGTAGTTTAATACAACATTGACATGGCGGATTGATACAGGACTAAATTATCCTATATTTACTGAATGCTTACAAATAATTTATGGGTTGAGGAAAAACAACAAATGATTTCAGGTTATTTGATTTTCAAATAAAAAGTAGTGCGAATTCATATGATATAGGAATTTACTTATGAACCTTTTTGAAGGAGCAGGCAAAGTATATGCATTGATTACATTGTGCATCATAGAATGATAGAATGACAGGATACAAAATCCTTCAAATGTAATTATTTCTAGCTTAAAATGTCAACATTAGAAAATGAACTAACTTTGTCAAAGCATTCCCTTGGAAACATAAATTATGACATGCTCAAAGGCAAGGCTATAATTAGTAATTATGCAACCTGGGTCAAACATTATGACTAACAGCATCACCTATTTTGTTCCTCCAAACTAAATGGACCACTGTTCTTCCTCTTTCATCCACTTTCTTTTGATGATGGACCTTCTAAAACAATCTTTATCAACTGGATCTTCCAATGTCCTTTTGTTGAATCAAATTTCAAAATGCCCTTTATTTGTCTGTGTATGTGTGAGGGGGGCGATAAAGATGAGAGGGAGAGAGAGAGAGGGAGAGAGAGAGAGAGAGAATGAAAACAAATATTTGGTACATATATTTGGCTCTCTCAAACAAAGTTTGAGAGAGATAGAGAGAGAGAGAGAGAGAGAGAGAGAGAGAGAGAGAGAGAAACGGGAGAATGTTAGGGCAGAGATTCTGTGAACAAAGAGGGACAAAGCTTTGGGTCTTGAGTATGTGTTGCAGCGTTCCCTAATTGCAGGATGTTTTAGTGTTGTCTGAGGATGACGGGTGGAATAATCATGGCTATTTGTTTACTCAGCAGCTCACTGATGGACTTTTAATGGCCACAGCCTGTGTGCTGCTTACCAATACTCTGCTGAACTTGACTTTCATTGTCTCATGGAAACAATTTACTCATTATCCCGCTTTCATCTCATGGTTAATGCAGGGGCCCGTGTGTACTGCTGAGACGGGGCTAGCCTTGCCTAGCGTAGCATGAACACTGTGGTTTGGCTCTCTGTGTCTCATCAACGACTTCTCTTTTGCTAACGTGTTAGAGCGCAATAGAGCGCTGGCAACATGACATGCTGTGTAGAGATATAGATGAAATTAAACAACCAATTACACATAAGGCTTGAAAAGGTTGATAAAATCTCTCATCACATTTTGAGGGTATATATGATGGAACTTTCATCATAAAAAACATGCAAGATATAATCCAGTTCAGTACCACTTGTAATAGGGCACTAGCAACATGGTATGCTGTTGACAGCTGAAATATATCAGCTAAATGAATGAGCTAAACATATGTGGCACAGCAGTATGCTAATAGACCAATAAGCATGAACTGAACAAAATTTATAGCAAATCAAGTTTTGAGTTTTAAAAAGAAACATGCATATCATGTCATTAACGGTCAAATGGCAAAAAGATAAATCAACTTTCCATTCGTAAGAAGTCAGCACAAAGCCTGAGAGTCTTTGTACTGAACTATGAAAGAAACGACTGGAGGCCATTCTGGACGGGCTGGCGCTGACTGGCCGGTAGTTTGTTTAGGGGTCAGGGGTCACACAACTTGAGGGGGATGTAACGATGGCCGCCACCGTCGCTATCGGTGACAAGATGGCAGGGGCATGGTGATGAGGAGGGGGACGGGGGGTTCAACACATCTGGACCTCTCCCCCTCTGTTAGCTAGTGGTAGAGAATAAGGGTAGTGGGGGGGGGGGCAATATACTATACGAGCAATATACTCCCCGATTCCCCTGGCCCAGAACATGAACCAATCACATCGGTGTATCTGATATAGGCGGGTCAAAAGTGTTGCTGTTTTACTGATCAAATACAGCAAGAGTCTTATCTATTGGCTAGCTCCACTGGTCTGGATACGTCACCCCTTGTATTCTTCTGATTGGTCGTAGTGGTATCCAATTGCGTGCTGTGATATTTTCAAATGCATGCTTGGTTCCGCCCCTCGAGTTGGGCCATTTTCATTACTCGTTGCCAGACTCTACAGCTTTCTAGATATGGGTCTGGATTTCCAGGCTACTGGGGGAGGGGAATTCACATGAATTGCGGGTAGTAGTAAATTTTGATGCTACGCAGACTGGAAAGATTGCTCATCCAAAACTTTCAAATGTGAGACGTTTCGGTGTAACCCTTAGTTATAATGACCTTAGTGTCTCATAACACTGTTGGAAGGGAATATTACCCCCATAAACCATGGATAGACGGACCCGCACACACGCATACCCACCTACCCATACAGACACACACAAACACACAAACACACACACACACACACACAAACACACATACACACACACTCACACACAGACACACGTTCACACACACACACACACACACACTGACACACACACACACATAAACTGATGTTTAATGACATTTATGGGTCTTGCAATATTAGTCATTAGTAGACTGTTAATTATGAATGAAGATGTAATGACACCACTATTAATACCTAATTAAGGGGCAATAAAGTGTTATTTGGCAGCATTACAAAGCTTGACACTAATAAAGGGACGTCTTGCACTGGTAATTATAGACAAAGTAGTGTCCTTTAATATTGAGGACAAACACACACACACACACTCACAAACACACACACACACACACACACACAAGCACATACATGTATATCCATAATGCTGTGTCTGTATGTAGTAGGCATGTTTACCTCACCATTAAGGATTTTCCAACAATCTATAATAATGAAAGTTCTTTCTTCTCGAGACTCAATCTGTGCTTCTGTCTCCCCGGCCGGGGGATGTGTGAATAGTGTTTATGTTCTGTATCTGTATACAGTATATGTCTGTATACATGTAAGTATACACATAGTATATACATGTATGTGTGTATAAATCCATCTTTTAAACCTTTTCGCTATCAGTACCAGCTCCACCACCACATTCAGGATCAGCTCTATCGCAACCATCACCACCATTATGACCTGCACCACCACCACCCCCAGGCCACCTCCACCACCTCCACCACCTCCACCGCCCCACCATTATGACCTGAACCACCAACATCACCTCCACCACCTCCGCCACCCCCACCATCATGACCTACACCACCTTCAGGCCACCTCCACCACCTCCAGTACCCCCACCATTATGACCTGCACCACCACCACCATCAGGCCACCTCCACCACCTCCACGATCTCCACCACCCCCACCATCATGACCTGCACCACCTTAGGCCACCACTCACCACCTTCACCACCTCCACCACCTCCACCACCCCCACCATCATGACCTGCACCACCTTTTGGCCACCTTCAGGCCACCTCCACCACCTCCACCACCCCACCATTATGACCTGCACCACCAACACCACCTCCACCACCTCCACCATCATGACCTGCACCACCTTCAGGCCACCTCCACCACCTCCAGCACCCCCACCATTATGACCTGCACCATCAACACCACCAAGTCACCTCCACCACCTCCACCATCATGACCTGAACCATCAACACCACCAGGTCACCTCCACCACTTCCACCATCATGACCTGCACCGTCAACACCACCTCCACCACCTCCACCACCCCCACCATCATGACCTGCACCATCAACACCACCAGGTCACCTCCACCACCTCCACCACCCCCACCATCATGACCTGCACCACCAACACCACCTTCAGGCCACCTCCACCACCACCACCTCCACCACTTCCAACGTCTCCATCTCTTGAATACATTGTATTGCCCTGGAGGAAATTATTTTGCCTGGTCATGTAGTATATTGCTGGAAAAGAAGAAAAATATACTTTTTGAGAGATGCCACATTTCTACTTTACATTTCTTTATATTGTATGTATTTCACATAAAGCACAACCCCCCCCCTCCCCCCTCCCCCCCCCCCCCTTAAAATTATATTACATACATTCAGTATGTATGCAATTGCAACCCTTCACAGAAGTTGACATGAGTTGAAATTCCTTCCATGGGTATGGTTTGACTGACACTTCCCATCCCATCCCACCGGCATAAATTAAGTCTGGCTAACGAGCTTGGAGTCCAGGCGGCCATGATGGATGATTTCAACTCTGAGTTGATGACCTGCGAGTGGAGGACACTACTGTTCTGTAATACAGTACAGTATATAATGATATAATAAATGAATGGATTAGACGTCTGTCTCCATGGAGTTTGGTGGCTGGCATTCTACTGTCGTGACGATCCGTTGGGCAATTGTACGATGATGTTATTTTTATCTTCAGGACCATATTAGTGCAGCTCAAATTCAAACTGGGTTGGCCTCATCTCTTTCTTTGTTTAATACCAATTTTGACCATGTCAGCCTCACTCATCCTGCAAGAAGAGCAGAATCAATTAATTAATAATAATAATAATAATAATAATAATAATAATAATCCAATGCTGAAAGCATTGGAAAAGTTATTTGTTAAAGTGTTCAGTTTGATATGTCGTAAAGTACACAATGGATTGCTTTTTCTTTGGCCATGTCCATACCTACGAAAGCTATCTTTTTTTTCCTGTTTTCCTTGGCAGCTTGGCAGGGATTTCTCCATAATGATGGACTCATTGCAAAAGACGCATCAAGCTGTAGAAACACTGTTGTACAAGTTCCAGGCCTATATGTGGCGCTGTTTCTGCTACTGAACTCCACCAAAAAAAGAAGAGGAGGCGTAGCATCAAGCCTGCGTGCTGTCTACAAAGATACAGTCGAAGAAGAACAAACCAACAGCAGTTGTTAAACCTTGTAGATTGAGCAGAAAATACTTTTTAATGTACAATTAGTAATTATATTTACCAAGGGGCTGTATTTAAAGCTACAAAAATAATACAAGTCAAATCAAACAAATCTGTCTAAATTAGATGGAAATCTAACGTTGCCCACCTGGTGGGTGGGGCGATGACGTCATCGTTTGCGTATCTGGGGTTCTCATGAATCCTTACATGAAAACGCAGGCAGGGAGTTTTTCTCTTTTTCACCCTGGGACCTTGTTTAAAAAAAACAATTAAAAAATGAATGTGTTTGCAGGCACCAAAAACTTGTGTCCTTCTGGACGGTCGGCCCAAATGTGCAAGACTTCCGCGCTTTGACACAAAAATCTTAGCTGTGTGGACAGGGCCTTACGTAATCAGATCCTGGACAACACCAGATTTGTGTGGGCTGGTTTGGGAATACCATGGCTGAACATAGGATTAGATAGATAGACCGGATGATTCTCTACCGAATATATCAGCATACCATTATTAGTCACCTGGCCTTGGTTCTCAGAGGGTAGGCTGTGTTACTAATAGGTCCTTCACAATGCTTAGAGATGAATCCCGGTGGTTTGACATTAATTCCTAAATGTAACTTCTCTAATTGCCCAAAAGATGATCAACATTAGCCTACTTTCTTTTTCTTTTTTTCTCTCTGTCAGTGTCCGACTATGCCCGACTATGATTGGATTGTTAAGATGCATGAACACACCTTAGTTGGACAAAAATCGTCCCAAATCGGATTTCTCATAGTTGGATTAAGACCCTAGATTATTCGATTGATTAATAATCGTATACATGCACGATTATTTTTAATTGTGCATGTATACATTTAATCGGATGTGGATAGGATTTTGTGTTCTGCGTATGCTCGAGATCTTTTCCCGGGGCGATCAGCCGGATGTAGAAGGAGACGGTAGTCGTGTTGTGGTCGCCGTCGAAAAAATAAAACCGCCAATTTATTTAAAAAGGTTGTGAGGAAGATGGAGGAAGCCGCTGTCGTGCCAGTGTGATTACCCTCTATAAGAAGTGTATCCCTGGCTGGGGGAGTGTGCATGCACGCTTAGATTTCACCCTGTTCACCAAAGATTTAATTAAAAGTACATGTTTTTCTAAATGTGGGTCATCAATGAGGTTGCAAAGGAGTAACTTAGGGCACATCTGTCAAAATAAAAGTTTTTTTAAATCTTTATGCATTAATTGCACCACAGTTTTTTTTCAGCTGTCTACTGAAAACATCTTTCTCGAATGCCGCCTGAGTTTGTTGTTGCTGGTGACGTAAAAAGGTCAGCCGGTGGCTCTATTACCACTAGTTGAAATGGGTACAGCACCATACCGGGGAATGACATGCTTTGGCGAATTAATCGAATTACTCACCGCTGTATAACCGGACAATTGCAGCTGTCCAATTGAGGAGCCTAGTTGAACTGTGTATAACTATGCTGTAATCTGATTAAGCGGTGCATGTAAACGTACTGTGTGTCTCCCTAAGATTTCTGCCAGTACGTTTACATGCACAGCTTAATCCAAGTAAAGCCATAGCTGTGATTGGTCCATAGCTGTGTGAAATCATTTCCGGAATCACTTTTCCCGGTTTGACTTTGCACCTTATACACCTTATGCACCTTGTACATTGTTTACTTTGCACATTAAGGACTAATAACACAAAATAAGATTTGAAAAGCTTTGGAAGTTTATTTTCCACACTATTTACATGGTTAGTAGTCAGCATATAAAATCGAAGAGGGAATTGCATTGCGTATCGGACTTCCCAACGGAGAACTGCGAATGCTTGAGGGGTCAGATAATGGATTACGGATAGACAGTAGTACACTTTCACCTTAAGGTGTTTACATGCATCTTAACAATCCAATCATAGTTAAACCCAATAATTTGATTCTCTTGAGTGTTATGTAAACACACTGTGTGTCAGTCGTAAAAGAGAGACAGAGAGAGAGAGAGAGAAGAGAGGAGGAAAAATGGAGTGTAATACGTCAAAGGGCATGAAGCACACTAATACTGGAGTAGTATATTTTAGTTGTGTTTCCGTTGGGTTCTGAACAGTAGGAAGCTCGATGGACGTTCCACCTAAGGAGAAGTAGGCTTCATGCAGCTTAATAAGGATATCGTTGTTACTGTTCTCACGTCTCATGTCTCATCACTCTGGCTCCTGTCTTCCACTCTCTTTGTTCTTGCACCCATTTACTTATCACCCTTATCTTCCAGATTCCACCTCTCAATGAGCTCAAGCAGCGGGTTCTGGGGAGAAGGGGGAGCAGAGAGGAGAGGGCGGCGGGAGGGGCGGGGGGGATTTCAGAGGGGAGTCAACTCTCTGGAACTGACATCCCCAAAGCAGTGATGGATGGAAAAGACAAAAAAATAGTCAGAAGTGCTGGAGGTGGTGGTAGTAGTGGAGGTGGTGGTGGTGGTAGTAGTGGAGGTGGTGGTAGTAGTGGTGGTGGTGGTGGTGGTGGTGGTGGTGGTAGTGGTGGAGGTGGTGGTAGTAGTGGAGGTGGTGGTAGTAGTGGTGGTGGTGGTGGTGGTGGTAGTGGTGGAGGTGATGGTGGTGGTAGTAGTGGTAGTAGTGGAGGAGGTGGTGGTGGTGGTGGTAGTAGTGGTGGTGGTAGTAGTGGTGGAGGTGGTGTTGGTGGAGGTGGTGGTGGTGGAGGTGGTGGTGGTGGTAGTAGTGGTGGAGGTGGTGGTAGAGGTGGTGGTGGTGGTGGTGGTAGTAGTGGTGGAGGCTGT
Source organism: Trisopterus minutus (assembly GCA_027122715.1). Lineage (NCBI taxonomy): Eukaryota > Metazoa > Chordata > Actinopteri > Gadiformes > Gadidae > Trisopterus > Trisopterus minutus. The sequence continues at coordinate 1,366,361 of JAOPUD010000019.1, forward strand.
GGTGATGGTGGTACTAGTGGTGGAGGTGGTAGTGGTGGTAGTAGTGGTGGAGGTGGTAGTGGTGGTACTAGTGGTGGAGGTGGTGGTGGTGGTGGTAGTGGTGGAGGCTGTGGTGATGGTGGTACTAGTGGTGGAGGTGGTAGTGGTGGTAGTTGCGGTGGAGGTAGAGGTGGTGGTGGTGGTGGTAGTAGTGGTGGAGGTGGTGGTAGTAGTGGTGGAGGTGGTGGTGGTGGTGGTGGTGGTGGTGGTGGTGGTGGTGGTAGTAGTGGTGGAGGTGGTGGTAGTAGTGGTGGAGGTGGTGGTGGTGGTAGTAGTGGAGGAGGTGGTGGTGGTAGTTGTGGTGGAGGTGGTGGTGGTGGTAGTAGCGGTGGAGGTGGTGGAGGTGGTGGTAGTAGTGGTGGAGGTGGTGGTAGTGCTGAGGCAGCACTTTCACCCAATATTTAGAGAGAGCTGTGTGGGAAGAGAGAGAGAGATGGGGGGGGGTAAAAGTAGTGTGTTGGTTGGTGTGTGGGGGTATATGTGAAGTTGCAATGGGGGATGTGTCTGTGTGTGTGTGTGTGTCTGTGTGTGTGTGTGTGTGTGTGTGTGTGGGGGGGGGGGGTAACACCCGTTGTCTGATATTTGAGGCTGATAGGCTGGCTCATAAGGCTAGTTTGGTCTATCAGTCTCCTTGACACCAGCCCGAGGCCCCTGGGCTCGCAGGCGCTGCCAGAGAGGGGCAAGCATCATCTGAGGCCTACTGAGTCAGATGTTTTCTGGAGCCATGGGTAATAGAGGAAAGAGAGAGGGAACTGGCTGCACTGCTATGCTATAAACGTTTCTACACTGCCACATATGCCCATCTTATGCACGCCTTTTTCCTGGCATGGTCGCTGCATTTACACTGCCCGAGGTAAATTGCCAGCTCAAGCTAGCACCCCAATTTACCCTCCCGGACCCCACACACATTGCCGTTTTCATTCTGATGTAAATGAGATTAGATGGCTCTGGGTTCCAGGGGTGGGACTTGGGTAGAGGTGTTGCTGTGTTGTCTCTACAACAGAGACAACACAGCGATATCAACATGAGGAGTTCTAACTGAAGAGACGGTGAAATCCGCAAGCTGCTGACCATCATGGGAGAGAAGGTGATGCAGTCGCATTAAACGAAGACGGTGAAAGTTGGTGCGATCTACGAGAAAGTTCCAGAGTAACTATCCTTACAAGGCAAGTGGTCAGCTAAATAAAGTATGTTGGTGTTTTTGCACTTGTAAATAGTTAATCGCGTTTGTAGCCTACACTTGAGTATACAAAAGATGTATACACTACTCATTCTTGAGTCTTTTGAATCATAAAAATAAAAAACATTCGTAGTATGCACATTTTTCTAAAGAGGTCTACTCTCAGTGCGTAGCCCCGCCTTCTCAAGTGAGACGACGGGCGATTTTACCTTCTCGCTTTTACACAGGCAAGGCAGTGAAATTGCAGGGCGTGCCAAGCCATGACTGAACCGGCTTGACAGCGTAAAAAGGCCTTATGATGCCACTCTAGTCGTGTGTGTGTATGTGTTGCTGCATGTCCTGTATTTGTGTGTGTTGTGGGGTTTGATTGGCTGTGTGTTTGTGCGTTTGTGTGCGTGTGTGTCAACATATTTGTCATTGGCAGGCATGTCTAGCGAGAATGAGACTCTAATGGCACATTTCCTCCGGGCGGTGCGGTTGGGCCCAGTATGATTAGGTCCAGTAGTGTAGGTGTGGTTAGGCCCAGTAGTGTAGGTGCGGTTAGGCCACGTACGGTTAGGCCCAGTACGGTTAGGCCCAGTATGATTAGTTCCAGTGGTGTAGGTGCGGTTAGGCGCAGCTCAGTTATGGCTTTTCGGCGTTTCCACCGCCGCCAGTCCCCTCATGGTGGACGGGGTTTAAGCCACCAGTACCCTTATGGTGGGCGGGGTTTAAGCCGCCAGTATTTTTATGGTGGGGCGGGGTTTAAGCCACCAGTACCCTTATGGTGGGCGGGGATTAAGCATTCAGTACCCTCATTTCGGTGACACAAATAACACTAGAATATTTCACTATAGGACCCGGTATACAACTTAAAACCAGTTAAACCAATACACATATCACAATTCCCAGCTGGTTTCATCCTAGTATGGAGAGCTGTCGAGAAAGGGGAGACGTATTTATTTCTTGTTTTATGTGCCAAATCAGGTGTAGGGTGAAAACAACGTTTTGTCCTTAGGTGTATGGTAGCTACTAGTTCCTTCTGAATGATGGCGCAACATACAGGGACGATGTATCTCTAGCACAGAGGAATGATGTTATGAGATGAAGCCCCACAGAAGGCCATGAGTGTCAGAGCTGAAGAATGATAAACCTCCATCGTCCTCTCTCTCTGTCCCTTTGTCAGATATTTATCTTCTCACTGTCTTCTTTACCATTCACCCTCCACTCCAGCTCCACCCTCCTTCACACCGCACCAAACTCTCCATCCATCCATCCGCCACCCATCCATCCATCCATCCACCCATCCATCCCTTCTTCTTTCCCTCTCTCCTCAGTCTTCTAGCTCTCCCAGCATGCTTTGCTGAACCCCAAACCCAGACGGCAAGGCGTCAGGCCTCTGAGGTGTGTGTGTGTGTGTGTGTGTGTGTGTGTGTGTGTGTGTGTGTGTGTGTGTGTGTGTGTGTGTGTGTGTGT
>JAOPUD010000019.1:1470344-1486067 GCA_027122715.1 Trisopterus minutus
GTGTGTGTGTGTGTGTGTGTGTGTGTGTGTGTGTGTGTGTGTGTGTGTGTGTGTGTGTGTGTGTGTGTGTGTGGTTCACAACTTGAAAAGACTTATTGGACATAAACAGAACTGGTTTCAGTAAATCAAATCTGTTGTCTACTTGGTAAGTATGTTGAAAAATAAGTATTTGTGCCAGGAAAGCAATCACGAGGAAATGGCTAAACCAGACATCCCATCATTAGAAGACTGGTGTGATATAATCCATGATATATTTGTAATGGAAAGAATTACGTCCTCCGTGAGGCTCCAGCAGAGTTAATAAAAAAAAAGTGAAAAGTGGAAGAGATATATCTTCCAGAAACGACCTTCCTTTGTCTGATACTGTTAACATGCTATAACATACTGATAACACATTTGTGTGTGATTAATTGTACCTATGCTTGTGTGTGTGACCAGGATGAGCTCAAGCGGCGCTCCATGTCCATCGACGACACTCCGCGCGGCAGCTGGGCGTGCAGCATCTTCGACCTGAAGAACTCCCTGCCTGACGCCCTGCTGCCGCACCTCCTGGACCGCTCGCCCAACGAGGAGATCGACCGCAACAATGAGGACCAGCGCAAGGCCAACCGCCACCGCGAGCTCTTCGCCCTGCACCCGGCCCTCGACGAGGTACCGCCCGGCCCCGGCACCCCCCGAGCTGGAGGTTCAGACTGTTCATTCCCTTATGTATATCGTCCGTTGGGGTAACGGTCTGCCGTGTCTCTCTGCGTGTTACTCCTGCAGGAGGAGCCAATCGAGCGCCACTGTGTTCCAGATGTGCCCAAAGAACACTTCGGCCAGAGGCTCCTCGTCAAGTGCTTGTCCCTGAAGTATGTAGTGGATAGAAAAATAATAACAATTACAAGAAACACTTTGCTCTGCACTTTTTTTTTTTCCTTTCCATTAAACGCTGGGTTCTGCTGACCTCACTTCCTTTTGTTTTCATTTTGCCCTTGAAGGTTCGAGATCGAAATTGAGCCTATTTTCGCTAGTTTGGCCTTATACGACGTGAAGGAAAAGAAAAAGGTAAGCTGGCCTTCAGGAGGTCAGGGTCACATTTTGCTCTGTAGATGTATAGTGGAGTAACTGAATGCCATAGGTCACACTGTTTCCATGACAAATTGGCTGCCCTTCTGTGAGTTTAGTGGTTCAGCCATAAGGTGACCCTGTTATAAGCATAAAAAATTTAAAAAATGAGGGCGCAAGGACAATTATGACCATGACCTACGTGTTGTCTTCGCAAATACATGAATTTGGAGTGCAGTGTTTTTCAACATCTGCGTTTGTTAACATGTAAGTTGATTGATTTGGAACACAATCACTTCTCGCTCTCTCGCTCTCTCGCCCTCACTCTCACTCTAACACTCTCTCTCACTAATTTACAAGTTGATGGAATGACACAATTTGATAAACATGCAGGCACATATCGGCACACACACAATCAGATTAACTGCTACGTATTCTTCTACCATGATTGGACATACAAATTCTCGGGTCATGATCGTGTCGTCCATTGACACGTTTGATAGTGCTCAATGCCATAAGTAGTAAATCATATTTCATTCACATTGTAGTGATGCTTCGTAGAAGTTCAAGCGTTAACGCCTCCATTGTCTATGTTTTCATATTGTGTACGTTTGTCTTTGTCAGATCTCGGAGAACTTCTTCTTTGACTTGAACTCGGAGCAGACCAAGGGCATGCTGCGTCCGCACATTCAGACGGCGGCCATCTCCACACTGGCTCGCTCCGCCGTCTTCTCCATCACCCACCCCTCACAGGACGTCTTCCTGGTGATTCAGGTCAGGACCCCTCTGCCCTCCCCTCTGCAAAACACAGGCAATGACTTCTGTTGACCCTTTTTATGTTCTTTATTCAAACTTTTTTTATTTGTGGTGGTGCAAAGGGTTGGCCTACATTAGCTCTCACATCCCAATATAGTATGATATAAACTGCATTATCTTACTTTTAGAAAAATGTGTTATTAACACGGTTGAGTGAAAGTTAAAACGGTTAAGTATTTCTAATAAGTTAGAAATACCGTAATTGTAAGCCGCGCCTGAATATAAGCCGCAGCAGCTAAATTGAATGATGTGTACATATATAAGCCGCACTGGACTATATGCCGCAGGTGTTGTAATGTTTAATTACCATATGTAAGGGTTTGTGCACAGAGGGGATTGTCGGGAAAGAGATGGCTGCTTGAAGCTCCCATTTATTAACATTTCAACAAACAAGTTGCATATTTGCGTAACGTATTCAAGTGTTACCATTTAGTGCAATAGTAGCTACAGAACATATACTGTGCTGTGTAAACTGTACTGTATCACGTAGCGTTTCAGACACACAAACTTTTCAACTTTCAAACTTTAACGGTGCGCTCCTAGCGCACATACCGGCAGTGATCTACAGCAGTTGTTTTCAACCAGTGATCTACATTATAGCCTACATTATAGACTACAGTAGTAACATAACAAAAAACAAAGCTTACAGCGCTTGACGAGGCGATATCAATAGCTAAATTAAATGTGTTTAATGTGCAAAATAGTGCCTGTAAACACGACAGTAAGCGCGTAAGTTGCAGCAACAGTGCTGCTTAAAATATACGGTAATCAGCCTATCAGACGTCAATAACCAGACGTCAAAAGTCATTAATCCTCAACTCCGTCTTCTTCCTGCGTACTAAAACCATCAAAGTCCTCATCTTCAGTGTCGTAAAACGAACAGGCCCATACTGTCTCGCTCTCGTTCTGTCTCTCGTACCACTCTCGTACCACCTGTCTCACTCTTTTCCTGCCTCCAGCTATTCCTGCTGGAGCCCGCCGCTTAAAGGTGGGGGGTGCGGACCGGTTATAGAGCCCATAGAGTTAAAGTTGGTGGACTGTAACCTGTAAAATCCACAGATTTAGGAAGTCCCCTAGTGGCCATTAGCTGTAAAAATCCATAGATTAGCCGCACTGTTATATAAGCCGCAGGGTCGAAAATTTGGGAAAAAGGCGCTGCTTATAATAAATGTAAATGTAAAAGTTAAATTTGTCCTTAGAACTTTCTGCAAATCTGCTTTTAAAACAAGTTGTTGAGTAAAGTCGTAGATAAGTAATAACAGGTTTTGGAGCGCTAGACTTTATAATTTTGCTGAGTATAAACACAAGTGATGCCGCCAACAGAGACGTGTGTGCAGCTAAGATGTGTTGTCTCCCCAGCTGGAGAAGGTGCTGCAGCAGGGCGATATAGGCGAGTGTGCCGAGCCATACATGGTCTTCAAAGAGTCCGACGCAGCCAAGGTATGATCACTCCTTAGCTTCATTCCCCGCTTTACCAATTTGTCGCCTCTGCGTTTTTCTACATTACTAATGGCCAGATATGTCATCCCTCTGACAAGTGTTTGGAAAAGGCCTGGAATTCTTTTTCCATGACTTCTCATGGAAAAAGCTGGTGCTGCCGTTATTAAGCGTGGAATTGCTCAATTAAAACATTGACCTGCTTGACACTGACCTTACAAAGGCTTCCCAATGATGATGTCATTGTTGTTTTTTATATACAGTATATATTTAATTGTATTCTATTTACTTATTTTATTTTTCAGTAACTTAAGTATTTCCTTTCCTTTATTCCTTCTCTCTTTTCTCTCGCTATGCATTTGTGGCAACCAATTTTCCAATTGGGGATTAATATTACATTTAAATAGGGTACTTATTGTAGTGTTCTATAAGTTAAACTGCTAACAAAGGATTAGTTAAATTGCCATTTTGTTCCATTAAACTCACTAAACTTATTTACATGGTACCCTACCCTGTTCTCTGGTAAATGCACATTAATTCAATTAGTGCTTTTAGTGATCCTCTTTTACTCTTTGATCCTCTAATCATGCTTTTATGAATGTATGTACTATTGGGCTTTGTCTATAAGACTCAGACTTATTATTAGTATGATTATTATTACTAAGAATTATCATTCTTAAAGTCTGATTTGTGTAGCTAGTATTGAAATGGCATACCTTATTTTTTGACTCAGTGAACGACACAATGACTTAGGTGAGAGTTTAGGTTTTCAATGTTTGGGTTTTGTGACAAATGTATGATCATAACTTATTTTTTGCTGCAGAACAAGGAGAAGCTGGAAAAGCTTCGTGGCCAATCAGAGCAGTTCTGCCAGCGCCTGGGCCGCTACCGCATGCCTTTCGCCTGGACCGCCATCCACCTGATGAACATCGTCAACAGTGCCGGCAGCCTGGAGAGAGACACGGAGCTGGAGATAAGCCTATCAGGTCAGGGAAACCTTGAGTCCCCTTCAGGCAGGGTGGTGGTCTAAGAAGTGGTTCTCAGCTCGGGGCGATGAGACCCTATACATCAATCAAATCAATTGATCACAGGTCATACCTGCGGTAATATCAAACAAACCGTCCAGTCATAGTCTACATAGTCTTCGTCACACATCTAGGTGGGCACGCCCACCTAGATGTCATGAGGGGCAGATTTTCAAAACGGATTGCAACGGCTAATCCCACATCTGATGGCATGTCGTGGGACCTTTAAACTGCTCTCCTAGATTTAATCACGGGTCATACCTGGGTAACATCAAACAAACCGCCCGGCCATATTGTTCACGGGTTTGCGACCTGGTGTGTTTGTGTAACCTTTCAGATCAGAGTCAGACCTCAAAAGGTCACACACGTCATTTGTATTTCTTTAATGTTTTCCAAAAAGGTTTTGTCATGTCACACATCGTCCTGTTAACACCTCGTCAGGCTATCATTGTCCTAGTGGGAAACAAACCTAAAAAATGTCAGAAAAGATAACATTTTGAATTGTGTCCGCACAGAGAGGAAAGGCTCGTGGTCAGAGCGGCGGAACTCGAGCATCATGGGAAGGCGTTCCCTGGAGCGCACCACCAGCGGGGATGAGTGCTGCAGCCTGACCGGGTTCAGACCTGCGACCCTCACTGTCACCAACTTCTTCAAACAGGTGCGGGCAGAACTGCTCAGTCATAGACCCTTGCATTGGACCCAACGTCTGGCTCCTAGATTGCCCAGTCTGACAGAGTTGAACAAAGTGACCTGATTTCTAATTTATTTCTATTATTGTGTGTGTGTGTTAGGAAGGGGACAGGCTGAGTGATGAGGACCTCTATAAGTTCTTGGCGGACATGAGGAGGCCTTCCTCTGTGCTGAGGAGACTAAGACCGATCACAGGTACAGCGGCCCAGACTGCTAAAGACACGCAGCGTTTCAGCTTGACCCGCTCTTACATTTGCTAAACATTGTCCTTTTCCTGGCCCATAAAATATTTTAGCAAAAATGACAATGGGATAAACTATTATAACTATTTTATATTTATACACTATTATTATACATGCTGCATACTGCTGTTAGATGGGCCATTTGTCTTGAGTTTTTTACCATTGGTTGGTAGCTTAGTGGCCAGCGTGCTTGCAAAGTTAGTTTGGGCAGTGCCTTCTGAATGTGTTTTCCTTGGATTTTTCCACAAGGGATTATAACATCTAATCCTGTGTATTAATGAAATTATACTATATATACTTACCCTGGAAATCCAGAGTTCTCGCAAGAGCACAATTTGGATTTGCTCAGCGCGTTACTCTGGGAACAAGCAATATACTCATTCCCAGATTCCCCTGGCCCAGAAATTAACCAATCACATTGGTGTATCTGATATAGGAGGTCCAAAAGCATTGCTGTTTCACCGACCGGATGCGGCAAGAGTATAATCGATTAGTTAGCTTTGCTGGTAGCTTCTGGTATTCTTCTGATTGGTCGTAGAGTTATCTAATTGAGTGCAGTGATATTTTCAAATGCATGCTTGGGGCCGCCCCTCGAGTTGGGCCAGTTTCATTACTCGTTGCCAGAACCTACAGCTTTCTAGATGTGGGTCTGGATTTCCATATATACTAGCACATAAGGAAAATAGTTTTTGCTGAGTAAAATGATGATGGTTGGAAATGCATGCATACATACATATTTATAGATACATGTTCATTCACTTATTTGTGCATTCTTTTTCTATTCGTTTTTTGATTTGAGTGATTAATTGATCGATTCCCTCGACCACAGCCCAGTTGAAGCTCGACATCTCTCCAGCACCAGAGAACCCCCACTACTGCTTGACCCCCGATCTCCAGCAGGTCAAACCCTACCCGGACAGCCGGGTCAGGCCCACTAGGGAGATCCTGGAGTTCCCTGCCAGGGACGTCTACGTGCCCAACACCACGTACAGGTAAGGTCTGAAGAATCTGTTGGATATGAACCGAAATAGCGGTTTTGGCCATTACAATGAACTAATTATGAAAGGCCACATTTTATTATGAAATAAAGTTGTACAATTATTTGAACATAAATAAATCTGATTTTGTACGCTCTGTTACATTTTACACTCTGTTACGAATCGTTACATATCAGCATTTGCTCTATTTATTTTTTTAATGCACACAGTTGGCTGCACAGAATATGAAATGAATCTATATCTCTAATCGTGATGAATAAACTGCAATCACATGGCTAAAATAATCACAATTATATATTTTGTCATCATTGTACAGCCCTAGTATAGGTTAGACAAAACGGACAGCGGCAATACTTCTGTGAGGCCATACACAACAGGGTTGGGTTACCCGGGTGCATGACCTGGCTGGTGATGACACACTGTATCTGACTGCTTTCTATTGTTGGCAACAGTCTGTATGAGTGTTGATAATCCTTTTGCCTTGCTGCTATATTTGCTTACTGATAACCTTCACCCAAGTCAGGCCTGATTGATTGACCGCTTTCTGGTTCAGTCCAGCAAACTGCGCAGTTTGAATATTTGTACTATTCGATTTGTTACAGGATTTACTATAAGATAGGTATTTATCTCTTACTGAACCTACATGCAGGCCATTTTTATCCAGGGCTTTATTTTGACCCCTTGTATTACGTTTCGGGGGCATTTTGGTTAACTTTCCAGGGCAATTTGCTGATGTATTCTATTTTACATTACAAACCAATATTCAGTGACTCCAATGGAAATCTTAATATGGCCTGCTTGGCAAATACAGAAGTTAACTATTTATTAGACAGGGGTGTTCAAAGCCCTCAGTCATCCCCATTTCAAGGGCAGTTCTATATTTGTTTACTGGGAAAATGCCACAAGCCCCAATGTTATGACCCTGAGTTATGGTCATGTGTACAGAAGGGACACATCTGTGTTATGGTTTTAAGCAATGTCCATCTCATTAACCTTTTTAAAAGCATTATTCAATGATTTCAGCGCAGTTATTCCCATTAGTGCTTTGGACTAAGCACCCAAGTCACTCATTTTGTGGGAAAAGGTATTATCTAATGGGTCTTCATTGTGGTAGCATTAGTCTGACCTGTTAAAGCCGGTGCTCAACTTTACACTCTTATCACATTGAAACGATTCTTTCAGCTCTCTCCAACCACCTGAATATTTTAGTTTCAGAGTGCTGCCCCCATTGTGCTAGACCTTTGTGTATGCATTGTGTTGGACTTTTATTCAGAAGTCGGTATTCAATTGGGGCCACATGGAATTGAACTCATGTTAAGTTATGGAACAGTGAGTGACTGACTCAAGCAGTCATTATATTGAAATGATGTTTATTTAGGCTTACTGGTTTGTCTCATAAATATGCTTCAACAGAACATGAATAGTACAGATTGTTGAATGTAAAAAGTCAATATGACTCAGAAGGATAGGGCACTATATGGAAATGACTGGAAAAGAGATACAATGCAAACTCATTTCCAAAGTGTATTGCATTGTTCAAAGATATCAAGGTATATTATCATGTATAAACCTTCCATTTGTGGATACGGGAATTTGCGTCTCCATGAAATATAATATTTCTAAACATGCTTACATGCGCAAATAATCCAGTATAATGAGATAATGAGTGTTATACAGGACATGCTGATTTCTGTACAGTTCTTGGTTGATATAATATTCAGTCTGTGGACATGAGTGGTGGACATGATTCTACTGAAGCATGCAGTACTACTTCAACTAACACTCAAAATAGAATAAATTCAACAAACTGTCTTGATGCATCTCAGATGACCAAAATGGGCAGCGTAGCACTTTTTAGTCTGTTTGTCTGCAATTGCATCACACCCCCTCCCCCCCCGCCCCTCTTCCACGGTTTCTCTTTTTTGTATGGACAGTGCTATAATGCAATGAGTCAACAGCAGCAGGCCGAGGTCAAAAGACCAATGACCTGCGCAAAGTGGTTGCGTCACTGCTGACAGCTCAGCAATTTACTCCTCTGTTCCAGATCGCCTCCTTTAAAAAAAAAATCCGCTGGCCAGCACAGCAACGGTGTCACACAGCAGTCCATTTAGGGCGGCAACGTAAATATATGCCCGCTAAAAACATGGAACATGAAGTCCTAGACCCCATGACTTCACCCATTGTGGCTTTAGGACTAGACTCTTAATCGGCTGAGGGGAAGCCAACGGAGAGAGTCACGGGCAAGGGTCGGAGGTTGCAGCGTTGAGGTATCTCAGTTGAAGTGGTCGGTTCAGGGGGCCGGTCGTATGGAAAGGGTGGTTGTCTTCAGAGAGCTTAAGGCGCCCGTGCTAGTCTTCCACTGGATCCCCCTGCGTCTCGATTGGCGACCCCTGCCCCTTAGCCACACGTACCTCCCGTTCAGGTTGGTGTCCCCGCAGGCACTGAACCACCAGCCACCTGCAGAAAACACGTTCCAACACATCAGGAGTGTAAAGGCACTCATGAATCAGTTTGATTTCATCAAGCCTTAACCTCATAATCCACTTCCCTTGATAATCCCCTCTAGGGTATATTAATCCCCCCGGTCAGTATTAACCATTACTTTAGAGGTGCAAGCTAAGGTATATCTGTGATGTTGGGCAATGCAGGCACTCAAACAAGGCGGGTCCGTCCTTCTTACCTGTGTAGTTGCGAATGCAATCGACGTCCCTGAGATTTTCTCTGTCTTTGGTGAAGAAGCTCATTCCAGTGTGATTGGCCATGGTGTCAGGCAGGTCCCCAGCCAGGTGTTTGATGTAGATGGCATAATTGGTGGTGGGACCACCTAGCAGGAACTGGTAATCCACCCAGTGCCTCTCATTCCTGGAGTCCACCAGCTCCACATGCAGGACGGAGTTTCTCTGCATGGCCAAGCTGTGGATCTTTCTCAGGCCCAGCCAGTACTCATCTGCAAAACAAATGGGTCCTGATCAGCCTCTCGTCTCTTCATCTTTGTTGGGCTATTTCTGTTGATGTCAATCAGTTTTTTGGACAAATTGAAATCTGGATATTGGAATATTTGAAAATGTATGTTCACTATTCCCTGGTGATGATGTTGTAGACTACCATTCAACTTAATGCTATAATAAGTAGGTAGTTATTGGTGGGAGAGAGACAGCCACTTATGAGTGCCTGAGCTGTTGACTCCTTGGAATGAGTGACTCATTGGGCTAGTGCCCACGTCTAGTGAGCCTCAGGGGAAAAGAGACCTCAGACAACAGAGGAAGCCTTTCTGTCAACAAAGGCTGATATGCTTAGTTTATCGTTCTTTTGTTGTACTTCTGTCGGGAAGTACTTGTCCACCCAAGGGGATTTATAACAGGGCAGTATGGAGACAGAAAGTATGCTATAATTGGGTTTGGGAATTATTCTTGAGCGGCTTTTTGTCTACTTTTGAGTTTTCTAGTTTGGTCTTCAAATTCTGTAGGGTTAGTATGTTTTAGGTATGTCGTCCACTTACTTTCCAAATCTCCAAATCCAAACTCATACTTCTCCCATGTTTGGTCGAAGTCTACAGAGCCATCAACCCTATGCTGGATGACTGTTGAACCACCATCTGTAGAAAAATAGTTGATCCTCATTACATGTAGCAAGTGGGATTTCAAAAGTGAAATTGGGTCTTGGGTTTCTCACCCACCTAGACTCATTTTGCAGTAAACGTTGAATGGCTCCGACCCATTTGGCATTATTGTATAGACTCCACTGTTTTTCTCCCCTTGGTTGAACAGTTCACTACAGTCAGTGGGGATATCTTTAAGAGAGCAGATCAATTTAATTGTAAGTTGGGACATGGCCAGACATGTTTGCAACAAATACATTTTGCTCATATAAGAATAATTTTTTTTTTGTACCTTTAGTTTCCATGACGGTTGAGTTTCCTGTCAGATAATCAAACATATCTGAATTTTCTGAGTCTGTGCCCACCTCCTTCTCAATTGTGTCTTGAAAGATGTCTGTGTTCATCTGCGATAGTAGGTACAAATCAAAAATTATAAGACAATTAGAATTTGGTAAAAAACTAATTTCCAGGGTGTTGAGGTTTATGTATCAGATTGTTGGAACTAGATGTATTATAATGGGCAAATGCTGTCAAGAGGAGTTTGGTCTTGTCGTGCTTAGGGCATGGATTATGGCTTACGTCTAATATGGTCTTGTAAGGCTTAGTGCTGTAGCCTACCTTCTCCTCTAGGTTTTTAATCTTGGTTTTCTGGTAGTCAAGCTGGTCGTGTTGCTCTCGCACAGCGATCAGCAGATCGGTGATGGTTCTCTCCTGAGAGTCAATTACTTCCTGAAACAGCCAATGAAATGTAGAGCGCGTTCAAGCAGGTATCACTTTGAAGGTTTGCTCAAACCCACCAGTGACATCAGACCAGCATATCTAAGTTTTAAGAATAGCAACCGCAACACCTCATGGTTCCTACCTTGAGTGACGCCATTTCCCTGAGCTGCTCAGGAGGAACCACGCTTTTTGACAGCCCCTGCAACCGCTCCTCCAGAATCCCCACCTTGCTCTGCAGCTGCCCGCGCTCCTGCAGGATTCCATTTATCTTGGAGTTGATCTCCAGCGACAGGTTCTTAATTTCCTCATTGTTGGTCTTTAGAAAGTTGGTGGTCTTCTTCAGCTCCTCCTCTTCCTCCTTGATCTCAGAGGTGACCACCGAGAGCTGGTAGAAGGAGCGGTCGAAGATGTTGAGCTTCACAAAGATGTCGTTGATCTGAGACTTGGTCTTGTGCACAAATTCCCTGAGGCTCTGGCCGAGTTGCAGGAGGCCATTGGCCAGCAGACGGACATCATCCAGCATGGCAAAGCGAGACTTTGCCTCGGTGGTGGTGGGTGCCTGGGTCAATACGCGGCTGGGCAGGGTAGGGTACTCTTCCATTCCTGAGGAGTCCTGATTGGGAAGAGAATACGTGGAACTGATTAGCAGGGGAAGCAGTAAGAACAGACTTAACTTTGTCATCGTGGCACTGAAAAACAGTTTCTCTTGCTGGCTTCCGATGTCTTTGCTACTAATTCTTAGGCGTCCTGTCCTCAAGCCACTATCCCTCTCCCCTCCTGACTGGCTCTCTGTTAGAATGATGTGAGCGCGGCAGGCAGCCCTGTGTTATATACTGCCCCCTCAGTAGAGCAGGGAGGGGGGGATTAGCTGATCATCAACCCAGCTATGTTTTAGCTGTTTATTTCCCCCCGCCAGAGCCCCCTTCTCCTGAACAAACAAATCACAGCAGTGAGCAAATAGCCAATCAACCCCCTTCTCCACAACCCCCCTCCCCTCAAAAAGGTCTGACCCCGGTCTATACCACACCCTGTACTGCGCTCCAAACTGTGCTGTCGAGCTTTGGCTGATCAGCAGAAAGCCAACAATGGCCATCAGAGTGTTTTAATGGATCTTCTGGCCTGATAAATCCCATATCTTCATAGTTCTCACCCACCTTGCCCTGATTGATAATGTTTTGGGAAATTGATGTGCTCCAGTTTGATTTAGAATCCTGCTGAGACCCCCCCACATTTTTTTAATCAACTCCTCACTTACCTCTCTGTCGTTCTTGCTCTCTCTCTCCATGCCACTGACTATATTTCCCAGTGTGAAAGGCCGGTAGCTTGGCTGCAGGTTTTGATGCATGTCAGCCTGCACCATGGCTCATGGCTTGAGGTCTACATAATGTGTGGACATCTTCTATCATAAGCAATCTTTTTTTTTTTAAAGAGATTTTATATGTGAATGTATAGTCCAGCAGACATTTGATGTCTTGTATTTGCAAAAAAAGTTGTAAATGTAAGCTGTATGATCTCAGGCTATAAAGTGACCATTTTTATCTGCATTTCCCCTTAGGCATTACTTTTTGCTCTCAACTTAGCTAATATTTATATAATGCTCCTCGTCATAAGTATGTTTCATGAAAATTATTTTATGTGAATGTCTGATTTAGTGTATGGCAGTTAACGCACACTAATTAAGGCGAGGATCGCAGTTGTTAAAAGCAGAGGGAATTTTTATTTTGTTCTGTTTGCTGAAGTGCACCACAAATTACTACATGTTAATTATATCCTTCTAGTAAGGAATGCTTCCAAAGTTCTTGGTAATAAGGTCTCGGTTTGTGAAAGTACCACTAAGCATGTTTACTTCCATTTGTAGCGCAAAGGATGGTCTTGACTTTATTTAAAGGTGGGTGACCTGTCAGTAGCATAGCAACATGTGTGTTCATTTTACCTCATTGTTTTGCAAAGCTGTAAACATCTCCCTGGGTAATTTCCTTGCTGAAGAGTAAATATGCATGAAACTATTGCTACAGTTAAAGTGACAAAGCATTACTAAAAATGCTGCCATTATTTAGTACATGCAGTACAAATTATTTCAGGTCTTAAAGGCATTGTCTTCTTGAATATTTTGTTGAACTATTGACAGTAATTGTGTAGTACTCCTCCTTACCAGAGTGACACTCTATAACCATCTTCTTGTCTACTGCAACCTACTCTGTTTTACCCCAGGGACATTCAAGATGTACTACTACTAATACTGCTATCAACAATAAAACGCATGAGGATACAGGCTTATATTGATAGAATATGATCAGTGTTTAAATTGATCTGGGTTCTTTGTGTGACTGGAAAATCCCTCCCAATGAGTTTTTGGTCCAAGTTGCTTGGCTTTTGGTCCTCTTGCTCTTGAAGATCCAGTGGGTACAATTTTGATGGCAGTGGCAGTGAACAGAATCAAAGCGATGATCTTCATTTGATTCAAGAATTGTATTTTGTTTTTTATATGTGTGAATGTAAAACTAACTAAAGGTAAACACTTGACCGGGATTGGTCATTGCATTTTGCATCCCACAACAATACAATTATTAGAAATCATGGAACTGAAGGGTACTGTACACATTTGCCCCAAAACTCACTCCACTCTCCAACAACTGAGCCAAAAGCACATTTTCTTAAAAGCGCATTCTCTCTGGAGCTGTTTGCCCAATCTGGGCTATAGAACCATGGCGGTTGCAACATGGCAGCCTCTGTTGAAGATGACCCGCTCCCCATGTAGATATAAACGGCTCAAACTAAGGTTACAAAAACTCAACAGTTCTTATTTCCATGGGATTATACAATTAAAACATACTTGTTATGTTGTATTGCATTTCTTTCATGTATGTTCTGTACACTGGACCTTTAATCTCTGTGTGTGCTTGTCAAACAATGACTTAGCCCCTCCCAAAACAGGCAAAAGGAGTTGGGGCGGATGGTGTGACTTGGCTTTTCAATCTTCACGTTTACATTTTGTCATACACTACATTTATATTTAGTCTTAGCAGTTACTTATTTGAAGGCACTTCCGTGGGGTCTGAGATCAAAAGCAATATTGATTGCAAAATTGTTTCAAAAACAGATAGTTTCAATCAGATCCAAGGCAGAATAGCTGTGGGAAATATTTGAATTTCTTTGTCAATTGCTCATGAACTACTTAGATTATACAGTGATAAACAGTATATATATATATATATTTGATATTTGATATAAACAGCAGTGCTAACAATGATTACTCCACATTGAGATCGGAGAGAAGATCCATTTGGGACGCCTGTTTCTGGATGCTGTGCCTGATTAAAAAGGGTTGGTTAAAGGTTGATGACCTACTCTACTTTCCAGGGAAGTGAAAATCCCACAATTTCTGTGTGTTGTGGTTCCAGCTGTGGCCCAGTGGGAGCCCCCCCTCCGCCCACCTTCTCCCCGTCCAAAGAGTATACTGCGTCACTGCGGTTTCCCATGTCGTCTGGGGCTACTTGGTTCTTCCTGTTTGTGATTTCCCCCTCCCCCCTCACATAAGCAGATGGCAAAAAATGTTTTTTAAGATGTTTTTTGGGGTAAAATGCTAATTCTGTTATATTTCTTGTGTAACTTTGATACTACAGCAAACATTGACTTTGAAATACACGCCAGAATAGTATAGAGATTATACTTTCTACTCAGTAATTGGTTTTGTTAAAATATACTATAAGATGGATTTGTGTTCACTTGGTAGATGTCCAGTATACCTTTTTATCGTCCACTGCCACCTTTAGTAGCACCGTCTCTCTCTGACACAACTCATTTTCAGAGGATTTAGGTCACATCCGCCTCCCTAAAAATGATTGACAGGTCACTCTTCCTTCATCTGCCAATCATAGGACAGATGATTGATTGTACACACTGGCTGTGATGTAACCATTCCCTTTGATGCTAAACCAGAGCAGTTTCACTCCAAAAAGAGTTGGATGACCGAGGGAGAGCTATATTACACCCCATGATGTTGCTTCTAGTAGTGAGACATTGGCTACATAATGACTGCATTCATACAGTCAAATGTTCCAGATTCAGCACAGTAATTACACTCTAGTAATTACGTGCATTTTGTTTACAATATCGGAAGGGTCTACAAAAACGTATATCTCTTGCAATTACAGTTTCACACAGCGAGGTTACTGTTTCGGTGAATATATTTTTTAATTGTTTTCCCGCCAATACCCTGTGTGTTAAACGTTAAACTAAACAAATTAAATGACCTTTAATTAGCGATGTATTCAAACAGGGCATCTTGGAAGTTAGAACTTCCAATGTGTAGTGTGCAAATAACACTTATATTCATAATTTTTGCAGTTTATTTTACAGAATTTGTTTTCTTTCATATGATTTTCTCTTCATGATTCTCCCTCAGGAACCTGTTGTACGTGAATCCACAGAGCCTGAATTTTGCCAATCGCCAAGGCTCTGCACGGAACATCACCGTGAAAGTGCAGTTCATGAACGGGGAGGATCCCAGTAATGCATTGCCGGTATGCCACAATGGAACACTTTTTGTCAACTGTGATTTAAAACTGTATTTGCATCTATAGTTTATTTCTGTTGAGGTGCTAGTTATAGCAGCTATCTTGCATGCTTAGTGTGGTTCACATGTTGTTCATGGGGATGATTTGAAGCTGTCCTCCGGCCTTCTCTCCTCTATTTATCTCTATCTTGATATTTCTAATCCATAAGGTGATATTCGGCAAGTCCAGTTGTGCAGATTTCTATAAGGAGGCCTACACTTCTGTGGTCTACCATAACAGGTAAGTTCTTCATGTTTTAAAAGGATGTGCTTTGTGACTAATCCTTTACATAACAATATACAGTATTTGCTATATATTTGCTTTTGGACGATGCAGCTTTGGACAGGTGTGTGAGTGACGACATTTCTGCTCTCTCTGGTCTAACTTCATTGCCATGATCGGTCGGGCTACGAAACAATTCCCCATTTCCTTGAATCAACCTCTTATTCAGGTCTTATTTGACAATGACTGCGTTTACATGCAGGAGCATAATCGTGTAATGAACGTGTCGAATGAAGATTGGATTCATGTAAACAGGTTTATTCGATCTGCTTCGCCAAACGGATCGTCTCAGGATCGCATTAGCGAAGTCGA
>JAOPUD010000019.1:1513047-1530255 GCA_027122715.1 Trisopterus minutus
ACCCGGTCCTCCTCTTCAGGCAGGGATGTATGAGGCGGTCAACGAGGTGTACAAGGTGCTTATCCCCGTCCACGAGGCCAACCGCGACGCCAAGAAGCTTGCCACCATACATGGTAAACTGCAGGAAGCCTTTGGCAAAATCGTCCACCAGGTAAATCCAGCATCTGCATCGCAGCACCCCCACCCAAACACCTCCTCACTCCCCTTCTGAGCTTCCACACCCACACTCCTCCCTACCCCTCTTCAGAGTAACAGCACCCACCTCCCCACCCCCCACAGCGGTGCGGAAGTATTACAATTCCCCGGTGGAGGTGTATTCTATGCCCACATAGCGTTGATCATCCTATTTGACCGTGTTATTTGGGTGTTTCTGCTGCATTGACAGATTGGTGCTTCGGTTGCGCTTGAACGCAAACTGTGACTTTGTTTGTGTATCAAACCCTCCACTGAGGTATGGGCTCAAGTGTGAGGTTCATCTAAAGGGTATGATCAAATGACTTACATGTAGTGGAAATACTGTGATTAAAGGACAATTCCGGTATTTTGACCATTGAGCCTCCTTTCTGGGTTATACAGGATGAAATAGAGGGGTTGACACCGAAATTTTGGCTATTGGTCCTGTCTCGGGTATTGTGCTCATTTCAAATCACCCTGCCTGCTTCAGAATGGCTGGCTATGGGCATTCACAAACCTGTCCTCAAACAACCCCAAGAAATGAAAGTGGTGGTGGTTTTGTGTGCGTCCAGGCGTTCACGTTTCTCCTGTATTCTCTTTGTCACACAGAGTACTGGCTGGGAGGTAGGTGGTTCCTGCAGTCCTCTGCTTGGTGTCAGCACTTTGTTGTTTGGTTGTTTATCATTCACTCTTTTTCTTTTTACGTTTCGGTTTGCTAGCAGCGGGCGCTCTGTCGCTTCCTTTGCTACGTCACATCCATACATCCATTAACACCTGTCTGCACCCCAAACTCCACCCCCACCCCCATCAACCTCAGGGACCCTGACATGTACAGGGCGAGCAAAGCCCCCCAGTATTGGGATGGGGGGGGGTCTTGTTGTTAACTTGTGTGTGACCGTGCCTATGGGCCATGCATGGGAGCCATCGTGCCTGTGACACTAACGACAAACAGTTTCTCTCTCTCTTCTTCGGGGGGAAATACATAATTTTTCCTCCCCCCCCCCAAAAACTCCCGTGTCCTCTCAGTCCGGGGCTGCCCCCCCACGCTGTCGGGCTGTCCACACCCTCTCATCCTCTCACCTGCTCCAACCACAGGGTTTGAGTCCATTGTCATTTTTTCGTTTTGATTCGTGTTTCTCTTTTAGACTTTTGACATTTTACTGGTAGGTTGGTCTTTCCACACACAATTAAAGCTCAGCCATGTCTTGTGAAGTCCAATTGGAGTCAAACCATTTATCCACAACTGGATCCAAGTCCCATGATTATCATGATAAATAAGCCTTCACAAGTCACAGTAACCAACCAACCATTTATTATTTTTTGGCCCATTTGATAATCCCTCCTCTTTTTGATTTTGCTTTAAGGAAATTTGAACCTAAATTAAACCCTGATATACATTTTTTCGTTGTTTTTTATTTTTTGCTATGAGGTACTTAACACCTGTTTTATTTCCTGTATTTTCTGTGTGTTATTGCATGGACTGGACAGAGCACTCTTGTTTCCACCCCCTTGAACCGCTTGTTTCTAGGGGTGATGGGACCTCTTCCCCTCTGATTAGTGTTCTTGTTTGTTTCTTTACATTTTCCTTCTTTGCCTTGGCATGATCCGGAACCTCCACACTAGCTTTGTGTTTTTCTTAGCCTCATCACCAAAAATGTGTTGCTTAGACTTATTTTTTTTGGTCTTTGTCATATTTCTGTTGTTCTTTAGAGATAGGCGATCCTGATTAAAATGTGTTCTGTTTTCTCCTTTTTGTTTTTGTTCCTGGTTGCCGAACCTTCCCACTTTACTTAATTGTGTGTTGTGGTAAGTTCTGTAGTTTTGAAGGTTATCCACTGAGGGCTTGAGCGTGTAACACCATGTCATGGAAATGGGAATGACCTGTCCTTATGGAAAGTCAATCCAGAAATCCTGAAGATGGGGAGATAAATCAATCCGGCTTTTAGCCAGTTTTCCTTTCTTTGTTGGCACGTGTGAAATGGTTCAGTCCTTATCTTCCTACGATACCTAAATATGATGACTTATGCCAAGGGGATGTATGTTTCTGACAATGCATACTAATACGGAGAATATTCCAAGAGACCGGTTCATGGTCTCTTGCCAAATGCCTGACCCTATGTACCCCAATTCCAAGGTTTTTTTTCCCCTCCTCTATATTCAAATACACACATTTCTTCACCAAGAACTGTCTCAAAACCACTACCCTTTTCAACTTTGACTTGACCTTAATACTTCAACAGAAATAGCCTTACCCTAAGACCTTAAGACTTCCTGTCTTCCACCAGTCCTATCATAATCTATATCCTTTCAGCCCATTTGGATTTGCAAGCAAAGGAAGAAGTACAAGTGTATATATACATACACAAGTGTATATATGTATAAACTAGTGAAGTTAAGTTGGGCTAGGATCTTAGTGAATGCTCCTCCTCTGCTAACTTGAGAGGAAACCTGTGTTGAAACCTGTTCCCACTTCCTGCCACCTGACAGCCGTCGCACTGTAAGATTGGCCTTACTGGGCCTTCTAACTCGGACTGCTGGAATACTGAACCCCCACTTTTTACTTGGAGAGACTTTGAACTGGACATGTTGAGGGAATGCATGTGTGCGAATTGTATGTAGAACATTTAGAGCTCTATTGATGGACACGTGATATTCAGGGCCTACATATGAATAAGCAAGAAGCTATAATGTGGTACATAGCATCAAATGGGGACATTAATGTTTGTTAATGTCCTCTGTTAAACAAAGAAAAAACATAGATATGTGATCTATAGTCAAGACCTAGAAAGAAACCCTGGGTGTCAAAAGAATGTTTTGACGTTTCACTTTTTTACTTTGTGCATTTTTAAGAATTTAGATTTAGAAATTGTTAATTTCTAAATCCAGATTTAATAATCAGAGGTCCTTTCACCATTTATCCTTAATTAATCTTCAAAATACTTTTACGATATTATGTAATTTCAGCATGCTCTTATCTTTTGTGACCTTTAATTGACTCACACTTCATCTCTCTGCAGCACGGAAAGAGAATGTTTGGTACATACTTCAGAGTCGGATTTTATGGAACCAAGTTTGGGGACTTGGATGAGCAGGAGTTTGTATACAAAGAGCCTGCCATCACCAAACTAGCAGAGATCTCTCACCGACTGGAGGTAAACATTCAAATAATCTTTCATGTCTTATGTCTGTTGGTTACTGGCCTCCGCCCACCATATGTTCTGTTGTTATCTTCAGGGATTCTACGGGGAGCGTTTTGGTGAAGAGCAGGTGGAAGTCATTAAGGACTCCAACCCTGTAGACAAGTGCAAACTGGACCCCAACAAGGTTTGTGGGATGGCAAATGAAAAGGGCATGGTCCATATTCATTGACCTATCTAAATGAGTCGAGGGATGGGTGGTTCTCCAGAGTGTACCATTGTAGTAAATTGATCCTGATAGATTCTGCATAAACATTCTTATTTTGCATAAACATAGACCAAGTTTTAGGGAAAGGGCTTAAGTGCAAATCCAATTAGATAATTTAGTGTCTGTAGTAAATGCATGGGTGTGTCTTTTGGGTGGACATTTCTAAAATTTTTCAATGACGTCCTCAGGCTTACGTCCAGATCACGTACGTGGAGCCCTTCTTCGACACATATGAGATGAAGGACCGCATCACCTACTTCGACAAGAACTACAACCTGCGGCGCTTTGTCTACTGCACGCCCTTCACGCTGGATGGCCGCGCCCACGGCGACCTCCACGAGCAGTTCAAACGGAAGACCATCCTTACCACCTCGCACGCCTTCCCCTACATCAAGACCCGCATCAACATCATACACAAGGAGGAGGTACGGCGGTGGACCGTGTTTTTGAGAGAGCTCGTATCCCGTCTCCATTGGGGTTCTGCGTTGAGTTACCCCCACACACAACCGAGCTGATGTGCTTTATTAAAAGTGGATTATAGATTTGGATATGGGTGTTTGTATCGGTGTGTGTTCACCAGGCTCACTCACACTAGTACCAACACCGAACTGAATGTTTCCGGGTGTCTCAGATCATATCAATGCCCATGGAGGTTGCCATCGAGGACATGCAAAAGAAGACCCAGGAGCTAGCCTTCGCCACCCACCAGGACCCCTCCGACGCCAAGATGCTGCAGATGGTGCTGCAAGGTTCTGTGGGCACCACGGTCAACCAGGTAACCTCACACTCCTATCAAACAACCACCTTGTTATCCATTTAATGGATAGCGATGGTTAGTAATATTTTTTTATATATACTATATGTATATATGTATATGTCATTATTGGGAAATAAGGGAAGGGGCTGAAGGGGCTTATTTAAGATAATGACCGGCTACGTTCTACACATTATCCCGCTTATTACACGGCTACTTGACAAATTGTTGTGTTGTGTCTTTCTACAATTATCATTGGTAGGGTTGATCAGCAGAGAGTCTGCCCAAGACGTTGACGTCGCTTAGTAACCGAATATGCTGGGGTTGATAAGTTACCTTCTTGCCGAGTGATACGAAACGGCGGTCAAGGAAACATGCTTAGAAAATATGCTTAGCAACAGTGATTATTGAAAAATTATTCACCACCGGAAGGCCCATGAAAGTGAACGGAGCGTTCCACAGCATTGAGAAGAGCCGTGTAATAATCATCAGTAATCCTTAGAGCCAGGTTTAATAAGGGCATTGATAGTTGGATGGTGCTTTACAGCAGTGTGTTTGTGTGTATTTGTCAGGGCCCTCTGGAAGTGGCTCAGGTGTTCCTGTCGGAGATCCCCAGTGACCCCAAACTCTACAGACATCACAACAAGCTACGGCTCTGCTTCAAGGACTTCACCAAGAGGTATGAACCCTGGACTGTGCCTTTGGAGACGATAACATCCAAACCATCCATCACACATAACAATAATAATTGTAACGTGAAAACTAAATGTATTTTACATGGGTATCATCATCCTGCACTGAACTCTAACCCAGGTTCCCTTCTCACAGTAGTGCAGGAGATGTTTTGGATTATTGGTAGTAGTCCTATCGTGGTACGGTACCTCATTTTGACTTCCGGTCTTCAGGTGCGAGGACGCGCTACGTAAGAACAAGAGCCTGATTGGTCCTGATCAGAAGGAGTACCAGAGGGAACTGGAGAGGAACTACCACCGCCTGAAGGAGGCGCTGCAGCCCCTCATCAACAGAAAGATACCCCAGCTCTACAAGCCTGTCCTGCAGGTCAACTCCCATAGGTAGGCCCCCCACTGGGCTTAAGCCTGTCCTGCAGGTCAACTCCTATAGGTAGGCCCCCCACTGGGCTTAAGCCCGTCCTGCAGGTCAACTTACAGAGGCCTCCCACTGGGCTTAAGCCTGTCTTGCAGGTCAACTCCCATAGGTAGGCCCCCCACTGGGCTTAAGCCTGTACTGCAGGTCAACTCACACTGGTAGGCCTCCTGCACGGTGGTGTGTGTTGGGGTTGGTGAGCCAATCACATTCGCTATTGGAGATGGAGTCAGGTGTTTGCCAAAGTTACTGATGTGGAAATGTGTACGAGTGTGATATTATAAATGTATGAGCGTGGTGGCTAGTGAAAGCTGTGTCGGCTGATCTATCTTTTTTGTGCTTTTCGTGAAATCATGCAGCAAACGGACAGCTTGACAAGGTAGTTTGTTTTGTGGCTTTTTCCATTTGTCATCGTCAACCTTTGAGGCAGAGCTAAGTGTTAAACTAGACAGCACTCTACTGAATGCTCCATTCTTTTAATTGTCCAGTGGACTATGTCCTAAGTAAGTACTGGAGATTGTCAGCATTTCCATTTATCCCTTGTGTCATTCAAATTACTCGAGATCAGATGTACAACCCATGACTGTTGTGCTTGTGTAAATCTCTTGTTCTATTTTCTTTGTTTCCTCAGAGATTCCTTCAGCAGAATAAGTCTTCGGAAGCTTGATTTTTGAAGATGAGGAAAAGAGAACCGCAACATTTATTTATTTCCTAGTGTAAATGCATTGTCTCCTAAAGTCACTCCTCAACATGGTGGCCTGAAAGTTTCCTGGCTTGGTACGTCATTCCAGTGTCTTCATTTGTTTACAGAACAACCTGTTACGCATCGGTGGGACGATCAAGTGGATCTTACAGCGATACCTTGGCATTTTAAATGTTGTTTTTTTGTCATGCAATGTTTTGTTTTACTGCGCCATTGATGGTGTTTGGAGTTTTTATTTACCCAGCATAAGTCATGTTGCTATCTTAAAAATGGCTCATTAGCATTGGGTTCATGTCTCCAAGTCAATGGATCTTTAGCAGCTGTTAGCTTTTGAGGCCAACAACTGTTAACAAGTTCCCCTTTTGTCAAGTGCCAACACAAAAAGCCACCAAAGGGTACTATTTAAAACGTCAAGGTATCATTAAAAAATGTGTATAGTGTCAAATCTGTATTTTATTTAATTTGTGCACTTTTTATTATGGTGTAGCAATGCCTTTTACAACATGAAAGTTTACTATTTAATCCAAAAAAAGGCATAAAAAAAGATCCAAAACATGAAAAATGCAACAAAAAAAGGTACTATTTATAAGGCTTTATCATTATTCATTTAAACTACATTGCAAGTTAAAGGGATTTGTTTTCAACTTTAATTGTTTGATTTATGTTAATATTTTACAAAATAAATATTTTAATTGTCCAAATGGTATCCTTTTTTTTTCACAAACCTGAATTCTGTGACCCAAGGGTCTTTCAATTAATGGAAAGAAAAACTTTATTGCTTATGGTCTGAAACAGTTCAGAGAAAGCGGTTTGTTTAGCATCAATGAGGTATGGTATTTATGCATACCTGTGGCTGGTTTTGCTTGACATTTACAAACTAGATTATGTTGACATCTGGCTTACAGTGAAAAAATAAACATTTTCAAACAAAACTCCATTTCAAAGAGAAATAAATGTGACACTAAGATGAACTGCAGAACCTCTCCACATGTCAGGCTCATCAGATGATGTGGCTCTATTACAGTGCAAGCAGGAATGGATACGATGGAGCTGTCTTTACATGGATTGGCCTTATTTTAACTCCAGTGGCCTCCATGTCCTTGGTAATTATCATTGAATGGTGCCAACCGAAAATGAAAAAAAAAAACGTTAGTTACAACTACAAAGATCACTTTTATAACCTCTGTTAATGGTGGTTGACAGGTTTAATGCATCAATACACTTCCACACGAGATAATGGCAGAGTTGTCCATCAGCCATCCTTTTATAGGTTATGTGCCCCTACTGGAGTTCCGCTGGTGCTTTTTCCATATTAAAAAGCCATTCTCCCTTACGAGACCTTGAAATGTCACTCAAGGCAGAGATTCAATGGGATTTAAATCATTAACTGAGGTATATATGGCCTCCTGAAGTATAAATGCAATCCCATCGAAACGTTTACTTTTCCCCATTTGTGGCAAGCTAACATGTGAGCTGACAGCATCTGCCTCTCCTGCATAGACTAAGGAATGCAGCGTGTTAGATGTATGGTAATAAATGTTTATACAGATACATTTGGTAGCCTGTTGGGACCTAAATGAGAGATTAAAGAAAAGATGTCCATGCAGATCTATATTCTCAATATACTTCCCTTGAGGCGTAGCATCCTTATCCTGGCAATAGAAAAAACATCTTCAATTCATCATCATCTTAGCAATATTGGGAAAGGATGCAGTGTTGCCTATGGCCAATGAAAAGAAGATGACAATATACTGGAATTTTAAGTGCCAAAGTGCTTAACATAGTTAAAACAACTTAATATATGGATAGACGCGAATCATTCTAACAGATCAGGAATAAGGGAGAAATGACACAAAAATAGGACAGCTAGGACAACAGGAAAAGCTTTACACTCATCAATAAAATGAGCAGGGGGGCATAAATTAGGCTTTTAGTTACACAAGCTTCCTCCCAAACCTGTTGGTGTGAAAAGGCTCTAGTCATCATTGACCAGGTTGGAAGTGCCGCTGGTTTTCATAGACCTTAGTTCATGGGGATGCCAATATCACAAGTCTATTCGCTTAGGAGGATGCCTAGTACCACACCCTGCAAGTTGAGTCATTCTAGAGGTCCATTGTTTTCATGTGACCAATTTGGATTCTGCCCTATTCGGAAAAAAGTTTGAACAGACTTTGTTCAGCTTATAGAGATAAATCAATGTAAAAAAAAGAAAAGTTTTCCCCTAACCCTGACTGATGGCAGTGAATAAAGAGGGTTCATCTTTGCGTTGGAGCCGTCACCCCTGCATGGAGCCTGTGCCTTGCAGTGGCGTCCTCTTGTAGAAAAGTAGGTAAGGCGTGGACGTGGAGCAGGTGTCTGGGGAGCAGGCTCGCAAGAAGTCCTCCTCTTCAAACAGACGCACCTCCGAGTCATCGAAGAGCAGCCACTTTCCCTCGTAGTGCAGGAGGCTGCTCAGCGCCTCCCGCTCCTCCTTGACCCTCTTCCCCTCCTCGGCTTCCTGTTTCACCGGTCCGCTGGTGGTGGTTCTCCTCCTCGGAGCCTCCGCCACTCCGCTGGCCGGTATCTTGTCGGCCTGTTTGCTGCCGGTGAGCTCATAGCCGTTGCCGGCGCTCCTCTGTCCTCCCAGGAGTCCGACCACACCCTCTGTTTTCTTCCCCCCCGCCTTGCCCCGGTGGAGCCCCCTCGCACCGCCGAAGGACACCTCTCCGTCATCGTAGTGCCCCTCCTCTTCCTCCTCCTGCTGCTGCTGCTTGGTGCTGTCTCCTCCTCGCCTCTCCTCCTGCTCTTCTTCCTCTTCCCTCACCTTCTGCTGCTCCTTCTCCTTGCTCTGTGGCTGGAGCCGCACATCGTGCAGTTCCGACATGCGGACGTAGGCGGTGTAGTGGCCACTGCTGATGGTGACGCCACTGTGCATGACCACGGCGAAGAGCTGGTAGTGGCAGCGGTCCGGGGGCGCAGCGCTCGTGCACCACTCCTCCAAGGACAGGGCGAGCGGGGTCTGCAGCGGAGTGTTGACCTTGGACAGGCCGGCATAGGGGTCCATGCTGGGGAACCACAGACACAAGGTCCACACTGTTAGAGACAACTCAAAATATATACACACGCTAGGGACATGAATTGTCAGGGACCTAGAGAGCCAATATGTCAGAGAGTCAATACGATATTTATTGCCATTCTGTGAATATTGCGACTCTCAAACTTTGTGAATTTATCTTTCGTGTTGTTTAACATATGGGTAACCTTGGGATTGGGTTCTACAGCTCCGTACGTGTCTGCCATAGTTTTTTTTATAGAAAAGTGGCTGAAGAAAACAACATAACACAACTATAGGCAAATACACTATAGTGCCCTCTGTAGAACGGTACCAATATCACCTAGATATTTCTGGCTAACCTGACTAAGCAAGTATTGCAGACGCCAACAATCCCGATACTGGCTTAAAGCAATGTTTTCCCCCCCAGGGCCACAGAAGACAGAGTTAACTCACTCTAGACCGTTGGCAGAGAAGCACTTGAGGTGGATGGTGACAACCTCTGGGGTCTTGTCGAAGAGGAGGCTTCTCTCAGCCTCTGTGTAATGGTGGCATGTCTCGCAGAAGTATTTGTCCTCGCCGACGATACGCTCCACTGACGCAAACTGGGAGATGGCCCACTTCAGAGTCTTCTGTTCGGGTTTAGGGTCTGGGGACACTATAGGAGGAAGAGGGCAGGCGGCACCACGTGGTTTAATATAGTGGGGACCAAGGTACTCCGCTTTAAATTCTATGGCTTGACTTAACATAGTATAAAAACATACATAAAATAATAGACGGTTTAACATATAGAAATTAACCCGGTACAGCCATCATTTCAATATGCTGTAAACATGAGCAGCAACAGCTATACACACGAGACGTCTAGGGGCGCTCACCCTCAGAGAGGTCGTCTGGGCTGCTGGGCTGGTCCTCCTGGACGGGAACGCTGATGTCCTGGAAGTCTTCCCTGCGCTCCGTGTAGCTCTCGCACTCCAGGCAGCGCGTCCGCAGCACCAGCTTGCCCTGGAACAGCCGTTCCAGGACGTCCAGGCCGTCTGCTCAGGAGAGGGAGGGGCCGTCACTCACACTGACCTCCATACCCTTTGTTTTTTTTTTTTATCATCATTTGTCATCAATCGTCATCTCACCTTGGTTCTCCACAGCCTTCTGGTCCTGTGTGTTGCCAGTGGTGGGTTCCGGGGCGGTCTTATCCATCTGAGTGGGTTCCTGCTTGGGTCCGTTATCTGCCTGGGCCTGTTCCGGCTCGGTCCCCTGCTCCGCCTGGTGCTTGGGGGCCATAATGGAGCTGATCTTGCCCATACTGCGGAACTTGGAGAAGATGCTGGGCTGCTTGGATGAAGGCCTCAGCCAGCTCAGCCTGGTTCTCTTCTTCCTCTTCCCCTCAGAAGCTTCAGGGGCACCCTCAGCCGTCCCCTTACCCTCTTCACCGCTACACGCCACCTCCTTGTTTTCCTCCTTCCCCTCGTCCTTCACCTCCCTTTCCACGGGGGCAGCATCAGCAACTATCTCCCGGGAGGATCTCCTTTTGGAACGGGTGAAGGGCTTCTTCTCTGAGTGTTCATCAGCATCCAGCTTGTTGGATTTGACCGACTTTGGCTTCTTCTTGGCATTTCCCGCCTCTGTGTCGCTCTTCCTCTTTCCGTTGACCTGGCCGTCTTCCTCCTCTTCCTCAGAGCTGGCTGGCAACAGAGTGGCAGGGCTTTCTGGTATGACCTCCTTCCTGCTCCCCCCATGTTGCTCCTTCCTGATGGTGTCGCAGGCCTCCTGGATGTAAGCCAGCAGGCACTGAAGCACCTCCTGGGCATCGTGCTGGAGGTAGCCCTCGTACATAGGGTTCAGTTGCCTGGAAGGACGACCCGTTAGTGGTACTTCCCAGCAAAAACTCTAAGATTATGATTGAATGAAAGCTCATTGATGCCATATTAGGCATGGGCAAAAAAACTATAAATTATCGTATCATGATAGACTTTTGATCAATATTAATATAAAATGTGTTCTATATATATATATATATAGATAGAGGTTATAACAGTTGGGTTTGTTACTCAAACAGGGTTCCATACATAATTAAAATATTTGAGTGTTTTTCATCGTTGTTTCGACATTGGAGTATTTATCAATGAAGAGCAGTGGAAGGTCATATTAAGTGTTAAACTGAAGTGTTTAAATCCAGCATGGTATTTCCTAGTATTTTTAGGTTTTCAAATGATTAATAATTATGGATATCGATCAATATGATCAATTTATATTGTGATATGTCTTTCAGCCATATCGCCCAGGCCTATGCCATTTTTGATTGGCCAAAGGCAAGGCTTCAAATAATGCAGTTTACAAAGCTAGTAGATTGTGGCCATTAATATGGTTCCACACGCAATTGCTTAAGCTTGGCTTAATGCTATGCAAGGAGACGACAGCTAGACACCTTTGTCAATATTGCACAGTGGTAAACATGAGTGTCTAAATGGATGCTACAGGGATAAGGGGGCGTGGCCTCTTACCTGAGCGTGTGCAGTAGTTTGCGTGGCGGCGTGGCCAGCTCCCCCTCGCTGTAGCCGTCCGGGTTGAGCAGGAAGCCGGACTGCAGCTGCTCTACGGACGTGATGAGGCTGTTGAAACTCCCAAGGAGTTCCATGTGAGCTGGCACGCTCTCCTCCTGAGGAGAGGACATAACACTCAGGACTGCTCAGCCATCAAAAGACGGGATGGGCACCAAACTTTTGGTTCCTTATAGGAAACTACAGAGCAGAAGTGGTAAGCAAGAGGTTTGCGATCTTAGTAGACAAACAAAACTCAAAACTTCCTCAGCATTACGTCAGCTTGTAATGGACCATTGTCAGAAGTTATGGTAGAGACAAGGTGTGACTCATCTTTTCGGAAAAGGCAAACCCTAACCCTATGCAGATTGACACTATGAACGCCTGAAAGTGAGACCCAACCAGCTACAAGCTTGTTAGCTGCTGCTAATGTTCTCTGCCACCGCAAAAAAAAAAAAGTTGAATATTTGAATAAGACTCCATGGAACATGTTATACTATGGAGGATTGAAGCAGAAAATATAGAAATGAAAGTGAAACATGTCGAATGGTAATAATTAGATTGAAACTAAAACCAGAACCGGAAAAACAATGCCCGTCCCTTAGCAACAGATAGACAGACAGTTTTGTACAGACCTCATCTTCACTTTTGACTATTTCTTCCTTGAGTGTGTCTCTGCTTTTGGATCGACTGTATAGATTCTTGATGCCATCTCTGAGCCCAGGGCAGTAGTACAGCACCTATTGACAAACAAAGAGTTAAAAAAACGAAAGTGCTGTTCTCCCATTCCAAGTACAATTCAATGAACAGACTTGGAGGTTAACATGATTAGTGGTCAAAAATTCCCATTCATTTCCCAAAGTGGTTCTAATGATAATCATACTGTACCTGTAAAACACTGTTCAGGTAGCAGGTGTTGCCCAGGTTATTAAGCCCGACAAACGGCAGCAGGGCCTCAACTTTCTCATAAGGTAGCAGACGACCCGGGGAACCGGTGCATGAAGAAGGTCCGGGGACTACCTGGTCACCACTAGTAACAATGATAATAAAGGAGGAACAGGTTTTTATTTTAAAAATACATATTTAACATAAGTTTTTTACGTCGATGGATAAAAAAAAAAATGTTTTTATGTTGGTTACTTGATTTTGGAAAAGGTGCGATTGCCGTGACTTTGTACAGATACACACATAGATAGCCACCTTGCAAATGAATCCTCGGATTCGGGTTCAGTTTTGGCCTCATCTGCGGGAGGTTCGGAGAAGTCCAATGTCCGTTTAGCTTCTTTCTTCTGGAAGAATTTGAGGGAAAGTTTGCTCTTCTTGACGGGGCTCCCCAGGGAGGCCACCACGTTGTCCCCCTGCAGCCCTGGCATCTCCACTCGACACCGTACCGACAGACGATCCGAGAGGCAACAGCGCGCCTCGCTGGCAGGAAAACGAAATGGACACCCGTTCAACCCTCGGCCCGAGTTGGCCCCGACGGAACCAAACATGACAAACTAAACGCTGCTGGTTTCATTGTGTGCAGCAGTACGCATTATGAGACTTCTCAATGGAGCAGTTTGTCGATGATGCATAACGCGTTAGCTTTTGCACTGGCAGCCTGTTTCTCAATGTCCACCCGGCATAAATATCGCAAAGTGTGTTTGTGAAGTCAACTTAAGGTTGACTAACGTTAGCGTGGGAGATCCCCGCCGTCGGGAGGACACAGCCTGGTTAATAACACTGAGCGCAATCCGGGGAACACCAATATGGGTCACTTCGCTACGGAGCGGGGAATTTAGTGGGAGGAGTAGATCAAAAAAGACAACATACGTTTTCTTACAGAACCGGAGAACGCAGCGACACAACTACCACGTTAGATTGGGCTTTTTAAGCTTACCTTGCTAGTTCATTTCGAACACAAACAGATGAAAATCCGTTAGAGACGCAATTCCCGCAAAAGCGTGCCGTACAGGAGGAAGTTGGCGCTTTTTCCACCTCAAGACCCGTCGCCTCGCTGCCCAAACGAACAAAAAATAATAATCATGTGGCATTTTTATAACACACTTATAAAATAATATATTGGTTTTAACAAATATATAACATTTTATCAAGCCAGTCGTGTTAGTTTGATACAATACATTGAAAACGCACGTTTTACATTTCAGGCTTTTTTTTGACACCTATTTAAATTAGGACCAGCAGTGGTACTAGTATAGCGGCCATGTTTGTAAGGTCATTTTATTATGCCCATTACGTCCTATTCTAAAAAGTAATATCTATAGACGTGACACATCTTTATGTCGTCCTTTTAACCACATCAAAGCGGGCTATTTTAGTATTAGGGGAAAATACACTTAGCAGCGTAACAAAAGATAAGTACGCATGACATAAATAAATGTCCTCATCTGGGACCGAAACGTTACAGTTACAATGTAGCCTTTGTGCCAATAGGGGGAAACATTGAACACGAAAATATATGACCGCTGACCAGCTCCACAAGACCGAGAGCCTTCGCACCTCTGTAGAGCATCTTCCCCTGTCAGCAAGCAAGGCTAGCCCTGTCCGGACGCCAAGGTAAGGCACCACGCAACTCTGTTTTATTTCATTCCATTAATTCGTCTAGTGAAACATGTGGCACGACTACTGGCGACATTTGATGGCACATTTATACTATTATATACGATTTATATCGCGTGTGTTTACGTCCTTTCTACAAACGATACATTGTGGGTGTTCTTATTTAAATTCGCATTACCAACCCGACACTGCCCCGATATGAAAAAGCACAGGTGTGTTATTTCAGCACAGAGCAATAATTCCCATAGGCACATACGACGATAGTGCATGCAGGGCAGACCTGCCCCTGCTGCATAGTGCCTGCTTGCTCAGCAGCCTGATGTATCGACTTTAGCTTTGCCTCTGCTTCGCGAATTGCGCTTGTTTAGTTCAATTCACTGGTGCTGTAAATCAGTTGGGTGCTGTAGTTAGATACGACGTCTTAAGAGGTTCAGTTGGATCGGTCGCTCTTTTGCTTTGAAGGATGGTCGCCAAAACCATATGAACCCTACATTGGAAGATGGACTGACAGCATATGAGACGCCTGTAGGCACCTCGGTAAACTCTGAGTGCATCGCTCGCCACATATCTTTGGTTGCATACTAAATTAAATAATGAATTGGGAATTTTCTAAATTTTAATTGACCTCAACATTATTTCATTTAACAAGGACTCATAAACATGATAGTCACAAACACGATGGCCTAATATGTCATATCATTTATATTGTTTATTATAAACAAGGAGGGAATAGTTTAAAATATATTACATCATTATAATGCTCATGCTGAAATCAGGTGTTGCTATTGTGGATTAAAAAGTCTATATACACTTGGACCCAGTCCCATTTCTCTCCCCTTAACAAGAACACTTGCTTTGAGTGCCCTTAGCTGCAAGTCAGCTACCGAGCTGGCTTGCGTTCAAGGGTTGATTTTAAGGGGAAAACAGCACTCCCCCTTGCTCCCTTAAGTATTGGGTCACCCTACCCCATTGCAGGAACGCGCAAAATCTAGGGTTAGGGCTCAAATCTAGGGGAAGGGGAGAATTGGGACAGGGGCTTAATCTGTTGGACACATCGTATGTACTAGTCTGAACTACCCCAACATACAGAGCTATCATTGGAAATTACAGGGAATCTTGTTATTTATTATGGTATTCTCTTTAACCTTGGTCGGTGTATGTTTCTCTTTGAGCTCTTACACATTCCATTCAGACACAGTCTTTGTTTTTAGATGGAAATGATCTGCTACAATATCAATGCTAACAACATTGAACCAAATTTGCTGGGGAAAACCAGTAAACTCACGATCCATCCACTTTGTTAATGTTACAGAAACCTCCAGTGGTGAATACTGGATCAGATAAACTGTGGGTACATAACTTATGAACCCGTTAACGTCTAACATTTGATGGCAGACAAAGCTCACATCTGGCTGAAGCACCTCTGGAGGCGGTGGTCTGTGAGCGCGTAGTTGGTGAAACACAACACTTACATTTGATTTGCACTGTAAATCAAATCCTCTTCTAAAAGCTTCATCCACCTGCAAAGATTAGTTCTCTTTACTAGAATATCAACGTCTCAGCCCAGAAGTTCTGCTATAACAGGGTAGGACTGCTGGCGCTAAGATCAGCTGGTGGCATGGGTTCATTTTTGTCCCTGTTTGGATTAATGTCCACTAGCTGAGAGACTGCATACGTACATGCTGCTTTGGAGAGCCGTGCCGTTCTCAAGGCTGCTGTCTTAGGTGCTGTCTTAGCTGGGTGGCATGGTAACCCATGATGGCTTCCTAGACAACCTCTCTTCCACCGCCATTTCCAGCCCTCCCGCTCACTCGGTCCCCCCAGATGTTTGTATGGAAGCAGAAATAGCTACGAGATAGGCTGCACGGTACACTCACAGAATAGCAAAAATGTCCTCAATTCTGCTCTCCTATTGCCTGGCTAGCCCATCCATTTTAACCCCCCCCCCCACACACACACAGACACATACACATGCACGCATGCACACATATACAGACGCACACACAGTCGCTGTCGTGCATTAACAGCTGTGTGTTGTTTTTGCACATACATTTGTGCAGAGATCAGAAGAGATTTGAGCCCACTCATTTGATGTAGCCATAGCCTATATGTTAGTTAATCTGTCTTGCATTCCTGGCCTCTCTTTCTTTCTCTCCCTCTCAGATTTGTCCAGTAGTCCCAGTCTTTTTCTCTCTCTCTTGCTCTCTTGCTCTCTCGCCCTCTTGCTCTCTCGCTCCATCGCTCTCTCGCTCTCCTGCACTCTTGGTCTCTTTCTCTCCTGCTCTCTTACTTTCTTGCTCTCTCTTCCAGCCTACAGACTTTCCTCTGTGGCCCTCATTGTCAAATGAGCTACAGAGAATGCAGGGAAATAGTCTAAAGAGGCTAAAACTGATGAAAGCCAGAGACAAAGTCATGAGGGAATGGTGGAGTGGGTCTTTCAAGACGCAGGAAAATCGAATAAGCTATTTTTGTCAATGGCTTCACGTCTTTCCTGTCTTTTTCTACATTGTTTTTCTGTGCTCTTTTTGAGTCACTGGCCATTCAACCTGTCACCGATTCATGAGCATCCTAGCTAATGGCACACAAGGGCCAGGCTTCCTTTACATGTCTCACTCAGTACGTTTACATGCACATGTACGTTTACATTCGATTAAAGCCATAGCTCGACTATGCTCCGCAATTGGACAACTGCAATTGTCCAGTTCTACAAGGCGGCGAATAAATCGATTCATTGGCCTGAGCATGTTATACCCCGGTGCGATAGGTGGCGCCGTACCCATTTATACTAGTGGTAATAGAGCCACCGGTTGACCTCTTTATGTCACCACCAGCAACAACATACCCAGGCGGCATTCGAGAATGCGATGTTACAGCAGACAGCTGTCACTTCACTTCGGGTCCATATCATTTCTCCGACGCTCCATTGTTCCGACCTCTC
>JAOPUD010000019.1:1566400-1579330 GCA_027122715.1 Trisopterus minutus
TGTGTGTGTGTGTGTGTGTGTGTGTGTGTGTGTGTGTGTGTGTGTGTGTGTGTGTGTGTGTGTGTGTGTGCAGCAGGCAGCATGGCAGTGTAAATTAATCAGCTCTCTGGCTTTCTTTAGTGTGCATTTTCAGAACGATCCAAACTCACACACAAATTCACAAACCGCCTTCTGCATGACATTTCTTCCCTTTTTAATTTTCTAATTTCCTCATTCCCTTTTCTCGGTCTCACCATGAACACTTCCCTCATTTTTTCCTTCTCTCTCTCTCTCTCTCTCTCTCTCTCTCTCTCTCTATCCCTCTCTCTTTATCTCTCTGGTCCTCCTGTTCAAGTCACCCTTCATCTGGTTCCCTAAATGTTTCCATCTCTCCTCTTTGTATTGCTCAACCTTCTGTAACATAATTATTACTCTTCATTTTTCAGGCTTTAGCAGCGACACCTAGCTAGCACACGCGTTCGGGGTGTCCTCCGCTCCTCGAGCATGCATGTGTACTGAAAGAGAGAGAGGAAGAGAGGCTAAAGTGCTAAAGTGACTGCAATTGTAATGGCCTGGCCAGCAATAGTGATTAAAAATGGATGACGTTTCTGTCCTAGTGTATCGCCAAGGAGGCAGGAAGCTGGTGCCGGTGGTGGAGGGACCGAGGAGAGAGGGGCTGCTGGAACAGGGTCTGTGTGCCCGGGCTTTATGAAGATGCATAGAGATGTTTTCGGTGGACGCAGATAAGAGAATAGTGCGAGGCCAGAAGATAGCAGAAGGGTTATAGAGTCATACAGACAGCAACAGGCAGACAATGATATCAGTGAGATGATGACGATAAGCTTCTCCTGGTGTTTCCCAATGACCCACTTCCTCTCTTAAGCCTTTGTGAACCAGCCAATGACATTTGGTCTAGGTCACCACCACTTCCATCTGCCTTTGTGGATGATATGTAGTGGGGCCCTGTTGAAATTTCATCATCCAATGTGGTTAACCTTGAGTTTACGAGAGGGATGTGGACTCAAGGTGCTTGAGGATCATGTGTTCATCACTGCCATGCGGTCAATGTCTCTTAGCCCCCTGTCATCTCCATCCACGTCACGTGTGTCGGACAGCATGGCTTTGATGGGAGATCCAGTGGTTCATATGGGACAAGATGGTGGCGTCTCTGAAGTTCAGCCATTTTAATAATTGGTCGTCATTTGTATGGTTGCTGTTGGGTGAATTTTGGCTTGAGAAGACCGAAGACAATTTTCCATTGACGTCACTGGTGGTAAACTAAGTTGCCAACATCTTTTTGCAGTTTTGTGGCACCGATATTCGATCATTAGATCACACTTTTTATTATTTTATTTTACTATGTGTTTGTATTAGAGAGTGTCTTATAACCGTACCGTTGCTATTTTAGACAGAGCAGGAGACACTGAAAAACCAACAGGGGGTCGACTTTTACAGAGGAAGATCGTTTTGCTCGCAAACAGCAGGACGGTCATGATATGAGAGGAACAAGGAAAAAACCACTGTCCGCTTGTATTTCTGATAAAGTGCTGCTTCTGGCGGAGAAGACAAAGAGGCATTGTCTCAACTTCCTACTGTTTAAATTATTGAGATTCACAACAATCACAAACAATTTTGCATGACGGTCTGAAGTGCGGTGGGTCGGTATGTGTTTTTGGTCATCTGAGATGTCATCATTAACATCAGCACTGGAATGTCATGAGGGGCCCTGCTGCTAATTACCAACAGCCTCCCCTCATGTTTACAATACAGCACCACAGGGTGGCTCTGGATTGTGTTTCACCATTGTTCATTGTGTGCAAGATGCTATTAAATAATTATCAATCATTGTTTATATCTATTTAGATGTGATCTTTCTCAATACAAGATTTTTGAAAGTTAAAAGGTGGTGAACGATTTTGTCATAATTGACCACCAGCCAGATGCAATCCCCTGTGGTACATACTGTAAGGCTTGTGCTTCCATTGTGGTTTGAGTGGTGAGCTCCTGTGTGTGTTCTCAGGGTATACCAGGTTAGAGACAGCTGGGTCATACGTGAGGGATGTGGTAGGAACATGGGATCTGGGACATGGTGATCAGTCAGCCAGGCTGCTGTTGTTGTTTTCCCTATTTTCTGCTAGCAGAGCAGTACACATCCTTTCATTCAGGTATACTGTATTTAGGTACAGGGTGTGTGTGCGTGTGTCTGTGTGTGGGTGCATCTGAATGGAAAATACTCAAATGATGCATTCATGCATGCATGTGTGTTTACGAATGAGAGAGACAGAGAGAAGGAAAATACATGTAGGTTAGTAAGGGTTAGTCACTCGCTATTAGCCCAATTCAATATCCCACACTCTATCCCAGTATCCTCCAATGTCTCAGAATATAATGTTTTGACACGTGGCATCAAATGAATACTTTTATTTTTCAATGAATACTTCTATCATTCAATGAATACTTCTATAATTTAATTCATAATTATATCACTCAATGAATACTCCACATCGCCCATGTCAGGAGGTATATTGCGATTTATTGTAAAACTACAGAAGATTTTATTGAAGTGTGGATGTGTGTTTGCATCTGTCAGTAAACCATGTACAACAGAAACATGAAACCAGGTGGCTCGCCTTATGTCTTCATGGTCTTTATCTTAATTTTGGAGCCCTCTCTCAGCCTCGCCCGGCCCTCATCATTTCATCACATATTCATCATCCTCAGGCTTATTGGGATGGCGACGCCAGACGAGGCACCAGCCCCCATTTTTAGGGCTTTTCCCAATGTGTTGGTGGGAGGATGCTTCACCAGGGCTTTGACAGAGTGAACAAAGCACTGTTGAAACGCCAAGACCCTTTCCACTGATGATTTTGTGTGATATTGTGGTGCATCTCTTCACACTGTGTAATTAATGTGTGTACACACAGTGCATAGACGCAAACAAATGACCACACAAAGAAATATATTTTACCCCATAGCCTAGCATGTCTTAGCCTAGCCTAGCTGCGCCTAAAGCCACTGGTATTGGTTTGTTTTAGCAGAACCTTGACCTGTCATTGTCAATCTTAATTCCGTGTGGATAAGCCATCATCAGGTGCCATCCCTAACTGATATCTGTCAGTGGCTAACTCGACTAGCTACCCACAGGGCTGTGAAATTTTATTAATCACAACTCAGAAACTCAATTGAGAGCCCCTGAGTGAACTCCACCCACACACACACACGTCAGCTCAAAGTAGAAACGTGTCAGCATCGATGCTCTTCAATTGTGTCGCTCATTGAAAACTGAAGGAAGCACACTATATTTTACGCTGGAAGGCTTTCATTAGCCACAAGAAGTTCAAGAGTGTTTTTTAATTAAAGCGCCTGAAATGCCGCAAAATTAGGTTTCAGCTAAAGTTAGCGAGGATCTTCTTTGTTATCTGAAGAGTAGGAGTTTAGTGGACTCACCAAGTATTTCATTTTACGATTTGTTGGCGGCTTTGCTGCTTCCAGGATTACTTTAAGTTTATCAGTATCGCTAGTATACTTCCTTCCCCTCTGCTCTCTCTCTCTCTCTCTCTCTCTCTCTCTCTCTCTCTCTCTCTCTCTCTCTCTCTCTCTGTTCTCACATTCTCTCTCCCTCACACATTCTCTCTCACATCTAACCCTCAATTTGACAAGGGCTAATTAAGGAGCATTTCTCTTGCCAACCCACTGTGTTTTTAATTGCCATCGGGGTCGGCCTGTACTTTACGTGGCAATTACCAGTCGCGTTCTTCCGTTTGCAAATCGAGCTAATTAAGCCTTCCGGACAGTGCACTGATTGTGTTTGCGTTAGCATTGGGATGACCCAGGGGATTGTCCCTCTCTCTAAATCATGTATGTGTTTTAGGCTTCCTAGGACAGACGAGACGAGACGACAGGAATTTACATTGAAGTTACATTGAAAGGCTGTTGCCATAGCAGCCATCATTCACTGTCGCAGGCTGCACATATAGGCTGTCAGTCATTGTGTGTGTGTGTGGGTGTCTGTATGTCCTATGTATGTGCGCAAAAGAGTTTTGGCATCCGTACGCATTCTTGGCGCCCATAGCTCATAACAGACGTGATCACTAACTTGACTGTTGGTGTGTGTGCTTCTTGATAGGCTGGATCCTCTCTTTTCTTGATATCCTATTTCCCTGTCGAGATGTCTGGCATGTGGGTGAAGCCATCTGAAAAGAGCACATCGTCACCATACAATGAGACCAGAGCCGGCAGTGCGCTTGCTGTCATTTTGATTGATTACATGACTGAGCAGCAAAGCGCTCGCCTTGCACTAAGGCTTCACACATGGCTTTATGAATGAATGCTAAGCCCTATCTCTGTGACACATCCCTCCGTAATACAGTGGTGTGGTTGAGCCTGGCTAGTTTAGTCTAGAAAACCAGACCCACATCTAGAAAGCTGTAGGGTCTGGCAATAAGTAAGGAAGATGGCCCAACTGAGGGGCGGCGCCGAGCATGCATTTGAAAATATCACTGCACGAAATTAGATACCACTACGATCAGAAGAATACAAGGGGTGAAGAATCCAGTCCAGCGGATCTAACCAATTGATTAGACTCTTGCCATATACGATCAGTAACGCCTGCAAGCAACGCTTATAGCAACGCCTATATCAGATACCAAAGTGATTGGTTAATGTTCTGGGCCAGCGGAATCAGGGTGTGAGTATATTGCTCGTTCCCAGAGTGACTCCCTGAGTAAATTCAAATTGTGCTCTTGCAAGAACTCTGGATTTCCACGGTATGGCTAGCATGCAATAGGAAATGAAACATTGGAACAAAAAGACCACCAGGTAATTGTGGATAGGACTTAGGGTTGGTTTATGGTTATCAGCCAGACGCATTGCCTCAGATCTCAGACGGCGAGTCGTTAGGTAGACTGAGGGCTGTCCCCATTCTCTCTGCGCCCATCAGATCACACCATGACAACGTGAAGCCTGCCACTTGGGCGTCAGTGTTCCTTTATTCTCCTCATGCCAAAGCCATCTCCAGAAGGGGTTTGGCAATGGAAAACTGGAGTAGGAAACTATATTATTAATGATGGAGGCAGGAGGGAGGAAGGAGACTAAAGGATAAGGAACCTTTTAGTATGTAGCGTTTTATGAATCTAGCGTTTTATTTAAAGGGCACAGCAGCCGTTGCAATGGTAGAAAAGAGAAGGAGAAAAACGTTCATTCATAGACGTATAAAATAGCTTACATATTGCAGCCCACCTGTGGAATGCATCGTATGGATGAGCATCTGTAAAACTGGAAACCCAGTGAGGTTTGTTATTAAGTGTATATAAAACTTGAGGGGACCACTGATTGGGAATACGTTTCCGCACTGCTTGTAGTCATTTACCCGGCAACTGAGTGCTTGATTTATGTTTAGCTTTATAATAAGAGTCAGATTATATGTTTGCAATAACGTGCCACTGAAAGCCACAGGGGCTGTTATGTGTTCTTATTAAATTGTATTATTGAATCATTAGTAATTCATAAGGTGGCAAATGTGTTACCGGTAAGAACATTGATTTAATTAAAAAGGAACATAATGATACTTTTTGATTCATTCGTGTATGTGTGGGCGTGTGTGTGTGCACGTGTGCATATGTCTGACTGTGTGTGACAAGATAATGAATGTTTTTTACTGCACCTTGTTTCTACTATCTAAATGTTATGCCAATATAGGGTATTTAACATGGACATTTAAAGTGGAGGGCTTTATGAGCTAAGTTTAAAAACGTAATATGAACTTCCATGATTTTGATGCTGTCAGCATTGATTTCTATCCATGGTTTAAATGGCCAAATGATCCTCTGTACAATATGACTCATCCCTGCTGTATAGACTACTACGGGAAAGTCCCACTGCAAATCTGGCTTGTTATTGTGGTTTTCAAAATAAAAAATAAATACTAAGCTAGAAACAAATGTTCATCTTTCCAGTTCCAAACTAGCTTTTTTTGTTTACAAGAAATCCTACGTGTTCTTGGTTTCTGGTTAACAAAAGCGAACAGTCAAGAAATGGTTGTATTTAAGAGTTGGCCCCACTGTTGTTGTCGTCCTTCTGAAAACACTGTGTTTAACAAAATGCCACCAATATAGACGTGTGTGCCACTTTAGTCCTCGCCGTGATAATAGGTTTTGAGTTCAGTTTCTCACACAGCCGTGTTTTTTTTTCTCTTCTACTTTCTCCCTAGGTCACCAACTCCAAACTATACTGAAAGAAAGGTCCATGACTGTGAACTCTGCCTCCAATGATGGACAAGAAAAGTGGTGAGTCACTGAACCCCGTATTTAACAAGCTTGAAGGGTCCGCTGTTTGACACTCAAGGATGCCGGCCTCAAACACGCTGCGCTCTGTGAATTGTGACCACCATTTCGGCCACATTCAGCTGGACACTTTCATTAAAGAATAGTGAGTGAAGTTCAACAATCAAATCATACAATCAATATAGGACTGATGACTTAATTCTGAGTGAGGCCAAAAGCACCTCCTCTTCACATCAAATTAGGATGGTATTAATTTCTTGACCTGTCTATCTGACCATCATCATTTATGCGGTGTGACAATGTTAATCATTAGGTGTAGGCATTGTATCACATGCAGACAGGCCTGCTTTAAATGAACCCTCTCCTGCTGGGCCCACTCAGAAGCATATGTTCACACAGTGTGAAGCCCATTTTGCATACAGATGAGTGTGTTTTGGTGCAATTGCTGCATGCTCATTAAACCTCGCTAGGTGATTTGATTTAGCATAATAAAACATGTTTGCAGAATAGTCCGTGTGAGGGACCAGAGATGATTATAGAGGTGGTGTTTACATTATAGACCTTTCTTTATTTCGGGCACAGTTTGAATGGATGAGACAAAGTTACATTAGCTCTCCTCTCTTGAGGGTATGACCCTAATCCTCACCGCTTTCTTATAGAGCCTTTTTACAGTTGGAAAAAATTGTTTTTGCTCATTAATTATTAACTTAACATTCATTATTGGTCTGTTGATTTAGGTATGGCCAGTGGCAGTTCTACATTATATATTGGGGGGGGGGGGGCACAAAAATACATGTTTCATTATAAAAATATAAGTGAAAGAGAAACTTATTTCTATATATATATTTCTCAATTGCATGAAAGTCGAGGTGTGACTGACTTTAGGCCAGTAATTCCATTGGAGTATTGCTCTATACCAGGCCATCCATATGGGCAGGTGGGGCAGCGAACTATTTGCAAAAGCATGCTCCCAAATGAATAGTTGAATAATGAATAGTTCCTTAGTAAATCATTGCATCAAGTCCATTTTTAATAATGTGATTGTCACATTAACTATATTTTCTGTACGCTTTACGACTACTTTTGGTCAGTTTACATCAAATTTCTGATGATGGTGGGTGGCGATTCTAGAAGAGTTTAATGTGTCATGCAACGTTGGGGCAGGGCAGCTCAGTGATCGCGTTCCTCCGTATGTTTATCACATAACCCTGCAGGCTTCAATAAGGATTTCAATCCGTGCAGTCGATTAGCGTCAAATGTCCGTTCCATTTGGGAGACCCAGAGGTGAACTGTCCCCTGCGCCCCCCATCCCTTTCCCCCTTCTCTAACAGCTTCTGTGCACGGCACCTTCTCAGCAAGCAGGGACGCCTGCACTACAGCTGCAGGGGGCGCCAATATGCCAATTCCCCACACAGTGATATGATAGATAATAGAAAACCGCTTCTCAGTGCAGATGAAGTGCCCGTGCCACCCCCCATGTGTCATGAACAAATGCCGCCCCGGACGGCTGCCCGATTTACTCGTGCCTAAAACCGCCACTGGGTATGGCAATGCACCAGTATAGACACAAGTGGTCAAGTAAAAATGACATAGACATAGATAAACCGACCTAAAGGAAGTTACTATTCTATTCATCTAATTTATCAATTAGTCATTTTTATCAGGGGTAAGAGCTGCACCAGTAAGTAATGGCATTCAGGTTTTTAACTAAAAGTTTTACCAACAGTCAGAGCTTCATTGATTGATCCATTGATTTTTGTTTTCCAGCCAACGGCTTTTCATCAAAGGCCGGTGAGGGAGTCCCCAGGAAACAGCTGCCCTATTCAGTGGAGACCCCTTATGGATTCCACCTCGACCTGGACTTCCTGAAATATGTTGATGACATAGAGAAAGGCAACACCATCAAAAGGGTCCACATCCACCGCAGGATCAAGGGCCCCAAATTCAGCACTCTCCCTCGGAACTTTAGTCTGCCCGGGCATGGAGTACGGCCAGCCCCTAAAGACAAGGACACTTGGACTGCCACATCCACCCTTGGGCCAAAGCCCAAATCCCGGGTGACTGAGGTTCAGCAGATATTTGACTTCAGGCCAAGTGATGGTGGCTCTATGCATGGGAGC
The DNA here is from genome assembly GCA_027122715.1 of Trisopterus minutus. Taxonomy (NCBI): domain Eukaryota; kingdom Metazoa; phylum Chordata; class Actinopteri; order Gadiformes; family Gadidae; genus Trisopterus; species Trisopterus minutus. The sequence continues at coordinate 1,574,781 of JAOPUD010000019.1, forward strand.
AGCTATGTCACCAACAAGCCCAGAGACGAGGTCAACGTTGGGACCCGAGGGCTAGATGAAAGGCCTCTGGGCCTTCAGAGTCGCCCCAATTTGCTAAGAGCTTCTAGCATGCCCATTACTGTACAACACCGAAAGGGCTCAGACTCCAGCAGCCCTGACCGGGTGGTTGTGACACCAGAGAATGGGTCGTCTGAGAATGTATTCCGTGCTTCACCGGACTTTGCTGAAAGGCGATCATTGCCCCAGGACCGCACCGGACTGCACCAACAAATCACAGTAGCATTGAAGCGGGTCAGAGAGCTGGAAGAACAGGTCAAAACCATCCCTGAACTCAAAGCCCAGATCTGCTCTCTAAGAGAGGAGAGAGAACGACTAGTGTTGGAGCTTCAGGCTCAGGCTCGGGCTCAAACTCAGGCTCAGGCTCAGGCTCGAGCTCAGGCTCAGGCTCAGGCCCAAGAGGCCTCACTTTCTACCACAAACCCAAGGGCGGATACTGAAACGAGGCTAGAAGATGACCGGTCTTCAGAAGGCTTGGCTGTCGTTGATCAACCCAAGACAAGTGTAGAGGCCTCAAGCAGAACTCCAGTAGAGGAGAATGAAGGTTTAAGTAAGAGCACAGGGTCACAGGTTGACAGGAAATCACAATCTAGTAATTCAGAACAGGGAGAGTCAGGAGATATCCCAAGGTGTAAAACACAGCCATCAGAAAAATCTGACCATGTAAGCGTAGAGCACACCGGGAATAAATCACCCAAAGACCTCACATCGCAGCAATTATCTTCACCTCAAGTGGCTATAAATGAAGCTGAGGATGGTGTTCCAGGTGGCCAATTACCGAAGCAAGAGGAACTCAAGGGTCATCCAATCAGCAGTGATGCCGACCTAACTAGTCTCCAGAAACTACAGCACAAGCTAACAATGCTGGACGCTAAACTATCCCAAGCTAGCCAAGAGTTGGAGAGAACCCAAGGCCTTCTAAAGGAACAAATTGAAGATAACAAGCAAAAAGACGTGAGGATCCTACAACTGAGCGAGGGGGTGCGAGTAGAGGTGTGCACTACACAGCCACGAAGCACGGCAAGGAGAGTGAGTGTGGACAGAGCAACGGTGATGGAGAGAGTGGGCTTTGCCAACCAGGAGACCGAGACCGAGTGTCCCGGTACTGTGGATCAGGGAACAGACACGGACAGAATCTGTATTGAGGTTTGTATACCTAGAATCCTGGTTGGAAGTCTACATCAACAAGCGGAGATTGAAATAGTCGACCCCGAAGCAGAAACGTTGCCTCCTGCCAGACAGAGAGCCAATAGCGTCGACCGGGGTACCGAAACCGAGCGGATTGACACCCAGGATCAAACGACAGAAACGCCCACGGCCGATAGGGTGAATCAAGTCACAGAGACTGATGAAGGGTCGTCAGTCAATCATCCGATGAGGCCAAGGGCCAGTAGTGTAGACCGGGGGACATTGACGGAGAGGGTGGGCACTGTAGACCGAGTGACAGAGACAGTGGCAGCACCGAGGACAGACCAGCAGACAGAGACAGAAACACAAAGAGACAGAAGGCAGAATAACAATCCGGTGAGAAATATGGAGGTACAAGCAATAGTAGTCAGAGATGTTGTAGTCATTGAAAGTGAAGAGAGTGGAATTGAGGGAATTACTGCTCAAGAAAGTGTGGCCACAGACAATATTATCTCAGAGAGTGTCTCTGCGGTTACAGAGAGTGTAGCAAGTGTAATTCCAGATGATGAGACCAAAGATGGACATGATGACTCTGCAGCAACTGAAGTCATTAAAGACACAAAACTTAGTCTCACTCTACATACTGATTTAGAAACTAGAGAAGTGACAAGTAGCATGGTAACAGCTGTTAGGGAAGATGAAGATGCTTTGAAGGCTTTAGAACAGATGGAAACGGCAACAGACAAGCTTGTCATAGGCGTTACAACCATGGTCACTGAATGCACCAGTGTAGTTGCCATTGACAATTCTTCTGTGAGTACAGTCATTCCACTGAGACCTCAGAGAGGCCGGACACCTACAACCGAGCAGACTTCCCTACTTCAGCTGCAAGCTCCGCCTATACGTCCACAGAGAGGATCCAGTGAAACCCTACCTCAGCAAGCTAAGCCTCAACCCATCCCCCTTCCTGCCAAACCTCAGGTTGAGGAAAAGGCCTTGGTACCGGTACAGACTAAAGCCTCCCCTCAGCCTGATAGAGCAACATCTAATGAGAACCAAAACCTCTCAAAAACATCTTCCGAACCACAGTCTTCACCTCAGATCCAGGCTCAGCCTCCGGCTGAGGTCCAGCCCCAACCACGCAAGCCCTCTGTGGCATTGAATGACCGACAGCCTCAACCAAAGCTTCGAGCCCAGAAAAAGCCCCCTTCCCCGGGGTCGAGTGACACCCCATACCCGCCCCAATCCCAGACTTCTGTGTCTCGGAGAGACTCCAAGGAGCCTCAGCCTTCGCGCCGGCGATCCACTGAGTCCTCTCAACCCCAGTCTCAGACCCACCCCACTCGCCGGGGGTCGAGTGAGGCCCAACAAGGCCAGGCCTCAGGCCCGCGGCGGGGCTCCGGTGAGAAGGAACCATCTCGAAGAAGCTCCGGCGAGACACCGACCATTCGCAGAGGTTCCAGCGAGGCTGCCCAGCGCCGCGGCTCCACCGAGGCCCAGACCTTGCGTCGTGAGGCTGGCGATGCCCAGCCTCCACACAGAGGCTCGGGTGAGTCACCCACCTCCCCGGCGGCCCTAGGCCAGGTAGTGACCAGGCTGACAGGGCTCCTGGGCGAGCAGTGGGCCCAGCTGGGCAGCGGCGGGTCTGGAGCTCAACCAGCTGTACCCAGCCAGCAGGAGGGGCCCAGCACGCAGAAGCAAAGCACAGGGAAAAGAGCCGTCCCAGCCAAGGGAGCGCCAGCCAAGCCTGCGGGGAAAGCAGCCTCTGCACCAGCAGTGGCAGTGGCAGTGGAGAAGCCCACGGGGAAAGCGGGTCCATCCAAGATGAGCTCAATTCAGAGTCAACTGGTCAGCTCTCTCAGCGTCCTCTCTGCCTTCTACTCCCCAGCGCAGAAAGCTGCTGCCGCCAAAAAACAGCAGGAACAAGGTACTTTCCCCAGAGTCATAAAACCAAACATTTTCTTCTTACAATCTTTCCACGCTTTTCTGCATACACCACAAGCTGTGCTCATGTGCAGAACCACTGCTTATCTGCATGTTAATCTACATAGATTCCTCGCTTTCAGATTCATTAAAATAAGCCTCTTCACAGTGGAATATAATTATTCATACCCTTTTATGAGTATCCTCCATATGGTTAATAGGGCCATGTCTCATCCACTTTTGATTTTCTCCTTGCGGTCTCAAAATGGATTATGATGGAAATGTCTCTGTTCACATGAATATTAATCCTGCCATCCAGGGTTGTTTTTAATATATATATATATATATATATATATATATAAACACTAATGTCTACAATGACAATGAGTGTTATATGTCATTTAACAGTGTCTATAGCAAATTTGGGATTTGAGGTTTGTTTTAATAAAGGTAAAAAAGCGGATTGGCTATCATCAGATGTTAAGAATTCATCTTCTACCTTAATTGAGTTCTGCTCACTGAGTGGACCTGAACTATCACGCCCAAGCTTCAGAGGCATTTGACCACAGTCCCCAGTGCACGTTTGTATTGACATTCCTATGTTAATCTGTCACTCTTTCAATTTCAGTTCTCTGTGCAGACATACAGAGCATGGAATGTTTTTACTCTATTTACTCATTGTTAGCTTATGGAAAGTCACGTCATTTCAGAGCTTAATGTTACATTCATGTTGGGGAGCTGCATTAATCCTGTAAAAAGTAACAAATAAAGATGTTCCTTATTCAAGGCACGGTTATACATGCATGATGCAACAGAGTGAAATAATCCCATTGAAAACATGAAGAGCTTAGTCCCAATCAGTCATCTTTGTGTGAAGAAAATAAACCATGAAGTAAAGAGCATTTTGTAGCTGAAGTAATGTGCCATTGAAGCGGCTTTTATAAAATGTGCCCTTACTACTATTTTACCAACACATTAAGAATGCCCTGGAGGCTACAGACAACAAGGTCATGGCGCTACCGTTATAGTCAATCTAGAGGATGTTAGTTTTATTCAAACTCTCATGCTCCTCTTTTAGAAAGGATATTATGCAGAGATCTATTCTGATCTATTCTGGCTTCCGTTCTCAAGTCTTCTTTTATAAACCAACATGAACATTCACATGTCTTTTTTTGGCAGAGAGAAGTGGCTGTATGGCGTTAGACCTGACTGATTGCCATGACTTGAAATGGAAAAACAGCTGTCGCGTTCTGATGGCAAGAATACATGGCCTGTAATTGGGTGGCCTCCAAGAACACATTAGATGTATATATCTTTATTCCCTGTAGCTAGCCACACAGGCGTGTGTGTGTGCACGCACATGCATGCACACACGCACACACACACACACACACACACACACACACACACACACACACACACACACACACACACACACACAC
>JAOPUD010000019.1:1629003-1639929 GCA_027122715.1 Trisopterus minutus
AACTAATTTATAACCTATTTTTCCAAACAAATTAGTAACCCTAAGAAAATGAAATATAATTTGATGACACTTATTGGAATTATTTTGTAAACTATCTATTAAGTCTAACTGTTCTTTCTCTTTTGTGAAATCCTCCTTCATCTGCCTCTGTCTTGCTCATACCTCTCACAATCCATTATAACGTGTTCTACATTCTCTTCTTGCCCACAATCACATCTGCCTGTTTCATGTTTTCCTATTAAAAACAGTTTACTGTTCAGCCCTGTGTGCCCAAATCTGAGTCTCAACAAAACTGACTCCTCTGTTCTTCCCTCCACATCTCATTTCATTTGGCCTCTGTAGTACCATTGTCCTTTCCGCTCTTCCTCCCAAAGCTTTTGCTATCTCCTTTTCAGTTCTTGCTTAATAATTTCTTTTATTTCAATTTTACCTATATTAATACTGAACTCAATTGTACTTTTTTTTAAAAACTTTTTTTTGCCATTCTATCTGCCATTTCATTACCCCTTATTCCATTGTGTACTGGGACCCATAAGATAACTATAAGCCCCATCATTTGAATATGGTATAATGTTTGTTGCACCTCAAACACAATAGCTGGTCTACTGTCTGAATGGTTGAACTGCAGGCTATTTAATGCTGAACTGGAATCTGAACGAATAACCAAACCTAATGACCTGCTGGTGTCCTATACCCAAAAACGAGCATATCCTACACACCCACCGTTTCATTAGCTGATTCTGTACACCGCTGAAATGGGCGGTGTGATTTGTTATTTGTATCAGCTGGGCCTTATGTTGGTAATGCCCCATTGGAATTGAAAACGATCAGCCTTCAGATTTGGATAATAAAATAAGGTACATTTGAGCACGATTTCAAAACTTTTATATAATTTTTCCTCTTTTTTGTATACTTGTTTACAATTAATTAAGTGTTAACTTACTTTTAGTAGCTGTGAAGTTTAAGATTAGACTGTTTGATAGGCTTGAATGAACTCGGGGTCTTTGTTGAGGAGGTAGGCCTAAACCTACGAACGTTTGATGCAGGTTGCAGGGTAATTCCGTGACCGCAGTTTATTAGCCACAATATCACTGAATAAATTAACAAGAAAATTACTTTTTATTTGATCATGTGTAGTGCACTGCGTTGTACACGGTTACTGAGATTGGAGGTCTTATTTTTCCCATTTTATTATATCGAGGTGGACTTATATTTGAGGCTTCGCTAGTGACATGACATCTCCTGTTCCTCTAATGTTAAGCATGTGGTACAGCTGTCTAAAGTATAGGATATGAATTTATTGTCTGTATTGTTTTTTTCATTGCAGTTACAATGGCCCCGTTTGTCTTTCGACGACTTCGTTCACTACTTTTCTGTCTGTTAACATTGAGATGCCATGTCAGCAATGGGTTATTTGAATGGTTAAAGCCAGCACAGACTCCTCCTGCAGCAACTCTCCCAAGTACCGGACCACCTGCAAAAGACTTCACCCCGTTTGAAATGATTATTGCAGATGATAAATTATTGGCGGAAGCAAGGCAGATGGAGCTCAGCCCCTTGGGTAGCTGCCATTATAAGGTAGGCTTAAACAAAATGTAAAGTGTTTCGCACTATTTGCATTGCTGATGAACATAACAACCCGAGCTAGGAGCAATCTTGAGGTGGCCACAGAGTAGGCTTATCTGTCATTGCAGGTCTTTGAATCTGTGATGTCCATTTATTTTTCAATTGAACACGAATCCTTCCTATCCGTTGAAGGTGGTTATTCAGTTGAAGTCGACCTGTGAAAGTCTATCAGAAGAGCATCTTGCCAAGCTGGGAGTGATGCTGTTCAACTGCCAAGCCCAGGTGGAGGGCCGCCCAACTTACCCCTGCACAGAGGAAATGGTATATCCTGTTTTAGATACCTTAACGACAGGAACGATGCGGAAAACCATAAATCAATAAATGCATGGTGGTCTTACTAAATGTTAGGCCTATTTGAGACATTGTTGGGAGTTGTTTTACAACTTGTATTGGATTTTATGTTTACAAAATAGTCTCTAAAAGAAAAATACGCCTATATTTCAATATTCCGTTCTTATTTGCAGTCAATTAAGGAGTGTACAGCAGAAATGGACTCTGACACATGGAACGCGTATCACATAGTCAGCAACCGAGTGCGCTCCGTGTGCTACAGCACGCGCCAACTGCACTTTCGGCGAAAGGCGGAGATGACCGTGAATGCTCTCATCTCCACAGCCAGCAGCCAACTAGATGCCATGAATGACCTGAAGGTAGGCCTACGTGTTCTTGCCTTTTTTAAATTTTAGCGAATTTGTCAAGCTGATCGTCGAGGTCTATGTGGACGCTGTGTGCTGAAAGGCCCATGTCATGGGAATATGCGTCTACGACAGATGAGACTTCTAATGCAAAAAAGAACACAATAGTTTAGAAAATGAACCTATTTAATGTATGCATACACCAGTCTCCTCTCTAGCGGAATACAATTTCACAGAGCATTTTAACAGTCTCACCCTTCTCATCATGTGAGGGAAATTTTTGCTCACAACGATAAGGGGGTCCTTGTGACTGCTTCACGCCAAAGTTTAACAAAGGTGAACTAGGTCAGTCAAGTTAACAGATGGAGTGGCTAGATAACATAACCTGAAGAAATCAAAGCTTAAATTATTACAACTAAACATTATAAGGATTTTCCATCACACCTACTTTTATTGTAAGCTTCGAAGTTGTAATGTTGATAATACCTTTCGTGAAAATATTTCATTCCGGTTTTTACTAGTAGTCCTCTGTCCTTTCTCCGCTACCCTTGAATATAAACGGATTGCAGATTTTTGTCAAAGTGCAGCAAAATGGCTGGCATGACCTTGAAGGACCTTCCTCATCTCTACAAGGTTAGGACATTGAAGAAGGTCCAGTCAACTGGCTGATCCTAGTCAACACCAGTACAGAGTTTATGTTTTCAAGTTGCTGCAGAAACGATCTGCCAAGGTGTTAAATAACTGGTGATTTTTGTCCTAAAACAAATTGCCCCTCAGATAACAGATATCCTTGATACTTGATCACTAAGATAAGTTAATGGTCTTAACTGTGCCGATCCCTTCTTGGTTCTAGGATGGCCAAGTTGAGCTCAAGCAGTTGACTGTGGCTTCATTGGATAAACTCATGCAAGGCCACAAAGCTTTGCAGGCCCAGCAGGGTGTACTGTGGGAGGGTCAGGGGCAACTGGAGCGCTCTCTTGACGTCAACCTGGAGCAACTTGGCAAGGAGAAGGCCCTTATAGCCTCTGGACAACAGCTGGTAGCGCAGCTCATTCAGGGCATTACACACAGAATGGGTAAGAACAATAGAAGTGCCATATATTGTAAATGTGACATGTTCAGAGCGATGCAAGCAAATGCAGCAAAGCAATACTAAAACCAACAGAGGGACACAAATATACAGAATGTGGTCAGAATGTGTTAAACTGCTGACTGCCATTGTTTAACATGTTTAATGAAGTGATATGAATGAACAACATGCTACATTTGTTTCTAATTATGAGTTTATGAATTGCAATTCATTAATATGGACTAGTCACATGAGTTGCAAAAGCTCTGCCCACAGCTGTCTGTCTTTCCTTAGAGAATGTGAGTGAGCAGTTGAAGGACCAAGGGTCTGAGGTGCAAGAAAACCACAAGGCCATTATTGAAGACCTGGCAGACGTTCGAGACAAAGCACAGGATATCTATCATAAAATCGGTAAACATAACCCTGAATAATTAAATGCAAATATGTTGTATGGTTTATCTTTTCTTCTCTGTACTTCAGACAGTAGTATGGTGGAGTTTGTTCAATACCAGGACACGACAGTGCAGTACTACACAGACCTGATGCGCAAGCTGGAGCGGATGAACGGCACGCTTGGGTTTATGCTGCATTATCTTGACGGCATGCAGAGCCGCATAGAAGGCCGTCTCCACATGATCCAGGGATACCTCGGCTGGGCAGGTACACAAAGAAGCGCTTCCAAGCAGGTGGTGCATGTGTTAGAGATGACACTCTTCACAATAGGGAAAACATGGGTGTATTCCAGTGAGGGGTGGCATAGACTAGTCGACAGGTCGACGTTACTACCACCAGTCGTTTTGGTTATAAGGCCTATGCCAAACATGTATTTCTGTATGTTTTTTTTCTCCCCATGTAATTGCTGACACGGAATCAGACATTTTGAATGTTGGAATATATATTTTCATTACATTATATAATAGGCCTGTTGTGTTTTTAACAAGTGGTGCGACAGACATCAATGAAACCAACCTAGTCTTAAACTGTGTGAACAGCAAGTTAGTTTACCCAACTCGACAAGCTGTGAAAGGGTCCATTGTTGAACAATGATACAAGCTTTCTTTCTCGTATCCACTTTGTATACAGGTCTAAGCCTGGCCGCCATGTGCACTTGCGTGCTACACGCTGGCTATTTACTAATGGGTGCCGTACTGTTGACCTTCCTGCGTAGTCCGTTTTTCTCCCGGGCGATGCTGCTGGTCACAGTCTCCCTCAACGCTGTAGCTGAAGTCAACCAGCAACCAGCGCTGGATTTCACAGGCCTCAGCCTGCTGATTCTCATACTGACACTCGGTAGGGCTGTGAGAACTCACGTGGCGATGGTGGTTCTTATGAGCTCATTGTCTGTCACTAAACGTTGTGTTTGGGTGTGTGCATAGGTCATTTGTTAGTCAATCAGTTGTTGCGGACATGCTCCCAGATGAGGGATAAGACGTCCCGCCCGTTGTCACTTCTGCCTTGTCAAATCGTGGAGCCGGTGAACCAGCGTGTGTCATTTGAGTACCACTCTACACCACAGAGGTGAACCAGCACTGGGTTGAGTTCCACAACAGAATTTTTAAAAGAAATTCAAGGCACCACACCAGTGTCACTAGTGTATAACAATTAGTCAAGATTTTCCATTTTGTTGTAGAAATTCACATATTGTGCCGGTTTGTAATCCACCCATTTTTTTGGGGAGAGAATTGCATATCTTATCTTGCTAATGCTTGCTTAATTTCCCCACTCAAGGAGTGAATGTGATCACTTGATAGAACAAGACCCTTTCGATTCTTTCATTCCTGGTATGGACCGGTGTCCTTTTTTAATATATTACATAATTTAATAAATGTTTGCTATTCAGGGGTGGGAGGAATAACTGCATTGAGTATAAATCTGCATTCACAGATGATCCTTGTCAGTCATCTGACATGTCTCCCAACCAGAACCCCTTGAACCTAGAGGAAAGATTTGTCTCAGTCAAGGGTACACCAACTCAATCCACCCCAAAGCTAATGAGGGTGTCCAAGCTCTCAATGGTGAGAACAGGATCTAGATTTTGTGCATGTTTTATTAGACTTGACCTTTCCCACTGACTTGCCTTTTTCAAACCGAAATTGGATGGTGCTGCAAGGGTTAACATATTAAATTAATGGATTTTACTTAGCAGCTCAGCTGTTATCTACTTCTAAATGAAATGAACATTTTGAAAATCTCAGAAAAGACTGCATGACTGTTTTAATCTGCTTTGGTTTTATTTCACAGGATGTAATCAAGGTCGTTCCTATAAGAAACCTAGGTGTCTCTGATGTGAGTGATTCACGTAATTCTAGTCTCAACATCTCACTAGCAGGCAACAGGTATGTGTTTTCCTCAAACATTTGGACCTCCATCTGTTTAAATGTAATGGCCATAATCACACTTTCATTCGGTCCCTTTTTCTGCATTCCACTTCCCTTTGTTATGTCCAATGGTAGCACTTTATCACGGCGCCAGTTGTGCAATGGCATCACTAAGACGGGCAAGGCTTGTAAGAGGAGGGCCACCCGGGGCCATGAATACTGCATAGTCCATGAAGAAGGCTACACTTCTTATGTCAACCCCTGAAAAGCTTTCGTTCAACTTATTTTTAAAAATCTGTTATTTAAATGTTTTTTTTATTGTTAACTGGAGAGAGGCATCTTTATAGCATTGTCTATATATTTTAAGTTTATTTATTTGAATAAATTTTCACTTTTGTAACAGTCTTCCGGTAATTGTTTGTCGTCTAATTGGAAATTCACATACAAATTAACACTTTTTCAAATTCATTCAAGATCATATGAATAAATTCTTAAGTCCTTTAAAATAGAAATTCTAAGCATGTAAAGGCAATTCGGATTTCAAATATGTATGTATGCGCTTTAATTGACAGAATAATTTAAATCTTAATACAATGCTGCCTAGTCTAGTTCATTTTGTTCAGTGTTATGAGGAAGAATGCCAAGTTTGAATAATTTACACCCATTCAGATCAAACCACTATGATAGTTCCCATAGAAAAACGTAACATCCTATAGCCCACCACTTGTCTTCTAATGTAGACCTGATCAGCTGAAACCCTGGTATCTCGGCGTCTCACTTGCGTGCATTGTCGTAGTTGGCCACAAACCAATCACAGGTTTCCTTCAAAGCTGTAAAAAAAAAAAAAAGTTTCATCTATTGGAATAACGAACTTACTGCCATGCTTTATATTGTCTTCAACATACAAGCGCAGGAAACACCAGTACCTTTTTCAAAGGGCGTAAAGGCAAAGTTTGGGAGGTAGCGCATCAACTTTGCATTGCTGGCAGTCTTTTTGAACTGACCATCTGATTTATCTGTGTCATACTGGGGGGCAACGGTTAAGGAAGGCAAACCATTTGTCAGCATTGTGAGAGACGATCTTTATCTGAAAGGGTGACATCATTCATCAGGCAAGTCAATGTGTGTGTTCTCATTCTTCATAGTTTCATTTCAGTTACATATGTCACTACTTTGAACTGCATGGAAAGGATACAACCACTTCTCCTTTGAAGTCAAGTGCTCGCACCACTGCCTCGGCTGCTTCTTTTATGGACACCTCTTCCTTCTCTCCAACTAACCAATGAGAAAGGAACTACAAAGTTTGGCTCGCTCACAAGCATAAAAATGTGTTGGCTGTTGACCATCGAACTCACCAGAGAGTATGATGGGCTCAACCTCATTATAGTCCCTCAACACCCACAGGACCAGCCGGGCCAGGTCCAAAGAGTAGATGAATTGCCTTCTTGGCGTGCCAGAACCCCATACTACCAAGGGCTTCCCCTCCTCTAGCAAGCACAGGAGGGAAAAATACAATTAAATAAGTACTCCTCAATATCTGCACCCAATTCTTGCTTAGCCACGACATGTCTTACTTTGAGCCCTGTAGGCTTTGTGTATTAAGCCAGGTAGCACGTGTCCATCCTCAATGTTAAAGTTGTCATGAGGACCAAACACGTTGGTAGGAATCACAGATGTGTAGCTGCGCCCATTCTGCTCAAAGTAAGCCCTGTAAAAATAACCCTTGAAATAAATAAGATGACACTTGACATGCATAGGTACACATTCCATTTAAAGATATGTACAAAATAATCAACGGCTTACATACCTATTATGCACATCTATCATTCTTTTTGCATAGGAGTAGCCAAAATTTGACGTGTGTGGTGGACCATTATGAATCTGGAATTTAAGAAATATCAGAATTAGTCATTTTTTCCAAACCAAGACATGGTATGTTAGAGAATAGGTGTTGAGGAATAAACAAAAGAAAAATATTTAGTTTTTATCAACTAACATAACTCTTGTGATACAATAGTATTGGAGTATCATAATTTGCTGTTTATCTGCATTTAAACTGACACATGAACTTAAAGGGACTATATGTCACCGAAATGCAAACACACAGGGAGAAAAAGAGCTCTCCAAGGTTGAAAAAACATCTCCTGGAAATCAGATTATAAATAGGCAAATTATGAGACACTTGCTGAGGTTTGCATACCTGATTAATCAATCTTAGAGAGTCACTTTAACTAAGGTGGCAAATAGTGTTTTAAATATCCCATATCATGCTTGTTTAGGGTTAATAATTGCATGTGGGGGTACTAATAGGATTTGATTACATGCCTATACTATGTTAAAAAATAGCCCTTATTCTCACATCTAATTTCTGCTAAACCAATTTCAGCATCTTTCAAAAACATTCTGTTTTGTATCATGTCGCTTTAAAGCCCCCCTCTCTAGTAGCTCTGTACAGTCTGTATGCTGTGATCAGTCGAACGCTTTGCATGTGTGTCGGTAAATTCACACCCCCAAGAAGTTGTAAACATTGCGGGTAGCCAGGAGGCGGGACTTCTGCACCGCCCAATGCACAGTCTGACAGAAGCTAAGCTTGAGCGCAACCAAGCTGTTTCAAGTACTTATCGAGGGACATTCTCAGTGGGTTCAAATACTCCCCCTGGCCTGGACATCGATTTTTCTAGTTTAGCAGACGTAAAACATGTATACATACATCATATAACAATCTCAAGCTAAGGGAAAAGTAGAAAAAGCATGATATCACCCCTTTAAAAGTGTTGTGCTACAAAAACACTGAAATCGAGATGTGGATTCTGGTCGAGGAACTCCTCATGGGGAAGAGCATAACCATCATGTAATCCACACCATTGTTTCGTCAATAGGATAGGTGGTCTTGTCTGGAAAGATGCATGTAGAAAGGCAGGAAACCACTTTTACTGCATCCACTTCATGTGCTGCCTGCAGCACATTGTCATTTATGTAGATGTTGTTCCTCTGTGGAACACACACACGCACACACACAATATAAAATAGTCAGCTTAATCAATGCAATTCCTGTGAAATTTGTGTGTGCTGTGGTTGCCTCTTACCCAGAAGTCCAAATTCACCCTCATGTTCTTAAAGAGACCGCCCACCATTGCGGCCAAATGAATGACATGGGTAGGCTTATGCTTTTGGAATATGGCTTGCGTCTCCTCCTTGCTCCTGAAGAAAGACCAGGGTAAAGAGAAAGTATTTTAAATGTTTGTGTGTAAGCATGGTAGTACAACTAGCTAACATTTGGTAAAAGCAGCCAGCCAGGTAGAAGCAAATGTGAACTTACATGAGGTCTGCATCTTTGGAGGAGAGAAAAATCCACTCTTCCCCATCCTTTCCTGCCCCCTCTTCGTTGATCACATGCTGTATAGCTCTTCCCACCAAGCCAGAACCTCCCGTCACCAGTACCCTCTTTGGACCTGTGTGGCACCCTGCCATCTATTAACAGATCACAATTAGAACAAGCCAGCGGCGTCTTCTACCCTTACTACCTGGGCAACTCTTTTCAAAATCTGGCCCCAGTTGCCGGAAGAAAGTAGAATCATCAGAGCTTCATGGGGTGTTTCTGACATCGCTAAAATGTCTTCCCCATAGTCCCCAAGTTTTTTATTCTTCCTACGTGTTTACAATCTTTATTCATTCATTCGTCGCGGCCAAACTGACAGCTATGTACTGAAAACCAGCTGATCGTATTTTATTCCTTTAGGGTAATCCACATTTCAGTTGCAAAATCTGCCGTCGTTGCAATTTATTCAGAATAAATAAGAACTATAACATTGATCATAGTAGGCCGATGTGATCATAGTAGGCAATTATAGTGCCTTTAATTAACCTACACAAATAAATACAATAGCCAAAATATGTATCCTTTCTCTATAATGCACACTGAATGAAGGATATACATGTTTCTTCTTTCCTAGCCAAAGTTATAGAGGGGACACATATTTTGTCAGACTACTTTCGACCTGATAAAATATGTATCCCCTACCTAAAATGCAGTCTGTCCAACCATCAAGTGCTTTATTATACAAATACATTTAGATCACCACTAATAACTATCGATGATAAAAACATGTTTCTGTCTTTCCAAAACGTAAAAATATCATAATTTACACATTTTAAGTAAGGGATACATGAAGTATGTGTAAAATAAAGCACTTGAGGGTAGGACAGAGTTCAGTAGGGGATATATATTTTGGCAGGTCGAAAGTAGTCAGACAAAATGTATTTGTGAAAGGCACTATAATTGCGATAGGCCTACATGGCCTACCATGATCAATGTTATGATTTATTCAGATTAGCCTATATGGATAAAATACGATCAGCTGGTTTTCAGTAGACAGCTATCAGTTCGGCCGCGGTGCAAAGAATGAATAAAAATCGTAAACACGTACTGGGCGTTCACACCAAAAGCTAAGAGTTACCAGCGATAAACGCCCATTCACTTTCTATTAGACATGGGCGATAGGAGCGATGCAACGATTGAGCGACAGCTGTAAATAAAAGTTGAAAACAGCTCAATTCCATGCAAAATGAGCTAGAAGAGTTTCGGCTGTAAATGACCGCCAGCCAATCGGAATGTAGATGTCCCTTGCTGGCGTGGGTCCCAGGCTATATTTTACAGTCTATGGTCCCAGGAAACATACGCGACAACCTTTGTTCCTAGTTCCGATTACATAGCCAAAGTGCTCTTATTATAGCCTGATCATTAACTAAACACATAGAAAGAATAAAGCATCCAGCATATGAATTCAACAATGTGTGAGGGCATACGCATTACGCAACAGAGATGGTCGCCGCGTTTAATGCTGATGGAAAACAGAGGACGAGCGCTGGGAGGAGATGTTCGCACATTTCAGAAGCATGGAGATTCCGCACAAAAATATGTCTCATTTGTCAGTTTGCCGTGTGTCTGCCTGGCACGAATGCTCCCGTTGAGCGGATCTTTCCCATCATGAACAATACTGACAAGAGGGACCGCATTACCGTTCCCACCTTAAAGGAGTTGCTTGTTACACGGGCCAATTTTGATGACACCTGTCCGCAATTCCACAGCAGCAGGCTGTCAGCAAACAGATCGATTTTGGAGAAAAGTCACTCCTCAAACTAACTCCACAAACTTTTGTTTGTCTCTGTGATAAGGTCATGTTTTGGAGATATGAGGTTGACATAAAACACACACACACACACACACACACACACACACACACACACACACACACACACACACACACACACACACACA